>JAHLJT010005437.1:63346705-63408530 GCA_031308135.1 Acheta domesticus | reverse complement strand
CGTGTTTAAATGCACATAACTCTATTACATTACAATTTCCCATTGTATATTCATTAGGCAAAAAAGTGATCATTTTCGACCGCACTATAAGCCCTAAAAGATTGTAACATATAATTCTCTGACTCTTCTTTTTATTTTGAATAACATCAAGGTTATTTTATTCAGGATATTGTGTGCCAATAGATTGTAATCAGGACTATTGATTAAAAATACCCTCATTTGTTTTCTTTCTACAAATATGTAGTAAATATTTCAAACAGTTCATTGAAACACTCAAGATTTACTTGCTTTTTTAATCCATTGTAAGAAAAGGAATTTGAAATTATAACATTCCTTCTACTAATGAGCTAACTCGAATCATTTAAAGCTTAATCAATAGAAGTCCGGAGTCTAAATTTACGTACTCTTCCTCTTTACATAATATCTCTCTACTCACATCGGAAGCAGGACAAAAAAGAAGCAACGTCATGTATTCGACTATGAATCGCAGCAAAATACGCTCGGCCCCACACAGAGCAAACAGTTCCGTAAAAAAAAGTTTCAATCTCCCCTCATTGCCCCCGCTTTTTCATCTTCTTCACTGTCAATACCCCCGCTTGTCTCCACTCCACTCTCCTCCACCCCGCTCCGCTTCGCCCCGCCCAGTCCATACCCGCGCCTCACCCCCCCCCAGCCCGCCCCCGCTCGCCCCGTGTCGCTCCGTTCCGTCCCGTCCCGCGTTCCGCTCCGCTCCACGCCCCACTCCGCTCCACGCCCCGCTCCGCGCCCCCGCTCCGCGCCCCGCTCCGCGCCATCCCGTTTCATCCTTCTTGCGTTCCGCTATGTTCAACATCGTTCCGTCCCACTCTGACCTCTTGAAGCCACTCCGCTCCGTCTCACTCCGCCACGCCATCGCTCCGTCCCGCCTCACTGCGAACCCACCTTTCTCCACCCGCCCCAACCAAGCTGCCACGCCTGGGCATGTCTGACCGCGCTTGACCCTTCCTGAACCCGCTTCACCTCTACCAGCGTCGCCCTGCTTCATCCTACCGGCCCCCGCCTAGCTTCTCTCCGCCAAGCCCCACAATCCCCGCCTTGAACCGCCCCGCCCCGCTCCGCTCCGCGCCGCCCCGCTCCGCTCTCCTCAGCCCCGCTCCCCTCAGCCCCCCTCTTTCTCAGCCTGCTCCGCCCCGCTCCGCCCCGCTCCGCCCCGCTCCGCCCCGCTCCGCCCCGCTCCGCCCCGCTCCGCCCCGCTCCGCCCCGCTCCGCCCCGCTCCGCCCCGCTCCGCCCCGTCCCGCTCCTCTCTCCTCAGCCCCCCTCTTTCTCAGCCTGCTCCGCCCTGCCCAGCACCGCCCCGCTCCGCCCCGCTCCGCCCCGCTTGCCCTCGCCTCGTTCCACCTCCCCACCCTTCTGTGCTCCACCTCTCCCTGCCCCGATAAAGTCATCTTCATCTTTCCTCTCCACCCTATCCAGTCCCGCTTATCCTTCCCCCTAGATCGTCTCCCCCCCCTTTGCCCCGCTTCACTCCGTCCAGATCAACCCCCTCCCCCAAGCAGTTCAGCCGCAGCGCCCCACCGCCCGCGCCATCGCCCGCGCCCACCGCTCGCGCCATTGACTCTTCCGCCCCGGAGAATCGGGGTCAAGGCCGTCGCTTTGACGTGGGCGGGTGCGCGGGCGGTAGGCGGGCGGGCGTTAGGCGGGCGGGCGGGCGGTAGGCGGGCGGGCGGGCGGGCGGGCGGGCGGGCGGGCGGGCGAGGGGGCGGGCGGGCGGGCGGGCGGGCGGGTGGGCGGTGGGCGGGCGAGCGAGCGGGCGGGTGGGCGGACGGTGGGCGGGTGAGTCGTCAGTTGGCGGACGCCCATAAAGGCGATTTCGCCTTTGGCGCCACGCAGTGCGAACGGCTGACTTCGAAACCGCGCTACTTTTCCTAATGCGCTTTTCCAAATACGCGTTCGTCCTCGCTGAGACACACGTAATTCGTTGCGTCGTGTTGCGTGTTTTTTTTTGTTTCCATCAATCCTCTCTCTGCGTAATACGCTGAGCAAAAATGTTTGTGTGGTATGTGATACCATTTACATGAAACTGTCTTCACACCACTGCGTAAGTGAGCTACTGCAGGATAGGAAATTATCCCGCAATTCTGCAACAAATGTATTTAAGGTAAGAAAAAAAAGAAACATAAGTGCGCAAATCGTTATAGAAGAGAATTACGAGGCGAGTATGCAACCCGCAATGTACAAACGCTGCAGCGCATATTACCATCGTGTTTCACGTTGAAATTATTCGCCCTGGGGCATTGAAACCATGCGTTTGCGTCTCTTTCGTGGCAAGAGTTCTGTTTCTTCGGCTTAACCCTCTCTGTTCAATCAGGGTTGGTTGGATGGTCTATTACATTTTTGGTGTAGCCCTCGAACTCGTAACTTAACAATATTTGTTGTTTTACATTTCCATCGTATGAAATTTATTTTCTTATTAAGAATTGAAATAGGAATAGAAAGAAGTTTAATTATAGAAGATTAAGATAAGAAGTTTAATTTCTATTGAAATGTAAGGACAATTTGCGAATGATGATGAAGTAAAACACACAGTATCTAGTCAAGAAATGGACAGAATGGACATTCTATCGAGAGGAGGATGTTATTTGTTTGGAGTGTGCATATTTAGTGCATGTTTTATCGCGTGAGGTGGCGGTCATCTTCCCTTTCTGGATGGCGAAATCGGGCGCAGACCTTCTAGTAGGCTTCAGAAATTTTCTTTTCCTGGTCTCTCCCCGACGGGGTACCACAACGCCCGGGAGAAGCTTTAAACCCCCGACTTGTCTCCGGAAACTTTTGGTAGCAGAATGCATGCAAGTGTTTGTAATTAAGGGGCGATGACAGGACAAGATATGAGAAGGAAAAACCGCGGGCAGTCCGTGACCCGTTTGTTAGGGTACTGCTCCGGCATTCGCCTGGTATTGATCAGGGTTACCACTGAAAACTACCTATCAGAGCAGCCGATCGCTAGAATTCTCCTCCAGACAACGGCTGAATTCGACCTAGCTTTGAGGTCTGTCGCAACTCCTGCCACGGTCGGGGCTCGAACCCTAGGACTCCTGGTCAGAGGCGGAGCAGTGTCATCAGATGATTTCCCAAATTTCCCAATTTTTCCCAATTTTTCTTTATCTATTAAAGATGCTTCGAACTTCGGAAAGATTCAAACACTGTTCTACAAACACGTAGTAACCTGCACAACTGAAAAGCCCAGCGCTGAGCATTCGTAGAGCGTAGGACGATCGGAGAACCGAACCGAACAAATCGAACTTCGTATTGCCCCGCGAGTTTCCGCCTATGTTGCTGTAGTAATTTGTTTAATTATCTCGATAAATAATTACGTTATTTACACAATAAAATTACTCGTAACGATTTCGCAATTCGTGTCCTCTCCCGCACGAATAGAACCGTCTCTAGCGACCGGAAGTTAATTAATGACGCAGGGTTGCCAAACTGCGAGTATATGGAAGGAAATGTCAGTTGCCAACGTTGAGAAATGAAAATATTGATTTTTTTATTGAATTATTGTTTCATGATTCGAAAAAGTGATAATACAAAAAAATTATTAATTTGTCATTTGCAGACGTGAATGCCTCTGGCAAGTTGTAATATTTATTTCGAGGATTAATCGTTTTATATTCATTTTACAAAACAATATGTTTTTCTTTTCTTTTTATTGCATGATTTACGAATATATGCGAATGTTGGAAAATTAAATACACTCTTATGAGTAATTAAAAATATGCCCTTTATAATGAATAGGTGTTTTAGCTTCATTTTGAAATTTTGTTTTGCAAAAATCTATCGATTATACACTTTGTTTGCAAAATTACAGAAACGATTGAACGTGTTTAAGCATTAAAAATGTTATGTTTAGATGTTATATTCAAACTGTCTCTTACGTTCTTGGATACAGTGAAACTAAAACCACATTAAGCTCTCTAGACAATTTTAGTAACAGGTTCGTCAAATATTGATATAAATTATTTCTACAATTGTTACTCAATTACTGAGAAATACGTTTATAAAAGTGTCGCAGTTTCGATTCTCGTAAACTCTCTGAATTTTTGAACATTGAAAAAGTAACAAAAATAATGCTAAAACATATGTGTTGTAGCACCAATAGTTTCAGTAGCTTTAATGCATTAGAAAATAAGTCATTATCAATAGTTCTATTAAATATCATGTAGAATGTTGTGCACTTCTTCATATTTTCTTTTGTTAAAAAACAGTAAATACATATAATTTAGAATTGAAAATAATTATATAAAAATAAAATTTAGTCATATTGTACAAGTATCAAGCAGTATGAGCTCAAACAAACCGTTATATGTGAGCAAGTGTTTCATTTTTTAAGCTGAAACTGTACAAAAATTAATTGAGTCTTTTACAACTTAGCTTACAAAATTGCATTGGAATTTATAATAGCCACGCATACACTCAACGTAGCACCATGCATATCACTTGAAGTGGCACTTGGTATGGTCACGTTTGAAAAGTCAGGGTTTGATCAATTTTCTGCCTGAACACTTGCTGAAAAATGTGTGTTTTGAGGAGATTCTCGGCCTGGGGCACCTAGAATTTCAGGGTCGATGGTGACGGATTTTTGGCACTAATTAAATAGCTGGGTCGAACGAAATTGAACCTCTGTTGGGAGGAGAATTTTAGCAGCAGGGTAATCGGATCGGCAGTGTTTTCTTATAAAAATGGAAGGTGAAAGGTGAATGCCCGTGTGGTACCCTAATAAACTGGCCATGGGCCTTAGGTGATCTTCTCTTCCTTAAATTTATTCTCTCGTACCCCTTGCACAAACTCATACTCATACATGCACTCATTCACATACTTACTACTTCAGAATCGGGAGCCCAGACGGGACCTTAGAGTTTAAACCATTAAGTACCATGATCCCCAACATAATGGGTTAACCCGCTAGAGAAGATAACTTGAAGAGGGAAACCCTCGCAAACAGAAGAATAGGTGGGCGTAAACTCTCACATGACACTGGGGGAGGAACATCGTCACCTGACTACAACATGTACTACACTAGAGGACTATTAACCACATTTAGTTGACGTGCCAAGAAACACGAAATACAGTCTTTATTCACTCCGAAATACGTATAAATCCGTATAATCCGAAATTCGAACAAGACACAAAATACACTATTCGCTCTGAAATACGTCCGTGTAATCCAGAATTTGGAGAACACCCGGAATACACTCTTTATTTACTCCGAAATGCGTTCGTGTAATCCGAAATTCGGAGAACACTCGGAATACACTCTTTATTTACTCCGAAATGCGTCCGTGTAATTCAAAACTCGGAGAACACCCGGAATACACTCTTTATTTGCTCCGAAATGGGTCCGTGTAATCCAAAATTCGGAGAACACCCGGAATACACTCTTTATTTACTCCGAAATGCGTCCGTGTAATTCAAAATTCGGAGAACACCCGGAATACACTCTTTATTTACTCCGAAATGCGTCCGTGTAATTCAAAATTCGGAGAACACCCGGAATACACTCTTTATTTGCTCCGAAATGCGTCCGTGTAATCCAAAATTCGGAGAACACCCGGAATGCACTCTTTATTTACTCCGAAATGCGTTCGTGTAATCCAAAATTCGGAGAACACCCGGAATACACTCTTTATTTACTCCGAAATGCGTCCGTGTAATCTGAAATTCGGAGAGCCCCCGATTGAGTTGCCACGGCAGTACGCGTTGCGTGGTCGCCCCAGCTGTGACGAAATAATCGTGTTTGGAGGCTCGGAATTCTGCGGTCGACCGTCTCTGGTGACGCATGCGGCCCTGGAATTCTATTAACGCAACGTCTACTCTCTTTTTTTGTTACGTACTGCCGCTGTCGTTTTTGGTTTATTTGAAAAAAAATGTGTGGTTGGTAAATGATAACTACATACTCTACTGCTGAGAATACTTAGTCCCACGAATCTTCTTAATCTAGTATTAAGAGGTTCTCGCCTGTCCGATATTCAACCGTATTTCTTTAGCTTCCTTAATTTTACTGATTGCCTTTTCTTGTTTGAATGTTGGCTTAGCGTGTAACTATTATCATTCATAAATTTTTGTCATATAGTGTCTTGATTGATCTCTTCTTATTATCCTATCCACGAAAAAATTTGCAATATCTTTCCGGGTTAAAACTTCAAATACTGTAATTATTTTCTTTTTGTATTTGTTTTCTTGTATCAAATTGCACTTACCATTCCTTTATTTGATCTATTCTTCATTACTTTTTTCTTTGTTTTCCACACTTTACAAATATATTCAACAAGACATTTATCTTTATTTTCGGTGTACATTTGGTTAGCACAATTTATTTCGTACTACTGGTACAAAATATTAAGAAGTTCTTTACTTTATAATAAAATAATTTTGTCAGTAATAACAGGTTATTCTTTAAGGAAGCTTCTCTTTGTTTTTATCTCGGTTGTGTAAGAATCTATTATGATTTTTATTTTTCTACATTTTTCTGGTCACAACATTAATACATACTTTTATTTATTTTAAAATTTGTCAATAGAGCCAAAAACTATGTAGAATATAAAATATTTGACTGAAAGATCATTCGAATGTAAATGGCGAAAAATCAATTTTACAATAGTGCTATAAGAAACCGCATCACCTTAAGGAAATGGATATTTCATGCTTTCGTAATCCAATATGCTTTAAAAATTGATAATCATGTGTTTTATGTGAATTATAGGATATGTCTTATTCCGTTACCTTCGTAACTCGCTCGATTTTTGCAAAAGAAGTGGTGTATTTTCAGGATGATATTCCCGATTACAATTGTGAGCGAAGTGATGAGGTGTTTTTCAGCACTACTCTGTTATTCTGTTTAATAAAAATACATTTGACCGTCCTCAAAAACACGTGATGACACATATTTTATAATTGCTTGTTATATGTGTTTTTAGAATAATTTTCTTGATAATCGAAAGTAAAAATGATCGTATTGAAAAAGCCTATTCTGAGGTGTGGACGTCCTCCAAGATCGTAACAAACACCGGGCGCTGCCGGTTGTGTTAAGCGCGGGAAATAAATCGCCGGACGAAACCACCTGAGGCTTCAAGGGCTCCGGGGAATTCTT
This sequence comes from Acheta domesticus, assembly GCA_031308135.1. Taxonomy (NCBI): domain Eukaryota; kingdom Metazoa; phylum Arthropoda; class Insecta; order Orthoptera; family Gryllidae; genus Acheta; species Acheta domesticus. The sequence continues at coordinate 63,401,406 of JAHLJT010005437.1, read as the reverse complement.
TCCAGAGCGCAGGGGCCGCCCTTTGCCGCAGGGCCCGCAGGGCGGGGGTGCGCGAGAAGGACAAGGGAGCGGGCACGGCCCCGGGGGGCCTGTGAGGGCGCAAAGGGCGATATCGCTGGCCTTGCGCCAGCTGGCCCTTCAGTCGACTGCCCCGCCGCCGCCGCCGCCGTCCTTGGCCCACATTCCATGGGAACGGGGAAGGGGGAGGGGAGGGCTGGAAGGGCGTGGGAGACAGAGATGAAACATCTGCATTACGCCTTCGCTGACGCTGTCGCTGAAGATGTGGGGTTGTTTCTTACTTTACTTTCTCTGCGTCTGTTTTCTCATTCCTCTGTTCCTTCTTTATCTACCTTTCTTTCTTCTTCCTGTGTCTTTTTATTCTTCCTCTACATATTTTCCTCCTTCATGCGCGCCGTTTCCTCCTTCCTCTGCGCCGTTTTCTTCTTGCTATGTCTTGTTTATCTTCCTCTGCTTCTCTTTCTTCTTCCTCTGCATCATCATCGTCTACTTCTTTTTCTTCTTCTGCGTTCTGACTTCTTCTTCTTTCTCTGAATCTTTTGCTTGCTCTGCACCTTTATGTTCCTCTGCGTCTTCTTCTTGTGCGACTTCTTCTTGTGCGTCTCTTCCTTTCCTACTTCTTGTTTCTTTACATCTTGCTCTTTATTTGGGTCATCTTCTTCCTCTGCATCTTTTTCTTTCTCTGCGTTTTCCTCCATCTGCGTCTGCTTCTTGTTCCGCTTAATTTCTTCTGCATGTCTTTGTTCTTCTTTATTCCTTCCAACTCTGCGTCTTGTTCTTCTGCATCTTCATCTTGCTCTGAATGTTTTTCTTCCCCTGCGTTTTTCTTTCCTTCTGTCTTTCTCTTCCTCTGTGCCTCTGCTTTTTCTTTCGTTCATTATACGCCTTTTTATTCTTCTGCGTGTTTTTCTTCTATTTCTTTTGCTATATTGTTAATTCTTGTGCTTCTTCTTTGAATACTTCTACTTATTTTGTTCCTTTTTCCATTCCTTTTGCACTTGTTCTTTTTATTTTCGTCTTTTATTTTGAACGCAATAACAATAAAAAATAATGTCCTACGCGTATACTGTGAATGTTATTTCCCATCACAACCGCGTTTCTGGAGGAAGAAGCGTTTAGTCATATAGTAAGATCGGCACGAAAAACTCACATATGCACATAAGCCAAGACTCTTCTCGATGTTGATCGTGGTTGGATACAAGAGTGTCCAATCCAAAGGAAGCATTGAATTGCATTGTCCACTCAATTAATTCACAATAGTTATATTAGTAGGATCAGTGAAATTGCAGAACGTTCTGTGTGCGTTACGTGAACCTTTGTAGAGAAGTGACTTCGGAGCCGTACTCGTTTACACTTGAGAAAGATTCTGTAATGATGTTGTTACCTCGCGAGATTTCTGCAAAATCCGTGGAATGGCTGCTCTGGCTCAAGCAAAGGTGCCAGAGCGTGATTGTTCTGACTTCAATTTCCAATAGATTCAAATCGGATCGACTAGCCAGCCAGGGTTTATTTCGTGATGGTAATAATAACAGCAGAAACGCTCTAAATATCGATGCTGTATACTAGGATCGCTGGTGTGAATACAGCTCAAGGCAGGATTATTTTCAGCAAAGGTTTGTTTTCAACTTGTGGTTGTAGTGGTCGGCTACCAATTTATACTAACAGTACACCAAGGTAAACCGATGTCTACGTGTATGAATAAAGAATGAAAGTAAAGATGTTTAATGGATAATCCTTCCTAGATTGCTCAGCCGCTTTTCATGATTTTTGAGACAGAGGTGTATTGCGGTCTGTATTAGAAAATTATCGTTTGACTTCCTTGCCTGTTAATGAGTGGGGGTCAATGAGTGGGGGAAAGCGAGTATACTTAAGGCTCATTGGTTTGGGATATATCAATTTTGCTAGCCTCTATTTTTCAACTTGCATTGAAGCCGTTCTTTTGTCTCAATATCAATGATCGTCTTGCTATTTTCAAGACAGGAAGTTTGTTTTCTGTTGGATTGGCCCAGAAATTTGCCCTGGATAATTAAATGTAAAATATTGAATATATACTTATTGTTTGTACTAGTTACTAAACTCCCGGTCAGAGGCACTGCAGTAGCATCAGTTGATGCCCCGGTGCCAACGTAAGAGATATAACAGGCATTACACTTCTGGGACTAATAACCGGATGTTGTTAGAAGTAGTAAAAGTTAATTCGTTGAGAATCAATACCCTCTCATCCACTCGTCATCTGTACATTTCATTACTGCACTGGAAAGACAACTAGATACGGATGAATGGCGTTGCGCAAAATTATTGAGAGTTTGTGACGTTGCAGAATGTTGCGGGAGGCCAATCATTCACCTGCATACACTTGGACAGGAATATTGACCTCGTAAACAAAACTACGCAATATCTTGCTTTATAATTGAGCAGACAGGGATTTGTTTTTTGAAACGAATAATTTTTTTTTTCAGAAATATTCGTCACTTTGGTATTTCAACGTTTTTATTTTTACTACATACGTGAATATTGTACAGTGGGGTACGTTAAGTTTATGATAGACTATTTTAGATAGGTTACCTTGCATTTGCATTGTTTAGAGCTAAGATCATAAAACAGCTCCAAAATCACATTAAACGTAGGAAGACGCATCCAGAAAAAAGAAATCGCAAAATCACATGAACACTTCGAGTGCAAATTAGTCACTTGGTCTTACTTGTCATTGCCACTGAGAAACAGAAGATGAAGTCTAAACCGAATATTTCACAGCTGCAGTTGTAATTTTTTAAGACTCATTTTTATCGTGTGGAGTTTTTTGCATGGTGGCCATTGGCCATAGTCCCGCTGCCAGGTATTCGACTCAGGCTTCCATTGGTTCCTAGGGAACCGTGCGCGGTTCTGGGGCACCTTTTTCTTCTAAGCACGTGAGCGTACTCTTGAGCTTCTAGGTGTGATTCTCGGCTTTGGTATAACGATTATCGTACTGGACTGTTATACCCAAATTTGAGAATCCCAACCTGATGGAAGTCATCGATTTTTAAGGGCAAAACAATCCTTCATACTACGTTCTTCGAAGAAATGGAAAGCTGGATGTCCCATGTTGTAGATTTACTGCAGATTCTCAAGCCTAAAAGAAGACTCTGAGCTAAATATAAAAATCTCCTGTTTCGTCGCCTGAGTGATACCTTCTTTCCCCGCTAGATGTTGACGGCAGGACAGCGAAATTTGCGTGGTCGAACAGAAGAGCAGACCTGATGCACTGAGTCTTATCTCATAAAAAAGCATCTTAGAACTGAATTCTCGCTTTCTCTGCCAGAAGTTGGATACACGAACGCTCTGGTCGACAGTACGTTAGATCTCGTTAGAGGAGGGAAATTGCCGGAAGGGTTTAATTCCTTCGGACACCTACCAAGGTTCTTTTACATGCCACAAGCATGACAAGGAGATATTCGATCCCACAATGAAGTATTCTACGATTGCATGCACTTGGCGCGACAGCCTGTGAACGGGCTCAGGCCTACTGGTTCCGTCCCTGTCTCGCGGCCATGGGTTAAGGGGGTACGTGTGGTTAGCACATAGACATTCCCACCCAGTATTCCGACCTTCTCAACCTGAGAAGTGAATTTTCTCATCGTCACACAGCAATATAAACTGGGACAACGCAAGGAAAACGCGCACTATAGTCTTGCCTCGACCTGGAATCGAACCCGGGGACGCGCACTGGAAAGCAAGCACGCTAACAGTGACTTAGCCGGGAGGATGTGAAATATTCCATCTTTCGAAAATCCTCACTTCATAGCCAGAATCGAACCCACGTACTAGAGATACAGAGGCTAACCACTCGCTCACCGAGGCGCGCATGCTGCCGCTTGTAATGACCCGATGCGTCGCTTCGGCAACGTGAACTTCATTCCCAAACTATCGGGCACAGCCATTCCTCGGCCTATTTCCGTGTAAATAGAATAGAATATAGAATATTTACTTCGCTACTTAGGATTCATGAAATAATTCCGGCGGTAGCGTTTTCTAATCAATTAATCTACATAAAACAATCATTAAACCACTATATAAATACAACAAATACACAAAATGAACATCAAACAACATTACTGGATGCAGTTTTATAAAATTAATGTAACAATCCTATGCTAAAACTAACCTTAATATAAAATAAAAAGAATAATACAAAAAAATTAATTGTAATGTTAACATATTCTAAAAAAATTACAATTTATTTAATCTAATTTTAAAATTTTTGACATTCTAAAAGAACGTTTCTCGCACTGCTGCAGGTAATTTGTTCCAATTTTGTATGGTTCTATTAATAAATGAGAATTTACCTACATCTGTTTTCTTTGCCGAATTTTGACTCGTTGTATAATAGAAAAGCGCAGTGCCCCGCAGCGCCCGAAAGCTGCTTTTTCCCCCGTTAGCGCCGCGAGGCAGCGTCGCGGGCGCAGCGCGTCAGGAGCCAATTGCCGCCCGCGTCGCGTAGCGGCCAGGGCCAAGGCGCGGGCGGAGGGCGCGCGCGAGCTGCTCCCCTATGCAGAGCGCGTGCCGGCGCCCCAGCGATCAAATCAGGCGCCGCCCACGCCCTCCGCCACTACGCCCCGCCACGCCCCCCACTCTTGCCTACTCCACCCCGCATCGCCCCGTCCCCGCTCCTCCCGCTTCCCGCCCCCTCCCCTGTCAGCCCAGCCATGCTCCCTCCCCGCCCCGCCCCGCCTTGCTCTACACTTGCCTACTCCACCCCGCCCTACTACACCTGCCCCGCCCCTACCCCGCCCGGGCCCCGAACCCTCTCAGCCCCGCCCCTGTCCATTCCCCGCCGCGCTCCCTCCCCCGCCCCGCCACGCACCCTCCCCCTTTCCGCCCCCTCCCCGTCCCGCCCCCTCCCCTTTTCGGCCCCGCCCCTCTCCGCTTCCTCCTCTTCCCGTCCCACCCCCACTTCCTTCTTCCCCGCCCCGCCCCGCTCCTGTTCCTTTCCTCGCGCCCCACTGCCGTCCTCCCCTTCCGTCACCATCCCGTCCCCCCGTTCCCTCACAATCACGTCCTTTCGGTCCCCTCACAATCACGTCCTCCCCCCCGCTCCCGTCCCCCGTCTCGTCACAATCCTTTCCTCCCCGTCTCCTCACAACTCCGCCCACCCGGTCACCATCCCATCTTCCCAGTCCCCTCACCATCCTGTTCTCTCCGCCCCGTTACCATCCCGTCCTCCTCGGCGGGTCCCCATCCCGTCCACACGTGACCATACCGTTTCCCCGCCCCGTCGCTATCCCGTCCTTTCCGTCCCCTCAGCATCGTTTCCCCCCCCCACCGTCCCGCCCTCTCTGCATCATCCTGTCGTATCTTCCCCGTCCCGCCCCCCAAGCACCGCCCATCTCTTCTCGCCCCCACCCTTCCCGAATCCACTCCGCACTGTTCGCGAATCGCCCTCGTGTGTCCCCCCACCAACTTCTCCCCCTCCCCAAATCCCCCTCGCGCCGTCCCACGCCACTGCCGATCTCGTCTCTTCGCCCCGCTCCCGTTCTCCCCGCCCCACCTCCATCCCGCTCTCTCAGACTTGTACACGTTCCGTTCTCCTCACCTCGGTCTTGTCCCGTCGTCTCCACCTTTCCGTCCTATCCAAACCATACTCATCCCGCACGGTACTGGTCCCCTCCTTTTCGCCCTATCCCATTCTCAATGCCCCGCCCCATCCCGTCGTTTCAACCGCCTCATCCCCGTGCAATTCTCCCTGCCTCGCCCCGGCCCATCCACCCCACCCTAACGCGACACGTCGTCCCCCGATCTGTTCCAGTCCTGACTCCGCCCTTACCCGTTCTCTTTACCGCGGTCTTGTTCCGTCGTCTCCACCGTGCCGTCGTCTCCAGAACATATTCATCCCGTATGATACTGGTCCCCTCCTTGCCCTGCCTTATACTCAACGCCCCACCCCGCTTCGACCCGTCGTTTCCGCTATCTCTGCCCCGGGCTATTCTCCCTGGCTCGTTCCGGCCCTTCCTCCCCGCCCTAACGCGACACATCGTCCCCGATCAGTCCCCGATCGTGACTCCGCCCTCACCCGTTGACCGCCCGCCGCGTTCTCCCGATACCCTCACAGACACTCCCACACCGCCGCCCCGTATCACCTGGTGCATTTTTTCTGTAATTTCCACTGGAAGAGACACGTTTCCTTCGTAGACCTTTCACTCTCGAAGGACCGAGTGCAAATATCTAGATCAGGGACATCACGTTTTGCTCCCCAGAGTGCAGGTCGGTTGCTACTCCCTTTCTCAATAGGCAACCAATGCGATGCAGGAGGGATGTGACAAAATTGCAGTGAGAACTGCCGAGGATTTCATGCAAATACAAAGGTCAAAGACACGGACGCTGTTGCCAAGTCTACAACCAAGATATTATCATTACCCCTATTTTCTCTTCCTTATAAATTTTAATATTCTAGCTACCTCTAATCCCATTTAAGATGTGTCTTTCAAAACAGCTTTTCAGAATGCATTGCAAAATCGTAGTAGTAACTGAAAATTAATTAGAACTAACTTATCAACTTTTAATTGTAATCAATTTCGCCGCCTAGCATTACTCAAAGCGAACTGTAATGAACCTATCTGTATGTTGCTGCTCTATTACGTCTTGTCTGATATTCACTTACCCCCACTTGAAATTTCACCAAGCATTAATGCATTTCTGTTTTTGTCAAGGAATGCGGGTATCAAACAAAAATAATTTTATTACTTTCATATATGCCTGAACGCGCGTTTGAAACTGCCTTACGTTATTTCAAAAATGTTCCTTCTGAGTCGCTAACCTTAAGGAGCACTTTTCACATCACTCACTCAGTCACACACACACACACACACACACACACACAAACACACATGCGCGCCGTTTCTTGAACGTCGCAGCTGTTGCCTTTGCGCCTGGCAGTTGTTTCGGCCGTGGAAAGATTATTCACGGTAAAAATGAAATGAATGCTTGCATACATATTTTCAACAAATGACAGTATATTTTAATACTGCACTAATGCTTTTATATGGTTTCCCTTGTATCAATTTCATTTCTTGTAGCATACATTTCGTCGTCGATCATTCACTTTCAGAATTAGAATCAATAACCAATAGATCCTCCTGCAAACTCAAAGTAGTACATCGTTCTATTACGGAAACAGTTACATTAAAGTCTCATGGCGTTCGTGTTTTTTCAGGATAATTAGAACAAATCCAAAAACATTCCCTCTCAATGGAGTTTTATATTCCAGAGAGACCCATTTGTTATGCGGAGTTCGCGGGAGTCTGGTCAGTTTACAAATCTTGGAAGCTAGTAACGCGGCGTCGATTTATCAAACATCGAACTTCAAAACTTAAACCATGTCAATAATTCTTCGGGCGAAAACGATACATTTTTAAAGGGAGATTAGTAAACTGTAACTTTAAATTCTGGTTCGAAAACCTTTAATTTCATTATGACCGGGTTTATTAATTTATAATTAATATTTAACTGAAAATAATGCTGCAAAATAGTAAGAAATGCGAAAGGTCTATGAAGAGTGCACAAAGGGTATTCGTTTCGTTTGAACACATTAACTGGCAATGTTAATATTAATTAATATTAAATCATCAGTTATTATTTTGATTTTAACTTTTACAAAACTGTGTTTATGGGACTGTTTCAAACACAAACAAATTTATTGTAGTATATTTAATATATGAATGTATAAAACATGTTTCTATAAAAAACATGGATTTCTATAAAAAAACATCGGCGTTCTGAAAATATCGACATCGATATCAGATCCCTATCGGATACTTCCTAGTAACATTCCCCACTTTCCAGCCACTCCACCAATCGACTGTGCCCCTTCCCCGCCACCCAGTCCACCAATGTCCCTCCCGTGACCTCGAATGACCTGCGTGCCGCTCACAAGTATTTTTGTCGACAAATAGCTACAGCACGTGAATATGTAGAACACGTGTCGAAATGGCGTCTGTCTGGAGACTTCTAGCGACGGGCTGCTCTGATCGATAGTTGTCCGTGATTTATCCCATCAACACCAGGCGAATGCCGGAGCAGTACCTTAAAAATCGGGCCAGATATCTCGCGCGATCTTTCATTCTTTGTCGTTCTATTCTCTCCTTATGCACGCACGTTTACACTTAAGTTCACTACATTACCACACATGCGGGAAGACCAAACTGGAGCTTAGAACTTGGCCCGGTTGGATCAAGTCCCTGCTTGACCAAGCAGGGACTTTGCTAAACCAAGGGAGGTAAACGTCAGAAGCCGACGTTGACTGATTAATGATTCCGAGCGCATCAACTACGGAGATCGTGAATCCTGTACGTGTAGTGCGTGTTTTTCATCGGGAGGTGGCGAAAATCGTCTCCCGCTATATAGCGAGATCCGGCGGCTAGCTGCCGTCGACTAGCGGGGTTTTACTCATCCAAGTATCTACCACCAGCGGGATATCGCCCCAGGGGAGACACGGTCTTAGCCCCTGACCGGTCTCCCTACATGTGCGGTATTGCAGTTCTTGTTGGTGTATGTGTAAGGGGTGAGGATAGGACAAGGAAGAGGAAGGAAAGATCGCTTGCTGTCGGTGGCCCATTTGTTAGGGAACCACTCGGGCATTCGCCTTCTGTTGATAGGACAAATCACGGAAAACTACCGATTAGAACAGACGACTGCTGCAATTCTCCTCCAAACAGCGACTGAATGCGAACTAGCTAACAAGCTAGTGTCGAAAATCCTTGCGCCGTCGGGACTTAAACCTAGGACCTTCCGGTCAGAGGTACTGCAGTGACATCAGATTGATGCACTGAACCACCTCTCCCAGTAGAAGCCGACGTGTATTTCGGCTCTGGAAGTACAGGCATTCTAAGTGTAACAGGAAACATTGCGAAAAAAACTATCCAAGTCACGCAATATAACACAGACAATGAACTTCGGATGTTACTTAACATGACAAAAAATGTTAAATAAGTCATAGAAAGACAAACTACTCCGTGAACAATTTTTAAAAGAATGTTCAAGGTCCAGATCAATACACATCAATCATTTATGTGGCTTTAAAGAGGAAGAATGATGCCAGAATTGGAAGCAGTCGTAATAGCTGCCAAAAATCAGGCGTTGAGGACATGACATTATGATAAAGCTGTTCTAAAAATCTCCTAAGATGATGAATGCCGCATTTGCCATGATCAAGAAGAAACCTTTGATAATATCGTGTCAGGTTGTCCAATTCTAGCAAAGATCTAATACTTGAAAACGACAGGCTGTGTAATTACCTCCTCTGGCGGATCTGCACCACCCTTGAAGTTACAAACACATGCTCCAAGTGGTACGTACTCTCACTAAAACCGATGACATCTGTTGGATTGTGTACGATATTGTACGACCAACAAATTCAAACTGATCGCACGATAGCGGCAAACAAACCGGATATAGTTATCCGGGATTTAGAGCAAAAATCGTGTCTACTTGTGGGTGTGGCTGTGCCTGCAATCAAAACGTCATAACCAAAGAGGCAGAGAAACGTCTTAAATACAAAAATTTGGAAATGGAGATCTGCCAAATGTGGAATGTAAAATTACAGGTCGTCCCAATAGTTCCCGTTCCCGTTCCGGAGCTCAGAAATTTTTTCACGAAATTTGTTTAAGAACTTGGTTAAACTCCCTCATCATTCAAAAGACTAGGAACTGCAAGATATTGCTTTGTTTGGAAGATCCCTCACTTTGCCCAAAGTATTGTAGAGGAACCGATAGCCCCTAGATCTGATCCTTTGGAAGTTGGTTGCAGCCCGGTGTTAACTTCATAATGAACTTACTCATTCTTAGTCGTGAAATAGATGAATATTATTATTATTATTAAGAAGGGGAAGGAGAAGGAGAAGAAAGATAAGAAGGAGGAGAAGGAGGAAGAGGAGGAGAAGGATAAGAAGGAGATGGAGAAGAAGGAGAAGAAGATGAAGAGTCTAGGCGATCAAGAACGTTGTGCGTGTTCGCGACTTTTGAAACATTTGAGCACCTAAGGGGCTAAAATGTCTGCTAAAATCACCTTTCTTGAGTTTTACACATCTTCATACTTTGAGTGATTGTGGTCCTATTGATTACATTATCTTTCTTTTTGTCGATACCTGAAAACTATTTTAAGCAGCTTCGTGAAGGCGACCTCTTCTGTGTCTCTGAGAAGTGGATGTGAGGTCGTATCTACTACGGAGCTGTTTGATCTTTGATACTTATTTATGGGGTAACTAAATGGCAAACGTAAACCGACGGAAAAAAAAGCAGAGAGCCGAGGACAAACTTTTGAAGTTAAGGTACTCGCAGCGATTGTCGTGTCATCATTAAGAAACTTCAATATCAATGTAGCCTTTTGGTAGTTAGGGGATATAATGGGTTCAAAGTAACGGAAATATGTTGTTGGCAAAGAAAAGTTGAGATTATGAACACAAAGAGTGCAATCACATACTCAAATTTGGTATTTTCCTTGTTCTTTTTCAACTCTTTTACAAGGTGAAATACGAAAATATTGTTGCGATGCATCTTCAACTAACTTTTGAGATTAACATGGAGAGCAAAGGTTTTGCAAGTAGAGGTGATGATGATGGAGATTCTGCTATCTCACTGACGCTTAATAAAAAAAGCTTCGCCTTCTAAGCAATGAAATACATTCTTCAAACCTAGAATTTCTTCAAAAGAAGTATACGTTATCACCTTCCGAAATAATTAGAGCATCCTTTCATCTTTAGCCTTAAGAGCAATGCCTTAGCAACGCTCTACCTTCCCCGGCCGTGCATATTTGAAACCGGAGCAGACATCATTTTTCGCTGTTGTCTTTCCAACTTAACCGCACTGTTCGAGTCATTACGTTATCTTACACTTCCGTAACTCACTTGTTTTGTTTCAAAATAGAGACCATTCGCAATTGCACAGTATATGCTGTTATGTGTTACATCTCACTCTTTACATGTCTTCAAACATGTAGACAAAATAGTCTCATGTATTGTTTGCCTGTGGTACATTACATTACATCCATTGAATAATTTTGCTCTTAACCCTTGTAATAAAATACTCAGAAATTTTGAAAACTTCTGATTATTTTTTCACCATTAAATTTGTATGTTAATTTTCATGCTTACATCGTTTAAAGATAAAATGAATTTTAGTGATTGAGGATCAATATACAGGGTGAGTCACGTAACTTTAGCACCTCCTGTAACTTTTGACCGGTTGAAGATATTGCAATGCAGTTTTCACGGAAGTGAGTGAGGGAATGGGGCTAATTTATATGTGTATTGATTTCTCTTTTATCTCTTGTATTTTACGAGATATTTGAGGTAACTTTGTTTTTTCAAATGGAACTATATATATTTTTTCAGTCTATCATGACAAGCGTAAAATGACGAATCCAAAGATATAAATATTGTCATATGTTAGATAAGCATTTTTTTGAGTAATTGTGATTTTTTTGCGACTAGTGTTTAACGGATATTTCTTTGTAACTGTCAGGCCCACAAGGTCAAGCAGCGCTCCCCCAGCAAACGCGGGGTCGGGGAAGGGAAGGGATTTAAGTACTTGAGGATACGAAAAATATTCACAAAACTGTTGCATTTTTTCCTGAACTCCTCCTTTCATCTTAATCCATTTTCAGTAATTTGGGTTTCTTAGGGATTGAAAATACGGATTTGTCTTAAGTAGTATTTATTGAAATAAGATTATTTCTATCCCTAAGTTATTATTATATTCGTATTAACATTGAAATTGTTTGCTCAAAATATACAATATATTTTTGTACAGTTTTAATTATTTATTCTTATTGTGCTCTGTTTCAAGATCCCATTACTACGTATCTTATGAAATCCCATTAAATGGAGTTGAAGTTATAAACAATTTTATTACAATACAAACTTATGACAAATTCTTATTTTCCATCCTTTAATTCCTTCAATCAAAGAAAGACGAAAATGTGAAAATGCAGCAGGATGGAAAGCACAGTTTAGGAAAAAACTGCAATTGTTTTGTGAATACTTGGAATACTATGTTTCGTATTTTCAAATAAGATCCCTCCCCTTCCCTTCCCTTCACCGGGCGCACGTGTGCTGGTGGAGCGCTGCATGACCTTGTGTGGTGGACTATTCAAAACGTCCGTTAAACCCCGGTCGCAAAAATCAAAATTAATCAAAAAAGTCCTTATCTAACATATAACAATATGTACATCATTGGATTCGTCTTTTTACGCTCGTCATGGTGGACTGAAAAAATATGTATAGTTCCATTTGAAAAAACAAAGTTACCTAAAAAATCTCGTAAAATACAAGTGATAACATAGAAATTAATGCACGTATCAATTAGCCCCTTTCCCTCATGCACTTCCGTGAAAACTGCATTGCAATAACTTCAACCGTTCAAAAGTTACAGGAGGTGCTAAAGTTACGTGACTCACCCTGTATATGTGTTCCGCAATGATGTTCCACAGTGATGGTCCGCTTCCAACGTGGCAATGATATAGTCGTAAGCTGTATAAATGTACATACAATTAAAAGTGGTGGCCACTACCCCAGTTAAGTGTTCAAGTGGACAATTGAACTGTTTCATTTCGACAAGCTCTTTTCTTGATATTGTACGGACAATACGGACTTAATGCAATGAAAGAAATGGAAAAGACTCTTTTATGGCACGATGATCATTAAAAACAATGGAAACAAATTATTTCTGTAGACAGTGTATGAATACACGTGCTCCAAAAAATGTATTTCTTGCTTTTTTTAGAGAAAATGATATTACGAGATGTGTTGAATGACACAAATTGAACGATATCGCACATAATAGAGTCGGTTGGTCCTTTGCTTTACGCGTATTGCTCCATCGGTAGTTCGGGTCGACGATTGACTATAGCTAAAGATGTTTCGTAACATAATTGGACAACAAATATTTCCAATCCTATTTTCAGTTTAAAAGACGTAAAATTGACTTTGTAGTAACCTGAGGATCGAAAATGTTTTATTACGACTCCCAAAGGAGAAAGAATACACTCGTGAAAATACGAACAAAAATATGTTCATGGTATACAGGACTGTAATCTTTATTGATTGATTATTTTCGGGCTTCTCAACAGCAATGGTATTTATTCCCGTTAGTTCCATGAATGTTTTATCACGGGGGATGATGGTTCCTCGCCCTTTAGATAGTGAGGTCCTCGTACATGTATTGCATTACCACGCAAGTAGGGAACCTTGTCGGGAGCTTAGAGTTTGGAGCGGTGCCCCACTTGTTGGTGATACCTCCCTGGATAATCCCCAACACACGACGTATAGGTAAGCACCACATCTCGTCATTTAGCGGGAAAGAACAACGCCACGTTTTGTAATAAAACATGCACTGCACTTACGTGGATAATTTACTTAGCCGTTGAACAAACATACACTACTCGTATATGCCGGGAGACCTGTCTGGAGTTTAGAGTTCGTCGCGGCTGGGGCGATGCCCCGCTGGTGGGGGAGATACCTGGTTGGATAACCTCGCTAGCTGACGATAGGTCGGCGTCGGATTTCACCAGCCAACGGAAAAATCACTGCCACCGCCTGATGAAAAACATCTACTAAACTTACGGGACTAATGACCTGAGTAGTTGACGTATTCGGAATTACTAATTTAATTAATATTTCGCCGCTGACGCGCCCGAAAACTTCAAAAAAATTAGCTGAGTTTTTGAGGCTTCTTTTTCAAAATTTTGATTGATTAATTAGCAATTCCCGGTGCGTGAACTGTCAATGTCATTAGTTCCGTAAGTTTAGTGCGTGATTTCAACGCGGGAGGTAGTGGTGATCTCCCCCCTGGCTGACAAGATTCGGCGTCGACCTACGTTGGGCCGAATTTTGCTCAACCAGTCAAAATTTTGCTGGGGCCTACTGTCCCCCCCCACCACCACCACCGAGTGCACACACCTACGTATAGAGGTTTAGTCACGATTCAAACCCACGACCTCCCGTTTGCACGTCCGCAACTTAATAAAACCGCCCCCCTCCCCCACCGACTCGCCACGAAAAGGCGCTCTTTTCCCGGAGCAGCTTCACCTCACCGCAATCACCGCGACAGGCTCGCGCCGGCTCTCGCTCGATTGGCTTCCATTCTACGGGAAATCTCCATCGCGGTTTACGACCCGTCGAAAGCTCTCCTCCCCGCCCCGCCCCGCCCGCCGCCGGCCCGCGAGCGGCGGAACGCGAGGAATTGTGGCAACAGCGCGCCGCGCCGAGCGACGACGACGACGACGACGACGACAGTGGCGCGCGAATTGCGAAGTGACCTTTCTCGCGACCGCTCTCGAGTCGACCGCTCTCGATTGCGACCGAGACCGAGAGGTACTTGGAGGGCGTTGTAAAGCGTTCGGGGCATTCTCGTGATGTGGAGGGTGGTGGGTGTTTTAATAGTTTTGGGAGGGGGAGTTTTGAGTGAAGAGATTAAGCAAAAGAGCGGTCTTTCAGACCGCTCTTTTGCCTAACCACTTCACTCAAAACTCTTTTGCCTAACCTCTTCATTCCAAACTCTTTTGCCTAACTTCTTCACTCAAAACTCTTTAGCCTAACCTCTTCACTCAAAATTCTTTTGCCTAACCTCTTCACTCCAAACTCTTTTGCCTAACCTCTTCACTCCAAACTCTTTTGCCTAACCTCTTCACTCCAAACTCTTTTGCCTAACCTCTTCACTCCAAACTCTTTTGCCTAACCTCTTCACTCTGAAAGACCGCTCTTTTGCCTAACTTGGGTGTTACCGCTTGGTTTACGGACGTGTAGTGCGTGTTTTTTCATCGAAAGATCTGGGTGTAATCTCTTGTACGTTTTGTTTAGGTCCTTTTATTAGTTGTTTTTATTTTTGCTAATCGGCCATCATATCGCCATGCGATACGTGCATCCCACCGGGACTCGCACTCGATTATCGGAGTAGGTGTACGTTACTTTTTCTGTTGGGGATAATCAGCAGGTAAATGCTGATTCCACTTTTATACCCCAGGGTTGTTAGCCTTGGAGGATGGCATGGAATATTGATGATGATGATGATGATGATGATGATGATGATGAAGAAAATAGACACACACAGACATGCAGAGGCACTCACAACTCAACTATACTTGAGGCCGGACTTGAATCCGCGATCCTTTGGTCCGAGATTGCCACTGCACTATTGCTTTAACTATCTCTGCCATCAGATCGGCCCTATTATTGGTATTGATACTACTTTTTTTAAATTTATTCTTGTTAAAACAGTTATACTACCCCATTTCTACTTATATACATTACAGTATTATTTTGACACTATCTACTTCTGATAATAATGGCTGGAAAACGAAAATGAAAAAGGGAGGGGACGCATTTTAATAAAAAAAATATTTAATTATTTATAAAAATTATACATATTTATTCATTATGTGCTTTTTTAAAAATCTTTCTTGTGTTATTCCTTCCTTCATTTTACTAATAAACCAATATAATTTTATTTCTTCTATTTTATTTGTATTACTAACCTATTTTTATACTTTAATTTCTACTAGATAATGTAGTGGAGTGTGACAAAACGTGAACCCCTGTTTGATAAGTCAGAGAGAATTTTAAACTGTTTTTTGTCAGTCACTAAGTAAATAAATGAAATAAATCTCCCTGTCCATCTTCATTATGATAATTTATTTAAATTTAAATTTGTATCTTCAATGTAGATTTTATATCCCCTGGGTTCACAGCAAACTGTTAATTCTTTGGTGTAATACGTTGCTAGTTTTGGAAATTTTAATAATATTCAGATGTTCTACTCTGCCCCTTGAATTGTTAATTATCTAATAATTAATCGAATGTTGTTTATTAAGCAAAATTGATATAAAAAATTTCCTCTAAAGAGTGTTAGTTAATTTAAAGCGTTAATTGTAAGATTATGCTTTTGCAATATTTACAGTTATGAACTGTTTGGAACATACTTTGGTACATAAGGTACGGTAGAGGTAAGGTATGGTAAGAGAAAAGGAATGCTTTAAATGATTTATTCGAGGAAACGTATGGCCTGCATTACTCTCTGAAACCTAGTTTTAATAAATTTATTTATCGTCGAAAACAGTAAAAACAATGACATGAGAGGGAAGTATAATATGCGTACGTTATTTAAGGACTAGAAACCTTAACTCACCTTTTTGCATCTTTGAATTCTGAATAAAGTCACGAACGAGGGTAATTTTCAACATTTTAGTAATAGAAATGTTCACTCCGGAGTAATAAAAACTAACTTGCATTTTAAAAAAAGGGAAATAAACTGCAGATTTGATATGATAATATTGGAGAAGAAATAATATCTCACATACTTCCGTCCGTACTCCTCTCACAATTCACAAGAAAAGAGGTGATCTCAGGGTTATCTCGGAAATGGGCCTATGGCTCGATGTAAACTCGCTGAAGAATCTTCCCGAGATGAATGTATTAAAACTTTTGCATTAAAATTTATGTTTTTTCTGTTCAAAGAATTGACTGTCCTAGGGGAATAGAACCGAATTTTCTTTGAACAGCCAAAACATAATAACAACCACTTACACCATGGTTAGTAGCTATTTATAAAACATTTTCACCCATCCAATTCATTCAGTAACGAAATCAATAAACGGAAACAATCGTGAAATCTGAGAAACCTTCATTGAGAATTACGACAAGTTAAATACAGCGAGATAGGACGCTTGGCAATGTGGCAACGGCGCAGCGAGCGAGTCGGCGCGGCTCGAAATGCGAAGTGACCTTTTGCGACCGCTCCGTCCAGCTGACTGAGGCAGTGACTCGTCAAAAGGACGATTGTAACCGAGCAAGCGCGTCTTCCTTTTTCCCAACGTTGGTCTCGTGCAGTTGCAGGGTGCGCAAAATCTGCCCGCCAGTTAAGGCGTATGCCAGTTAAGACGGGGTGATTTTGGACGCGACGTACACTTTGCAAGAGGAATCTGTGCACATGCGACTGACGTCACAGACGAGGGAGGTAGTTGCACTGAATGTCATCTCAAAAACATAGGTTTCCTAGCTTTACCCGTCCTGCAACCGCACTTAACCGTAGGCGCTATGCACTCGGCCGACAACGTCGCAGAGGACGGAGACAGCTATTATGAATGTCATCTCAAAAACGTCGACTTCTCGACTTTTCGACTGACAGCTTTGACAAAAAAAGTTCAATTCAAATTTTTCGTGTAAGAAATACTGAGAAAAGCAATCAATCAGATAGATAGAATCAGATAGCTACAATGAAACAACTAAAAGAAATTTTTGGGAGATTGTAATTCTTAGCTCTCAATGAGGCACCCGATTTTTACTTTCTCCCTACGGAGTAGAAAGGAAGTTATGCAATACTGCGCGAATAAACGGCGAATTTTCGGCAGAAAAACTCTTATTACAGGGCCCTGGTAACGAAAAGTGAAACAGTCCCTAAATTTAGCCAGAATCCATGTTTTGTGAGTCCTTGATACCAAAAAATCGATTGACGGCAAAACGTCTGTCCGTCCGTCTGCGAACAACACTAGCGTGAAAACCGTTCGGCAGATTTTCTTCAAAATTGATATCTATCGATCTAGCTATATCACGGGCCCTTGAATTTGAAACCGATATTTTAATGTTTGGGGGTACTTTACTCGCAGCTCCTGGGGCATTTTCCAAGTTTAAAAAAATATTACTCCATCGTTTTAATTACGTTTTTTGTTGGATAATGTGAAGGACGCTTAAGAGAATGGTGCAGGTCTCATGCCCGCTATAAATCCTGATTATTCGAAAATTGCAAAAGTTCAACATTTTTCACCGTCTTCGTACAATTATGAAGATAGAGATTTTCCTTTGATGAAATCTGTTCCTTAAAGATATATTTTGAAATAAGGTCACGAACAATTTTTTGAAAATGTACTCCCATTTTCAAAAAAACTAATGTGACCTTACTTATCCAGTTTTCGCGTAATTTTGTGTGAAAATACGAGAGAGAAAGTACTTCCTGTTTTAGCACTACTAGCTTCTGAATAGCGATGGGATGCATAGAAGGGTCAATTTCTCATGCGCAGTGTCTCCCTTTTCATGTGTCTTGCTCGCTCTTTAATGGTCGTCGAGTGCGCAAACATTTAGCGCGAACCGTTCTTCCCTTTGGCGCTTCAGACCTCATTGAGTGAGATGATTGGATAAAGATTGCAATGATGGGAAGGAAAGATTGTTCGTCGTTCGTTGTATAAAAAAATACTGCTCCGGCATTGACTTGCAAGTGATTGGAGTAATCAATGACTACAGCAATCTGCATACTAATTTTCACTGGTAGGTGCCATAAACTAGTTCAGGGCTGTCCAACTAGCGCCCGGCGGGCCGCATGCGAAGCCATTTATTGTTGCTCGCGTAAGATTATTAGTCGAACGCCAAAGTTCTTTCTTCGATATTACAGTTACGAAGTTACAAAAATACCGCGTACAAATTTAACAATAATGTTATATCTTGAGTAACGTCTTGCAAATATTTAGGAATATAGCTGGACAGTAAATTAAGCTGGGAGAATCAAGTAAATTTCGTTGTAGGGAAAGCCTGGAGATCATTACATTTTGTTATGAGGATTCTGAAAAAGAGTACAGTGAGAGCCAAAGAACTAGCAATTATGTCTAGTGCGACCCATATTAGAATATGGCACGATTTGTTGGGATCCATAAAGAATTTTGCAGCAAAGAAATCTAGAAAAGGTCCAGCATAGAGAATCAAAATTTACTTTCAGGGGTAAAAAGAATAAAGGTGTATGGGAGTCACTCGAAGAAAATCGCGTCTCTGTGCTATGTACAAAGCATACACAGGCTTTCGAGCGTGGAAAGAAATTGAAAGTCGATTAGGGAAACCTACATATTTCGGCAGAGCAGATCACATGCACAAAATTCAGTCAAGAACCCAGAAAACGGACGTTGGGGAATATTCATTCGCGATTCGAACTATTAGAGATTGGAACGGGTTGCCTGCGACAATCTTTGATCCCATTCCTCGAAGCCTGAGTAAATTTAAAAATAAATTCGTTTCCTAGATGTTGATATGTGTATTACAATTATGTATAATATTATTAATTTACTAGTCTGTTACATAAAGTAAGTTGTATTATTGAATTATAAAAAAGTTCCAAATAATTATAGACAGTCATAAACAAAATATATTGGTTATCTTGACAACGTTTCGGAGACTATTTATGTCTCCATCATCAGGTCATTAATTTTATTACATCACAATCTATAAGATAAAATAAAATTACAAATAATAAATCTTCAAATATCTACAAAATTTGCATTAATTTTAAAAACTTTAAACTAAAAAATAATAATAAATTGAAGGAAAGTACTTAGTAAAAAAATTTTATACTCACATGATATAATACATTACATCAAAAAATAATAAATTGAAAGAAAGTACGTAGTAAAAATTTAATACTCACATGAATTTGTAGATTATAAAATAAAATATTAAACAAGTCCACGTTTACTACGTAAAAATACGGACATGAAGGTTGTTGCGTATTGAGAATAACTTTATTTGAAATATCTATTGAAAAACTTTGTATTTTTTATTAAATTTGGTTAATATAGAATCATAACTCTTAGAAAACTGATCAATAAATCTAATGTAGTCCGTCATGTCAAGGATCCGATTCCTAAATTAAATATACTTAATTCGGTGTACTCATTACAATGTTCTGATTGTGATTTAGTATATATTGGTCAAACTCGGAGGAGGTTAGGGGATAGGATCAAAGAACATATAAATAATATTAAATTACCCTTCGAAAAACAAAATTCCGTTACTGCTCACAGAATAAAACACGATCATATTATTGATTTTCTCAACCCCACAATATTGATTACAGAACACAAATTGTTTTCGAGACTAATTCTAGAATCTTTGTTTATAAAAATATATCCTTCTATGAATTTTCAAATTGAATGTAATCAGTTTTCTAAAGAGTTATGATTCTATATTAACCAAATTTAATAAAAAATACAAAAGTTTTTCAATAGATATTTCAAATAAAGTTATTCTCAATACGCAACAACCTTCATGTCCGTATTTTTACGTAGTAAACGTGGACTTGTTTAATATTTTATTTATAATCTACAAATTCATGTGAGTATTAAATTTTTACTACGTACTTTCTTTCAATTTATTATTTTTTGATGTAATGTATTATATCATGTGAGTATAAAATTTTTTTACTACGTACTTTCCTTCAATTTATTATTATTTTTTAGTTTAAAGTTTTTAAAATTAATGCAAATTTGTAGATATTTGAAGATTTATTATTTGTAATTTTATTTTATCTTATAGATTGTGATGTAATAAAATTAATGACCTGATGATGGAGACATAAATAGTCTCCAAAACGTTGTCAAGATAACAAATATATTTTGTTTATGACTGTCTATAATTATTTGGAACTTTTTATAATTCAACAAATCAATAGAGACAGTCTATAGTTGAAGTTGTATTATTATTATTATTTATTATTATTATTATTATTATTATTATTATTATTATTATTTATGCGCAGTGACGTACGGTGAAGTGTGGAGTGCAGTGCAGTGTAGTGGTGTGGCGAAGTAGAGGAAAAGTAATGTGTAAGAAAGACATTACAGCTCAGTGATCAACAGTGAGGTGAAGTGAAGTGTGTTGAAGTGGAGTACTACGAAAGCTCGCACCGTGAAATGTTCACGTTAATTTATAAAGTTTGTAAATTTTGTAAAATTGTTAAAAAGTTATGTAATGTTATATTAGTGTATTCTGCCACCAAGTCCTCAAAATTAATTGCAGAATTAGTAATAAATCTAATCTAATATCAAGCGAGAACATAGCGCGCCTAGCGCATGCTCGCCGTTGACATCTCCAAATGTTAAAATAGGAGAAGTTTATATTAGAAGGTTAGCGTTAGCGGGTTAGCGTTGAGTTAGAAGGTTAGCGGATTCGGATGGTATAGCGGTCAGCATATCGGATTGTTGTACCCAAGATTGCGGGTTCAAACCCGATCGAAGCCGTGGATTTTTTAAGGGCAAAAAATCCTTCGTACGCCTTCCTTCGGAGGGGAAGTAAAGCCGGCTCTTCCATGTTAGTAGATTTACTTGCATGTAAAAGATCCTCAAGCCTAAATGACGCCTCTGAGCTAAATTCAAATCGCCTGTTTCGTCGCCCGAGATACCTTCTTTCTCCGCCAGATGGTGAAAGGAGCGTAGAGAAATTTGCGTGGTCAGACGGAAGAGCGGGCCTGATGGCCCGAGTCTCGCCTTGTAAAATGAGGCATTAACTAACTAAATATTTAAGGAATTTTTTTCTAGTAATTCAGAAATTCAAAATTTTTCCAATGTGCTTCACTGCGTTGTGCGTGGTACGGCCTGATATCACGAATGGTTCCGTCTCCCCCTCCCTTTCCAGAGCAGTCGGGCCAACTGCCGAGATCAACAATGAGGGGTCACGTGAGGATCGCCCGATTAATGAAAATATGGCTCGCAACCATATTAAAGATTTTAGAACAGCCCCTGAGCTCTTGCAAGTTGGTCAATCCTGAACTAGACGAGCACAGCAAATACATTTCTGACACCTGAACTGAATCGAATCTTTGACCTCCCAACCGCAGTTACGCTCAAACCGTAGGACGTTGGGGGCAGGATAATAAAGGTAGGATTGAGCGCGGTTTAGGGTACTGCACCAGTATTTATCTAGAAGCATTCAGGGACATCTCGGAAACCATTGAGTAGAATAGTCGACCTACGAATTTAATTCTGGCAGGCGAGATAAACACACCGATGTTAAACGCGCCACGAAAATTTCGGCACCTGGCGGGAATCGAACGGGCGACTTCCCAATGACCAGTTCACTCTTAAGATTAAGGAGTTTGCATAAACGCTCGTCACCCCCGCTATTGGTACATGCTGGTTATTTATCAATATTAATTGGTATATATTTAATTCTCAGGTAAGAAGTAATGTAGAAGAAAGTAAAATTTACATTTTTTAATTACTCTTATCTATCTCTCTAAGCAAAATTTAAGCGTGCTTTCTTTTATTTACTTATTTTGAGAATATTTTGGAAATGATGAAGTGTATCAACGAACAGAAATGTTTCTTAAAGCCCATGCAATTTCTCAGCTGTGCGTTTTAATCCATTCCAAAAGTTCCATTACGCTTTGAGCATGCAGTAGTAAGCAACAATACGTTCGTTTACAGCTGCCAATAACAAAAAAAAGTGGTAAAAAGCATGGAAGGGTCGGGCGAACAGGGGCGGCATCGCCCAAGGCAGAGCAGGGCAGGGCAGAGCAGGGCGTGTACTGTGGGAAGTTTTTGAGTGGGTTTACGCGGTGCGGCACCGGGCGTGTCAATAGTTGGGGCACAATGTAGATACGTAGTAGGTTCTATAAGTTTAGGACATCGCTAACTTCTGTTTTTGACATAAAGAAAAAATATCATATTTTTCAACTTAATCTTCCTCTACTCCAACCTACTTTTTACATCTGTATATTAACATTTATAGGTTTCTAAAACAAGTCGGACTTTTATTCACAAAATGATCAAAACTGCTTCTTTTACCTCACTTTCATCTGACACTCTCCTTCATGGAGAGTTTTTCTTCAGTTTGGATAAGTGGCAGACGTCGCAAGGTGCCCAATCTAGACTGTAGTGTGAATGGTCCAACTCCTTCAAGCTTTGGTCCTTCACAACATTCTTTGCAATTTGAGAAGTAAGCACAAGTGCGTTGTCGTGAAAAAACTAAACACCATGAGATTTCACGCATCGCACCCAACTCAAGTTCCTCTGTCCTCAAAACTAAGTGAGATGTCGGCTGAAAATATATATCATTACAATAATTAAAGATAAGATATTTAAGATATGAACTTGAACTTATATTAACTTATATTAAAGATAAGAAGTTGATAAATCGTGTTCATACATGTACATTACGTGTACGTTGTGTTCTCAGAAAACACGTTTTGTGGGTCATTGAGACCGAATAAGTGGTCGACGGCAAACTGTTCATCTGTCTATGTGGAACCCAACAACCGAAACTTTTGCTCGAAACTCCTGCTCAGAAGGTTTTCCCATAGACGAGCGTTATCTTGGTCAGTCCGAAAACATATGGAACAACCTATGTAGAATTCATTCCTTATCTTGTTTAATAAACGACTGTTATAAATAAATACTCGAGAAACTCTGGGTTCGGTTTGCTAGTTTCTGGTAAATTCATGTTATTGCGAATTGCATTTCGCATTCTCCGGTTATCGATCGGGCCACCCGGGCTACGCTCTAGGTGGAGGTGGTGTTGCCGTCTGACCTTTTGGGCGCTGCCGGGGAAAAAACGGGCGGTCGCCCAATCGGATTGGAACTTTGGTCAGGTGGCACGTGGGGGAGGAGAGGCGATCAGATTGCTATTGGGCGGATCAGCAATTGAACTGGTGACTATTCACAAGAACAACCTTCGGAAAACCCCAACAATTTGAAGCTCTTTTTTACAGCAAATTTTTGAGTTTTCAAAAATCTTCATTTGATGTAATTTGAAGCACTTACACTCACAAATACAATAATGTTAAAATTAGTGATTTCAACAAGTTAATTTATATCTTGGACAAGTTGAAGCGTTTGCAAGAGAATTAGAAGTATTCTCGTAGTGCATTTAGTACTCTAAATACACTTCTGAGCAGGTTAGTAAAAGATCTAGATCTAAATTTATTATTAAACAAGTCGATATATTAATCATTATGTCCGTGTGTAGTGTTCCGATTTATTCCGTGTGTTGTTTTCCGAAGGTAAGAACAACGGGCGAGACTGGTGATGGTCAAAGTGGAGTGAGAATTTGGATCAGGAATTCCCAACCCAGTTCTGTCGATTCTTTTAAACAAAGTATTTTTTATCGACCTCTTCATATTTTTAGTTTCTTGTGTACTACTTACGTAGTATAGAGAACGTATTGCAATGATATGTGAAAAAACGGCGATTTTGTAACAGAAAATACTCGCGTTGTGGCGTTTTGATACCGAAAACTTGATAAATCGTGTTCATACATGAAGTACGTTTCGTGTACGTTGTATACTCAGAATACACGTTTTGTTGGTCATTGGTACCGAATAATTGATTGACGGCAAACTGTTCATTTGTCTATGTGGAACCCAACAGCCGAAACCCTTGAGGCATTTCCTCCAAAATCCATATTCTCGCATTGATGAGACTGAATTACCCGTCCGGCAAATTTCAAAAGAATGGGCTATTTTAAGTTTAGGGGTACGTTACAAGATGCCTTAACATTTCAATTTTTTTTTCAAAAACCGTTCCACGTTTTTAATTAAGTTTGTTCCTCTGATACAACAAAAGATGCTAAAAATGTGCAGTTCCCGTTTTCATTGAACCCTCTGAATTTTCGAAATTAGAAAATTTCATACCTTATTTCACAATTTTTTGAAAATTGAAAAAACATTAACAAAGTACAATGTTAGAGTTTTTAATGAAATTTGAATGAAAACTACCCTGTGGTTAAAATGAAATGTCATACTTCGGTGGTCAAATTTACAATAAAATTCTGTATTAATTTTTTTAAAGCGTACCCTTGCCCCCACTTTGTGTTGTGCTCCTCACACCAAATTGTGAGTCTTCTGAGTACCGTGAATATTGTTAACCCCGCCCTCTGTTTGATGGAATTAACCCGTCGTTACTACCGCTGTTAGAAAAAATCTAGGAATTCAGGATTTATTTAAATAACATTGCCATCGACCAGTAAGACGAATAAAGACAATTTTATTATGATTATTGTTGCCCCATATCACGACTACAGATGTTATGAGTCGGCTGAGTGTAAAATATACTCCAGGTTGCAACCAGCTACCTAAGGAGCAGATCTAGGGACTGTCGGTGCCTCTACAATACTTTACGCAAAATGTGAGCTGTGCCAAATAAAGCAATTTCTTGCACTTCCCAGTCCTTTGAATGACGTGGAAATTTATTATTATTATTATTATTATTATTATTATTATTATTATTATTATTATTATTATTATTATTGTGATTTTTTTTCAACACACGGAGATAATGCTCGAGCAATGCCTTCCGGTACAATTCTGCCCAGCATCCGTTCATCGTTCTTATCAGTTCTGCAAAGAGAAGCAATATGAGAAAGGCGTCGATTAGTGCGGGACGTCGTGTTAGATATTTTCTCACGCGCGAGAAAACTGTTTCATTTCGATACGATTATCACATCCTCTCGTCTGACAGTTATACACTCGTTGTCTTGAATGCTTGCGTGAAGATCAGAAAAGCTTAGTATCTCGTCTGGATCGTGTTTTTTATACCTTAAATCCAAAGTAAGATTCATAGATTTAGCAAGAATATCGTCCACTGTCCCTTCGCTGTAGTTTCAATTACTTAGTTTTGTTTTCTTTTTAGAAATATCTTATGACGAGGAGCAACGCAGAGAGAAAAGAAGATGCGTTTTTTTGTCCAAAGAGGCAAACAAGGTACACGCAGCATTGTTGTAATATTTGCTCCAACCTCTTTGAAAAAAAACACAAAAATACTTTTTGTTTACAATGAGTGTAGTTCTGAGGAAGGTATTTTAGTTCATACATGTCCCTGAATGTTTCAATATGGTACAAATATATTGTTTATTGAATTAGTGGTATTCTATGATTTACCTTTCTTAAATAAAACATTCACTTCATGACTGTCATTTGGATTCGAGTGCTTACTAGAAGCAAAAATTATGTCATCTTTTGCATGTCATCTTTGTGCATTATTTCATCTATACAAGTAATAGAAATCAATAACAAATGTCTGGGAATATTAATGTAAATATTTGAATCATAATAAGACAATAAATACAACATAAACCGTTGTTAGATAAAATCTAACAGGCGAGTAATGGCGTTACAAAAATATGCGCGAGTAACAGCGGGTTAAGTTACACAGAAATTTATTTTTCGGAACCCTCATACTCCATTGCAAAAGTGTGGATGACATTTTATTTGAGATATCGTGTAGAGAGTGATGCTTCCTTGTGCAGTATTCAGACACGGAATAGTATCATATATCAGCACCTCGTTCGGGACTAATGCAAAAAGTGCTTCAGATACTAGAACTGAGAGTACTTTCGGAAAAGGTACTGAAAGTACTTTTGGAACTAGTAGTGGGTGTACGTTCAAAACCAGTACTAAAAGTACTTTCATAATTAATTCTGAAAAAACTTTCGGAAGAAGTACTGAAAGCATTATGGGAACTAATACTGAAAGCACTTTCAAATTCTGTGCAATATTCTATGAGTTTATTTAATTAACAACAACATTTGTGCCCCACGTAAAAATTGGCGAAGTCTCAGATTTAATATTACGCAGGAGGAACAATTCAAGAAGAATTGTACACGTCCTTTTAGTTGTAAAAGTTCTTTTCGATGTCGCGACGAGATGCCCTGATTTTGCCTTCTGACGTTGACGGCTCAACTGTCCCGATTAGTTATGGTAGAAGCAACGACTTGAAATGTAAATTAGCATTTTATGATAAATTGAAGTTAACAGCAATTAGAAATATCTATTTATTTTACACTAGTTTGGCAAGTGTTGAAAACGAATAAATTTGAAACAAATGCTTCAAATAGTGCAGTTCCGAATAGACATCCCGTTTCGTGAGTGACAACTCCAACTCACGAGAACATGTTTAATAGTTAAATAAATAATCCTTTGTGTTACATTAATAGTTGGCTCTAATTACAGTTATTAAGAAATGAAGTTAAAGAATTGAAGTTACTAACTTCAATTAACACATCAGAGTTAATTTTAATAGTTAATTGAATAAATAATCCTTTGTATTACATTAAGAGTTGGCTTTTATTGGAATTGCTAAGAATTTAAGTTAAAGAATTAAGTTAGAGAATTGAAGTTACTATGAATTTAAAAAAAAATTCTTGTGCGACTTTTTCGAGAGCGTATTGCGTAAACCCTCTGAGACTTTGCATATGCACGCATGCACTTTTACAGGTTCCTGCATCCTTACTGTTAACCGCTACGTACATCTTCTATTGTACTGCAAGTTTGCGCGCCCCTTTCCTTCCTGCGGCGAAACGAAGAATGCGGATCGGAATGGCCAATCCGCCAGCGCGCGGGGCGGGGAGTGACCTTTGGCGGTTGTTCCGCAGGTGATTGAAACGAATGGCCGATGGATGCGGCGGCGCCGCTGATAGGGTTTTACGACCTTTTCAACGCCCGGCCAAAGGCTGTCCCCGCGCGGACGTCATTTCGGAGGGGGCCTCCGCCCTGGCGAGGGAGGAGGGGGGGCGGTGGAGTGTGGCGACAACAGTCGATGGGGGACAGTCCATGCGGGATAGTCGGTGGGGAACAGTCGGTGGGGGACTGTCGAAGGTGGACAATCGGTAGGAGACAGCCGGTGGTGGATAGTGGGGATAGTCGGTAGGGGTTAGACGGTGGGAGACAGTCCGCGGGATAGTCGGCGGGGGATAATCGATGGGAAATAGTCGACGGGAATAGTCGGCGGAGAATAGTCGATGGTGGACAATCGGTGGGGATGGTCAGTGGGGAACAGTCGGTAGTGGATAGTCATTGCGAGATAGTCGGTGAGGGACAGTCGAGGGATAGTCGGCGGGGGATAATCGATGAGGAATAGTCGATGGGAAAGGTCGGCGGGGAGCAGTCGATGGGAAACAGTGGATGGTGCCCAACGGTGAGAGTCAGTCGGTGTTAAATAGTCAGTGGCTATTGTCGGTGGGAAATAGTTGCAGATGGACAATCGGTGGGGGATGATTAGTGGGGGATAGTCGGTGGGGGATAGTCGGTGGGGGGTCGCGACGATTGCTGAATTTACGACACTAGCTATATAGCTAAATAGAGTTCTGTCGCTGACTGGTGTAGGGTCTACCCTACCCACGTAGCCTTGCGATTCGATTGCGATATACCTTGCGGATTCGATGGAATAACGGTTAGCGTATCGGACTGTTATACTCAAAAGTTCGCGGGTTCAAACCCGATCGAAGCCGTGGATTTTTAAGCGCGAAAAAATCCTTCGTACGCCTTCCTTCGGAGGGGAAGTAAAGCCGGCTGTCCCATGTTAGTAGATTTACTTGCATGTAAAAGATCCTCAAGCCTAAATGACGCCTCTGAGCTAAATTCAAATCGCCTGTTTCGTCGCCCGAGATAATACCTTCTTTCTCCGCTAGTTGGTGAAAGGAGCGTAGTGAAATTTGCGTGGTCAGACGGAAGAGCGGGCCTGAGGGCCCGAGTCTCGCCACGTAAAATAAGGCACTAACTAAACTAACCCTGATCGTTGTTTTTACTTGGCTTCCCTGATCAATAGCATACGAATGCCGGAGAAGTATCTTAACAAACGGCCCGCGGATCACTAGCGAACTTTTACCTTTCTCTTCCATGTCCTATCCTTTAACACACAGACTTTCGCATTCATATACTATAGTAATACGCGTGTCGGGAGACCAGCCGGGAGCCTAGAGCGTGTGCCGAAAGAGATGCGCCCCTCCACGCAGCTGAGTTTGCCCTAGCCAGTGTGGAACCCCCTGCCATTGTAAGGACTCTCACCCCAGGTTCTCTAAGTCGTAGGATGCAGTGACATGACATCAGTTGATACCCTGCGCCATCTCAACCGGTCCTCTGATCTGACGCTCATCCTGTTTATGGGTGGAAGAGTATGGACGTGACTTATCCGCGAGTGCGACGTACGGCATTCGCGTAATATATGATCGGTAGTACCTACCTGATCGGTAGTATTACGTGATATAGGAGAAATCACGTAATACTACCGATCAGAGCAGCCGGCCGCTGGAATTCTCCTCCACAGTTCTCCCTACACAATATCACCTCCAGAGTTCGCCCTACCAAGTTTCGAACCCCCTGCCACCGTCGGGACTCGCAGCCCAGGGTCTCCCGGTCACAGGCACCGCAGTGACGTCCGTTGATGCCCAAAGCCACCGACGCCGGCCGTCTGATCTAACGGTCGGTGGGCGCGAGCGTGTCAGCGCGCGTGACGTGTCGGCGCGGGCGGGGCGGGGCGGGGCGCGCGGCCTGTGGAGGTGTCTGTCGCAGGGCGTCGTTCCCCGCCGAGCCGCGTCCGCGTGCGGCGCGGGGACTGCGGCGTTGGCCGCCGCCGCGCCGGGGGCCTGGTGGTGGCGGCGGTGCGGCCGGGCTGCGCGACTAGTGACGTCACGGCGAAAGGGATCGATGAGCGGTCGGCGGAGGAGCCGGCGGGTGGCGCAGGCTGTTGAGGAGGCGGCGGCGGTGATGGGGCTTAGAGCCTATGAGACTGCGTGTGGGGTGGTAGCGGTGAGGAGGAGAGGGTGAAGGTGGAAATAGGAAAGGGCGAAGTAGTGGGTGGCGCTGATTGTTTAGGAGGCGGCGGCGGTGATGGGGCTTGGAGACTATGAGACTGCGTGTGGGGGTGGTAGCGGTGAGGAGGAGAGGGTGAAGGTGGAAATAGGAAAGGGCGAAGTAGTGGGTGGCGCAGGCTGTTGAGGAGGCGGCGGCGGTGATGGGGGTTGGAGCCTATGAGACTGCGTGTGGGGTGGTAGCGGTGAGGAGGAGAGGGTGAAGGTGGAAATAGGAAAGGGCGAAGTAGTGGGTGGCGCTGATTGTTTAGGAGGCGGCGGCGGTGATGGGGCTTGGCGCCTATGAGACTGCGTATGGGGTGGTAGCGGTAAGGAGGAGAGGGTGAAGGTGGAAATAGGAAAGGGCGAAGTTGTGGGTGGTGCAGACTGCTGAGGGGGAGGAGGAGGCGGCGGGGGTGATGGGGTTGGAGCCTATGAGCCTGTGTGTAGGGTGGCAGTGTGGGTGTGGTTGGATGTGGGCGGAAATTTGTCATGTGGTAGTAAGAGAGGGGGAAGTACTTGTGGAGATGATACCAGAAGTAGTGGGTGGTGCAGATTGTTGAGAAAGCGGCTGTGATGGAGTTGGAACACATAAAACTGCGTGTAGAGTGGTAGTGGAAAGGGAGGTGTGGATGAAGGTGGACATAGAATGGAAGGAGGGGGGAGTTGTGGTGGAGACGATACTAGAAGCAGCGGGTGGTGCGTAGTGTGGTGCAGATTGTTGAGGATGTGGCCGAATGACGTTGGAAATGTAGGAAGCTAATGTGGTTGCGTAGTCGGTGGTAGTAAAAGAGAATGAGGGAATGAAGGCGTCTATGGAAGTAGGAGAGGAAGAAATAGAGGTGAAAGCTGTGCTACGAGCAGTTGGTGATGCAGACTGTTGAGGAAGCGCCGGTGAAAGCAATGAATTCTATGAAATTGTGTGGTAGTGGGGGACGAGTTCGGGTAATGAATGCGCCTATGCAAGTGGGAGTCGGGGGAAGTAGTGGAGACGATGTTACAAATAGTGGGAGGTGCATATTGATGAAGTATTCGCTGTATGGTGTTGGAAATACAGGAAATCAATGTGGTTGCATAGTCGGTGATAGTGGAAGATCATGTCGGTATGAAAGCGCCTATAGGAGTCGGAGAGGGAAAGTTGAGGTGTTGATAGACATAGTGGGTGGTGCAGACAGTAATAGAGACGGCAGTTATTGTTTTTGTTGCGAGTTACGGAGGCGGTGATAGTGACAGAGTTAGTGAAGATGACGGCGTCTAAAAAGGTATTGGAAGTGGAAATAATAGCAGAATTTAATGGAGCAGGCTATTGGGAGTCGCGAGAAGTTTTATCGAAGGGTGAGCAAGCGCAGAGTGGCTGCGTAAGGAATTGTAGTGGAGCTGGAGCCCGTCTGTGAAAGTGGGAGAAGAGGAAGTAGTGATTGAGACGATATTAGATATAGTGGGTGGTACGTATTATTGAGGAGGTGGTAGCATGGCGTTGGAGATACAGGAGGCCTATGTAGTTGCGTAGGCACTGATAGTGGAAGAGGATCTGGGTACGAAGTCTCCTGTGGTAGTGCAGGAGAGTGAAACAGTTGAGGTGGTGGTAGAGAGCGGCTGGTGCAGACGATTGTGGAGATGGCGATGGCGTTTGTTGCGAGTTGCGTAGGCGGTCGTACTGGCAGAGGAGGGCGATCATGGCGTCACATGAAGAGGTAGCAGAGGTGGAGTAAATGCCAGAATTTGGTAGAGCTAACACTCGGGAGACGCCAGAAGTAGTATCAGAGGTAGTAGAGTTGGAGGTAAAGGCGTCTGTGATAGTGGGAGACCGAGAAATAGTTGAGGTAAAGGGAGAGGTAGTTAGTGATGCAAATAATTATAGAGATGGCAGTGATGGCACTGGTCACAGAGCCGGCGTTTTGGCAATTGAGGCGGCAGAAGTTAGTGGCGATTGGAAGACTACAGAAGTTAAAGCGATGTCGGAGGTTGTGGATGGCCATGCGACTGCACGTGGGGTGGTAGTGGAGGCATACTAGATGGAGAATAAGGCGTCCGTAGAAGTAGGAGAGAGGGGTACCGTAGCGGAGGCAACGGTATGCTAGAAGCAGTGTGATACAGACGATTAGAGAGACGGCGGGACTCGTGGCTGTGTTGGGCATGTGTTGCGGGCTGCAGGGGTAAGGATTGTAGCAGAGGAGGCGACGGCGACGATGCATGAAGAGGGAGTGGAGATGGAGATAGTGTCGGTGGTTGCTAGAGGAGGGAGTTGAGGGACGACAGAAATATTGGAAGCTTTCAGAGGTGTCCCGCTGGAAGAGATACTTGGTTGTGGAAAACGTGGAGGTGACGCCGATGCACTCCGGCGCACAAACCGGATGCTCAAAGGGACACCTTGCGTGGCTTAGGGCATCATCTCATGTCACTGAGATACCCACGATTGGGAGATCCTAGGTTTCGAATCCCGTCGCTGGCAGAATTTTCCATACATATCTAGGTCGAATTCCGTCGCTATCTGAAGGAAACGTTTAGCATCTGGCTGCTCTGTTCGGTAGCTTTACGTGGTTTCTCCGATCAACGCCAGGCGAATGCCAGAGCAATACCCTAAGAAACAGGCCACGAACCGCGCGCGATCTTTCCTACCCCTTCCTTGTCCTATCCTCACTTCGTACTTACACACATTTACACTAGTATGCAATGCAATACCACTGATCTCGGGAGTTTATAGCTTGTCGCGGCTGGGGCGGTGCCTCGCAGATGGGATGTACCTGGCTGGGGAAAACCCCGCTTGTCGACTTGTAGGTTGGCGTCTGATCTCACCATCCAGCCTCGGTCGATTTTCACCGCCTCACATCACTACATATAACGGAGTCACAAGCATTTTTACATGTTGCATTTTTTCTCTGATTTTTAGGCAATTCTGTATGAATACGTATTCGGCGAGGCAGGGCAATATCAGAAAATAAATGTCAAAAACTTCTAGGTCATGTACACTGATCGAACATGGGCGTTTTCTGCCAACGAACATGTAGTAGCGAATTTCATATTACGTAGTTACTCATATGTTAATGGTTTGACAATCTGTACGGTCTGACTAATATTCAGGGACAGATATCATCCGTAATTCCGTTTCTATTTGAAATTTTCCACTAAATGTTAATTAGCAAAAATTCAACTTTTTGTATGTCATATGTTATTGAGTAAAAGGCACCTATTACATGCTTTAGAAATGTAAGTACCTTCTTGTAATACGTAAAACGTAAATTCATGTTCTTCTGATTGATGTATCGTGCCAAAGAAAAGAGGAACAAGAATCATTCGGTGTCTGATTCACATTGACTTTCTCTATTTAATCTCCTCAATTCGACATACTATTCCATTCATCACAATCATTCTCTCCCGTCTTTTCTTTGCTGTTTTGAGTTTTCCATTTGTCCAGAAATTCATCAGTTTCTTCCCCCTTCAATACTATTTAAATATCTTTCCATAACTTTTATTTAAACACTATTTCATCCTATGCAAACTCTTTATACTAAAAACAATAATACAATATTTTATTTAAGGTTGTTACTGTTAAATAAAATATAATACGAAAGTAAGGTCTGAAGGTAGTTTTGTGTCACTTATTCTAAACTAATTCTACAATAAAATGTCCTACCCCCCAAACAACCTATTTTAGAAACCCGCGTACCATGAACATCGGCTCGATATTTTGATTTCGTGATACGAAGCACAAGAGAATGGCGGAAGCTCTGACTACTCTAAAAATTGGTCACTGTCGAGACTCTAAACGAGAATCTCTAGTATGTAAAATTTAACCCTAGACGTAAACACATTTCCTCATATTACTGGCATGAACGGAACCCAAAGAATATATTTTCATGAAGTTTAAGTATTGTATTCGTCTGATAAAAAATCTTCTGACCTTCAATGTTACTATATGTTTAAAATATTTTGTTGATATCACGTAGATGCAATGTAATTCTTAAACTTATTTGTATTTTGTTTTATGAATTTAATTACTCAAAGATCAGTCTTTTTTACATAAGCGAGAGATATTGTTACAAATGTAGTAGTGTAAGCGTGTAAGGGTTTGCCTGAATTTTTTTAACAATCAAAACCGTTGATATTTGTGTTCTGTGCTCATTACACATATAATATGCGCAGACAACATATGTTTTATGGTCTGTAGATCTAGGACCAATCCTATAACTCTTATTACATATGTTTACTCCCTTATTTACCGTAATGACACAATATGAGTTAAAGCAAAAAGCTTTCAGATCAATGCTCAACAGAAGTATCAACTCATTTTGCATGGAACGGAAATCCAGAAAGTAGCAAACGTTTCAAATTACCAAAAACATTCCTGCTAAATTCCCACAAATGCCAATGTTAATAAACAAAATGTAGTTAAAACATACGCATCTTCATATCCCAAATCATTCTGTACTCATCTACAATACCCTCTGTGAATATGAACCCCAATACGGCTGCTTGAATGTTAAACGTGACACATTTCAACCCCAAATCAGCTTTCAGCCCGTTTTCAGAAGCACACGTGTCGTGAATACCGGTTCGACGCTCTGCTTATGTAACCCTGAACGCGAGGGTTCTGGAATGAGGTCACCATTGGAAGCGCTGACCTAAAAGATTCGAATGCATTCGAGATTCCCGGAACATCGATTGATCACGTGATTTGCGTGAGGGGCGGGAGGTTGCCCTCTCTCTGGACTGGACGAATGTTTGAACATCACGCGCGGAAACGGGAATATCGTCTTTTGGGCTGCGGGAGATGGTGGGGGATCGCCTTGGGGATAAGACGGGATAAGGTACGGATTGGGGGTGTTCAATCTCGCGAACAATTACAAGGAAACTCGCCAGCAGGGTGCAGCCTCAAATTGTCTTTCCCCCGCGCGGCCAACATTCTTCGGCTGCCCCACCCTCAAAGTTTCTCACGGCTCTAGCACGTTTATACAAAAACATAAGAAATGAAACGCAGATGTTCGGGGAACAAAACGACTCTCGTTGAGCCCTCTGGCCGCAAGCGCCGAACCGCCGCGCACTTACTGTAAGCCGGGGAAGGGGCGGCAGGCTCGGCCTCCCCCGGCGGGCGCGCGGCCCTCAAGCCATTAGCCTTTTACCTGCTTTTCTCAGACTTCGGCGGCCAGACATATTTACAAACATTCCAGATATCGCTACGTGCCTCCCGCCCTAATACAGGCGTTAGAATTCGCCGACAACGAACGCATCTGCTAGGCAGCCGCGTCCGCGCCCGCGACCGCGACCGCGCCCGCGCCCGCCTCACCGCCCCTTACTCTCAACCAGCATCGCGGTTCTCGTGAGAAAATACCAAACCTTGCTAATGAGATGCAGCCATCGCGGGCACAGCCAGTGCCATCACAAGTCACGTGACACACTTCAAAACATAACAACGAATAGCGAGCATTTCTTGTGGCACTACGTCTCACCGTACATCATAGGCTAGCTGCAATTGTCACGTGACTCTCCCCCCTCTGCTTTTGGAAACATACGCTTCAATAAATACGGCAACTTCGCTCCCACGCGCCACTGTTATGTCGAACTAGCAGTCAAACTCTACCACTACTACTGCAACTGTTATGTCGAAGTATCAGTCAAACTCTGCTATATCAAACTTCTGAGTCATTTCTACTCTGCTGCTCCTACGCAGGCACTTCTAAGTCAAACTACTATACTGCTGCTACAATTACTGCTCTGTTCACTACTATGTGAAACTACGCAGTCACACTTC
The DNA here is from genome assembly GCA_031308135.1 of Acheta domesticus. NCBI lineage: Eukaryota > Metazoa > Arthropoda > Insecta > Orthoptera > Gryllidae > Acheta > Acheta domesticus. The sequence continues at coordinate 63,366,301 of JAHLJT010005437.1, read as the reverse complement.
TACGTCAAAACTCTACTACTGCGCAGTCACTCTTCAGTCAATCTCACTGCTACTATTACGCAGTCACTCTTCAATCTCACTGCTACTATTACGCAGTCACTCTTCAGTCAATCTCACTGCTACTTCTACGCAGTCACTCTACGTCAAACTACTATTACTGCTGCTACAACTACTACTCTACTCGTCGGACAGCCTGCGAACGAGTCAGCTGTCCTTGCTCTGCCTATCAAGGCTCCGGTAATCAATCGGCGCGGCCAGCAGGCCGCGATCAACAGTACGGGCCGCTCCAGCACGCGAGTACGCGCCCATGGTGACATCCAGCCTACCAGCCGAAACATCCGCAGCCCATTTCTACGGACGGCACGCACACACTCAGCCGTCTGACCTGGGTTGGTGCTTGCTCTACTCTCATCAATCTGTAAGTGTAAACTTCAAGCAAGAAGAAACTTTAATCATAAACATTCATTGGTCCTCCGGTTTACTGTCTAACTACTTACTTGTTAAACTAATCAATATTTCAAGCATTAAATTTAATTTATTCACAAGTGCATTGCCTTTCATTTGCCCCCAAGAAACAATCCCCTGAAACCTGATCTGAGCCTGTATGTAGTCGCTTCGCAGAACGGACCTCACACCCCGCTGCACCACTACAGGGGGCGAGCATCTTGCTTGTTCCAGCAGTATGAAAAATATTATTTATTTATTTATTTAATATGTAATTATAACACATGTATATATAATTTCAATTCTTTTAACTATGTGGCTAGGATGAAGACCTTTAAGCCATTACAATGCCTAAGTCCTGCCGGATTCTAACTTTTCGATTTCTGACATTCACCCCTAATGGTCTCTTCATCGCATCAAAGCCGCGGAAAGGAGACCATCAGGGCTTTTTTCCTCAGCCGTACCTTAAGGGGAAAGAAACCTGCCGTGAGAAGACGAGTACATGCTAAATATTGAGCAAAATATTGACAACACAATATATTTCATTTTGATTGATTAATTATTCTGAATTCTTCAACTGCAAAGGGCATTAGTTCCGTAAATGTAGTGCATGTGTTTTCCTCGGGGGGGATTTTTCCCCCCTGGATGGCGAGATCCGCCTATCGTCGGTTAATGGGTTTTCCCCCCAAACAGGTAACTCGAACCAGCGGAGCACCGCCCCAGCAGGGAAAAGCTATGAACCCCTAATCGGTCTAACGGCATGTGTGGTAGTGTAGTAGTGTAGTGCATGTTAGTTAATGTGTAAGTAAGAAGTGAGGTTAGGGCAAGGAAGAGGAAGGAAAGATCGCGCGCAGTCCGTGGCCCGTTTCTTAGAGTACTGCTCCGGCATTCGCCTGGGGTTGATCAGAGAAACCACGGAAAACTACCGATAAGAGCAGCCGCCTGCTAGAATTCTCCTCCAGACAGCGAGTGAATTCGACCTAGCTTGTAGCTAGATTTGAAAATCCTGCTACCATCGGAACTCAAACCTAGGACCTCCTGGTCAGAGGCACTGCAGTGACATCAGTTGATGCCCTGAGGCACTCCTTCGGGTGGAAATAATTAAGCACAGAACAAGTAAATAGAAATTTACATTACAAGGTAAGAAAATAGAAGTTTCCATGGATACACATGAAAGGAAACATATGAGGAACCGACTGAAGTGGCTCACGGAGTCCACTGATATAACTTTGTGTTATACATGTACAACCTCGTTTCCTGAATCTACGTGTCACTCCAATGCATTTCACCAGAAAATTCTAGGAGAATATTCGAGTTTAAACTGTGGCGGGATTTTCAACACTACCTACAAAGCTAGATCGAATTTAGCCTCTGTTTGGAGGGGAATTCCAGTGGCTGGTAACTCTGATCGATAGTTCCATGGTTTATACGATCAACACCAGATGAAGGCCCGAACAGTACCCTAAGAAACAGGCCACGGACCGCTCGCAGTCTTTTCTTCCTCTTCTTTGTCCTTCCCTCACCCCTTACACACACTTTGACTTATATGCACTATACTACCACACATGTCGGAATCTTAGAGCCTGTTCCGGCTGGTGGGAGATACCTGGATGGGAAAACTCCACTAGTTAACTTATAGATCGACTCCAAATCCAGCGGGGGAAGAACACATTCTCTTCTTGTGATAAAACTACACATACGGGACAAATGACTACAGACGTTGACGCTCCCGGAAACACGAAATAATCAATCAATCAATCTGACGATTCTGATAGATCATAGGAACATCATAGTGTCATAGGAAGTTAAGAAAAGTTGGCAAGCGTATCTAATACGTATAGTGATTGATTTACTCTCTTTGAAAATATTCAACGGCACTCTGTACTGCTACTTTTAACTGATTAAAATTATTACAGGAATGTTTTGCGTTTAAGAATGGTAAATTCTTTCCCCTTCTAAAATTCCTTCTAAATATTGCTGCCTTGTTAGGGTTCAAGTTCAAGTTCAGGTTCATTATCTTAAATTGTTTTCTAGTCCGTTTCCTGTAATTCATCATCAATGTTGTGTCAGTGATTTTAATTTTAGTCTTCCAATATTTTTCTCGTAATTTTTTCCTCGACAATCTACGGGAAGTGGAAGCCCAAATCTCTGTGATCTCAGCTCAGAATAATTTAGTGACGAGGGTTGTCGATATGTGCTGTTTGGCTTCAAGATACACTTTGTTAGAGTGTAGTGATAAGTGGCAAAGAGCTCTATGGCCAAAATACTCTTTTGTATTCTTCGTGTAACTTTCGTTTTCTTCACCATTTATCCAAAATGTTGTGCAATTGTTAAATTTTTGTCATTTTTTTCTTGTGGTTAATTTTGTTCCCTCTTGTTTCTTCCCTACTGCACTTTTTATTCGATATCGTGTCATTTGTGATTTTTTAACCCTTTTCTTCTCTTTTCAAAGATTTCTTGTCGTTGCCCTGCAATGCGGATACATTGTAACCTTCTGTTCTTAGTATATAAATACAGATATCCCTCTCTCCTACGACAATTCGTTATTGTTATTTTAGATCAAGGTACATTTCGCGTTTTGTCCTTCCTGTTTTTATACTATTGGCACTTTCAATCCTCGGTTATTTCTGTATTCTTTAATATACCATTTGTGTCTTTCTATAATGAAACTTCCTGCATATTCCCATCGTTTTGGTTTCGATAATTTGTCATTCGAAAATGAATCTATATTCATCTTCTTCTCTGTTCCCTATTTTCGCTCTCCTCTCTTTTTTTTCCTCCCTTTTCTCCCTTCTATCTTTTCTTTCTTCTCTTGTTTGTTTCATCTCACATACCTCACTTTTGTGTCATTTCATTTCTCTGTTGTATTTGTCCCTTTGTGACTCTCCAACAATGGCTGATTCTGATGCTTCCGTCTCTTACTCTTTGTCTCGATTTCCGTATCTGTCTGCCTCTCGTCCCTGTCTTTCTCTCTCTCTCTCTCTCTCTTCGTCACGTTTTCCCTGTCTGTCTCCCTATCTCTCTCACTCTCTTTCTCAATTTGTCACTCCTTCCCTGCCTGTTTCTCTCTCTTCGTCTCACTTGCCGTCTGTCTCCCTCCCTCTCTCTCCCTTCGTCACACTTTCTGTCGCCCCTGTCTTTCCTCTCTCTCTTCCTCTCGCTTTTACTGCCTGTCTCCCTTACTCTCCTTTGCGTCGCATCCTTCATCCGTGTCTATCTGTCTTCCTCTCTCTCTTTCTTCCTCTCGCTTTTCCTGCGCCTGTCTCCCTCACTCTCCTTCGCCTCCCATTTCTCGTCCGTCTGTCTCTGTGAGTGTCTCTCTCTTCCCCTCCCCGGCCACTCAGCTCAGTGCGCCTGTGCTGCGTATATCGCCCGCCGCGGCGCGTCCCTCTTTTTTTTTACGCCGCTGCGGGCGGCGGCGGCGGCGATGTGTTGGGCGGATGCTGCCTCAGCGGCGGCGGCGGCGGAAAGCGCGATCGCAGCGCTCCGAGCGGCGGCGCGAGCAGGCGAGGGCCGGGCGAGGCGAGGCGAGGCGAGGCGAGGCACGCTCGCGTCCATAATTCCTTTTATCGCCGCCCATTCCTCAGATGCGGTTTAGCAATAATGCACTTCCGGCAAGCTGCCCCTTTGCTTGCGCCGCACACCGCCACCGCACGCGCGCCGTGATGGCTGGCGCGCGCGCGGGCTGTGCCGGAGAGCGAGAGAGTGAGCCAGGGCGTATGGTTGGTGAAAGAGAGCGAGGGATTGCGCGAGGGCGTAGGGTTGGTGAAAGAGAGCGACAGAGTGCACCAGGACGTAGGGTTGGTGAAAGAGAGCGAGGGAGTGCGCGAAGGCGTAGGGTTGGTGAAAGAGAGCGAGAGAGTGCACCAGGACGTAGGGTTGGTGAAAGAGAGCGAGGGAGTGCGCGAGGGCGTAGGGTTGGTGAAAGAGAGCGAGAGAGTGCGCGAGGGCGTAGGGTTGGTGAAAGAGAGCGAGAGAGTGCGCGAGGGCGTAGGGTTGGTGAAAGAGAGCGAGGGAGTGCGCGAGGGCGTAGGGTTGGTGAAAGAGAGCGAGGGAGTGCGCGAGGGCGTAGGGTTGGTGAAAGAGAGCGAGGGAGTGCGCGAGGGCGTAGGGTTGGTGAAAGAGAGCGAGGGAGTGCGCGAGGGCTTAGGGTTGGTGAAAGAGAGCGAGAGAGTGCGCGAGGGCGTAGGGTTGGTGAAAGAGAGCGAGGGAGTGCGCGAGGGCGTACGGTTAGTGAAAGAGAGCGAGAGAGTGCCCCGGACGTAGGGTTGGTGAAAGAGAGCGAGAGAGTGCACCAGGACGTAGGGTTGGTGAAAGAGAGCGAGGGAGAGCGCGAGGGCGTAGGGTTGGTGAAAGAGAGCGAGAGAGCGCGCGAGGGCGTAGAGTTGGTGAAAGAGAGCGAGAGAGCGCGCGAGGGCGTAGGGTTGGTGAAAGAGAGCGAGAGAGCGCGCGAGGGCGTAGGGTTGGTGAAAGAGAGCGAGAGAGCGCGCGAGGGCGTAGGATTGGTGAAAGAGAGCGAGAGAAGTGCGCGAGGGCGTAGGGTTGATGAATGAGAACGAGAGAGTGTGCAGAGAATTAGTGCAAGAGGACGAGAGGGAGTGGCGAACCTAGTAGAAGAGGACAAGAGGATGAGGGAGGGTACTACTTAACGTAGTACATAGTTACGAAATTGAATGAGATCTCATAATACCGAAACAAAATTCAGCAAAACAGGGAACCATAATCCTTGGTCTAAAGAAAAAAGACTGAACTTGAGATATCATGCGCATTTATTCACTTAACGTGTTTCTTTTTCATTGATTAAACATTTTTACTCGTGAAAAATGACCCTAGTATATTGTGTTTGTTAAAATGTATATTCATGTTCTGGCGATCGATACATTTTTTAGCCATAACTATATCACACACAAATACAATATGGCGCAGAACAATCAAGAAAATACACCATTGAATGATTAAATAAGAGTTGCATTATCTCCTGAAATACTTTTGTTGTGAACTATGCATTCAAAAACGTTCTCTTTAGTCCGAATAATGAATCAGTTAAAAAAAATTGTCTGTGACATCTATACACACTGTCTTGAATTTCGCTGTAGTTGTCAATGAAGTTATTCTATATTTAATAAAAAATTAAGTAATTGCGGATAATGTATTACCTACAATTCATAATTAAATAAATTCAACTGGATGCAGGCTTAACTTTTAACTTCTGGGTTTTAGTGAGATCCACAGCTTAGGTGGGTGTTTCCATTACTGTGTCAACTGGAGTCGGTACGTTCTTCAGGTGCTGTCAACATTTGCAGCATACACGGTTTTGCCATTCAATCATCTGATTTTCACAGTAGGTCATTCGACCAAGTGTCCTTCTTCTTACTTACAAACATAGCCCTCATGCCACTATCGACATAAATGAAGTCGTAGGCTTCCGCGGCCGGAGTCACGTGGACGGTCTGAGGGCCTTGAGGGCCTTTCCTCAGTGCCCTGAGGAAGACCACGATAAGATGGTCGAAACGCTGGCCACTCAGCCGTCGATGCGGCGTCACCCGGACAGCCAAGATCATCCACACTATTGACATAGTTGGTTGATTGATATTTCAGTGAGCGTCAGTTGCTCCTATTATTAGTCTGTTAGTGCATTTACGTCGCCGAAGGAGGCAGAGAGAGAGAGAGAGAGCGTGTGTGTGAGTGTGTGTGTGTGTGGGAGTGTGTGTGTGTGGGGGGTGTATGTGTGGGAGTGTGTGTGTGTGTGTGGGCGTGTGTGTGTGGGAGTGTGTGTGTGTGGAGTGTATGGGGGAGTGTGTGGGGGGGAGTGTGTGTGTGTGTGTGGGGAGAGTGTGTGTTATTCACTTCTAGACAACGGTTGAACTCAACCTACGTACTTTGTTAGAGTCGACAATTTGCAAAAGTCAGGACTTGGTGAGTGTGAATCGATTTTGGGGCCAAAAAATCGATTTTGTTTTATAGTGCTTTCATTTTGCTTAATATTTCTTGTTTAGCATGAGACATAACCCTGGTTGCTATGACAAAAGGAACTGTGTTAACTTCTCTCTCAAAGTAACACGTTCTCAGCTTAGATGTAGGTGCCAGAACAGCAGAAGCAATGTATAGAATAGATGAGCTTTGAGTGAGAAAAGCTGAAACTGCAGAGATGGAAGTATATAAAAATGTAAGACAACTAAGAATAAATATATAGAAACATGTTTTAAAGAAGCTATGAAAGGAAATGAAGGTGGTCCAATCTATTTTACAGGTATGCATTAGAAAGTAAATATTCAAACATGTTTTCCCCAAAGTTTATTTCTTTCTATAAGAGGAATTTTTTTGACAAACTTTTCAGCATATAAAATTTAAACTTTATAATTGAAATAAAGTGTCCTGCAATGGTTAATTAACTATATTTACAAAACACTAGTATAATGTTCTTTGAATTTTATTAGAAACAGTATACAAGAAAATGTAGAAAAATAAATAAATTCTTACTTTCCATGTACATTTTTTTATTTAATCGAGAAATAGGGATTTTGAAAATATTTTTATTACAGTATGTGTATAAATAATGTGTATACTGTGCAAAAAAGTTACAGCGCTGCCTCTAATATTTAGCCAGAAAATATTACTTCAATTAACACTATTTTAACATGACCAGAAAATTCACAACTACTCCCCTGAATTCTGATAACTGGCAGTCTGTTACGCCATAGTGACCAAAAAGTACCTCATCAAGCAACACTGCAATTGGACTCTAACGTAAATTGGATTGGGAAGCTTATAAAATTAAAGAACCGTAAGCTATTCTAGATTTTTCAGCCCAGTTAATGCAAAGCTCTCGTCAGGCGCAGAAATCTGGGTCGCAGCGACCTTCTCAGCCTCGAATAGCCGTTTCTCATCCATTATCTCCGCATCTGCAATGTCTGGCGCTCCCCCTCCTTTAACAGGCCTGTTCCGAGCGCCTTACATTAACACATCCTTCCTCGGGTTAATCTCTTCGGCAGCGATGAAGAAACGAATAGCATTTCTTCGGCATTTGGATCAATATTCTCAAGTAGTTCATGTTTGATGAAGTTTAATTTGATGTCTGGAGGAATTTTTTTTACAGTCTGATGTTGTGGATAGTACATTTTGTAATGAAAGTAATGCACAGCAACAAGCGAAGATATATTGGAAGTGTACGTTATGAAAAGTATAATAAATGTATTCGATATATTTAGAAAATAGATATTTATGTGGCATATTCTTTGTATTTATGTTGCATATACGTGTAGTAATAGATAACCACACTTTACTTATTATTTAAAAAAACTTAAATGGTATTTGACATTAAAAATGGTATTCGAAAGGGGTGTTACATTTTGCGCATTAATACGAGTGTTTATTTGAAAGGGAGAGAGGATTTACGTCTATATTCTAAGTGGAAGTCATTTTAAGATTGCAAACATCAACAACTTTTTCATTCACATACTTACAAGCTAATGCCAAGCACACATTTATTTATATTTCAACCAATCCCTTATTGAGTGTAGCAAAAAGCCGCTCTGTGAGCAAAGAATTGAATTTTTTATCATAATTTACGGCCACATGAATTTTACTTTTCTTTCAATAGTCAATAGATTTTTCAGTAGCTAAGCGCGGTGCGCAATTCTGTGGATGTAAACAAATAGTAGTGTAAGCATTAAGTAATATAAAAAGTTTTGGTGATTGTCGGCCTTTCAGGGCAAGAACCACTGAACCACCTACCAACGTCCCAGGCCTTGCGCCCATGGGTTACAGAATAGGTGTGGTTAGCACATAGGCCTCCCTATGCCGTATTCTCGTCTTCTCAACCTGAGAAGTGAGTTTTCTCTTCGTCACACAGCAACATATGCTGGGACGCTGCAACGGAAACATACATTATAATCTTGCACGACCGAGAATCGAACCTGGGGTCGAGTCGTGGAGTTTTGGTGATTACATTTTCATAATTTGTTGTAAACTGACATTCAAGAAGAGGAACTATTCAAGAAAATGGACATTGCACCACATGAGTATTGAAAATTCACTTACAGAAATGCATATTTTATCCTGGGAAGTGGCGATGTGCTTACCCCCTGTTTCCGGCGCCGATCTACACGTTGGTTAGCGGTTCCCCCTCCATCAGAGAGGTATCATTCCAGCTGGAACAATCTCTTTAAGTCCCCGACTGGTCTCCCGGCATATGTGGAAGTGTTACGTATGTGACTGAGTGTGGAAGGGGAAATGTTAGGACAAGAAAGAGAAAGAAAAGATCGAGCACGCTCCAGTTTGTTAGGGTACTGCTGCGGCATTCGCTTGTACTGCTAGGAGTACCCGCGGAAAATGTCAGTTCAGAGCAGCCGGCCGGTAGAAATCTCCTCCAGGCAGCGGCTGACCTCGACCTAGCTAGTACCAAAAATCCTGCCAACGGGACTCGAACCCTAGGACCTTCCGGTGAGAGGCACTACTTTAACATCTGATACCCGGAGCTACCAGTCACTGAGTTCTTAAGCTTACTTTGTGCCATCTGTGACCACAGTATGGGTACCCTCAGTGGCGTAGCTTCCGTTGGTGTCACCTGGGACGAAGCTAATGGTGTCACCCCCCCATATATTAAGTATAAATATATCTACTGCTGCATTGAATGTGCAGTATTTTGTTAAAAATACAAACATATTCGCACATGATAATTATTTACAATATATTTAAAAAATCTATGTAATTAAGAATAATTGCAATATAATTGTAATTAAATCATAATCTATGCTTATGTTTTAAATGTATACGTATTTAATTAATATAAATAATTTTAACTAAACCATAAAAATTAGATAATTCCAATAATAAAAATATCAAACTACTAAAACTAACTATTTATATACAAAATTTTTAATTAAATGATTTAAATTATATAATTCCAACTATAAAATAATTTGAATGGTGTCACCCGGGGGGCGCCGCCCCCTCCCCCCTAGCTACGCCACTGGGTACCCTCTCTGAATTACGTATGCTCTAGTACCAACACCTTGTCAACAATATTCGATTAAGAATTCTTGAAAGCAGTTCCAGTTTTTTTCTGACTGATTCTCCTGTCTTTCTCTTTTCGTTATTTCCACCGAGACCCGACATTCCTGTAGGAAAAGAACCCGTAAGAGATAGAAAAAGGGTGTACTTGACAGCGACATCTTCAAACCCTTGCTTGTCGTACATTTCAGTGGCATAAGATTAGCAGTTGTGAACTTTGAATTGTTGTTTAAGACGACAAAAAATTTACTGAAATAAAAAAATTGAGGGCAAAGGTAGAAATCCTATTATCATCTGTAATGAATGAACTCTTTTATGTTTAGTAGATTATTAAAAATTGTTACAGTTGAGAAAGTTCTTCTCCTTCATTTTGTAAGGTTTGATTCGATCACACGAGCGGCAAAAAGAAAGTGGCTTACGAAATAACCAGAAATGACCTACTAATAAAATGCATTATATTTCATAGGCATAGAGTTCTTGATTCCTTTTTAACGTGTTACAAAAATGAGCATAGATGAATCCGATTTCTACTATCTTACTGTTTCTCGAACAAGTTCTCATTATTTAAATTTCATTCGGTAATCTCTCTCCTTGTAATATCATCTTTCTGTGTTTCTAATGCAGAACCTTCCTTAATTCCTTACGGGTCGGTACTACCTCCTCAGGCATGGAGTTGATCCGGTCTTCTTGACTGCAGTTCACTTTTTTTCTACTCATTCTCTCCCCCCTCCCCAACCTCTTTTTTGTCATCCCCCTTCCCCTCATTCAGTAATATCGGGCTGGCGAAACGGGTGTACCCCAAGGCGGAATCTTCGTCCACCCCCACCCTCTCTGTTCTCCTTACACTTTAATGGCGCCAATAATTAATTTTCTTTTGCCGGCAATTTCCATCGGAGGCGACGATTATCGGAGTGTTTTATCTGGAAACGCTCCGAGGAGGGAGAGGGGGGTCGGGCACTGCTTCGGGTCACGGAAGGAGGCGGAGGGGGCGGGAGAGCGGGAGGGGGGGGGCAAGCCGCAGGGAAAGTTCGCTTTATTAGGTTGCCGGCGCTGACTTCGTCGTAGCGATGGCGACAAACGGGCTGAGAACGCCACCAAAGAGGGTTGTTGATGTGGAGTTTGTATTGTGCTAACTGCTTGTGGGTTCAACAAATTGCGCTGTTATTTTGTTCCCGTATTTTGTTTCATTTGTCATTTCATAAAAGATTTAGAGAGGTTTTTCTCTAATTCTTTTATTTGTAGTGTCATCTACAACAAATCACTAATAAACCAATTATTCTTTCAATATTAGTAAACAATCCCTTCCTCTAAGGAAATAAGACACTTTATTCCCATTTATAAGAAATCATGGATTCAAGACCTCATTAGCAATAAGTAGGGAATTACCAATCAGTTTGTGCATCGAAATGGCGAAAAACATAGAAGTTTGCAGAATGTAACATTTGTGAATTATCAGGCGCATGTGCCGCCCTTAAAACACATTGCGCCAAAACACACTTTATCTTCGTGCGTGTCTCGGAAATGAAGGGTCCTAGAGCCTTAGGAAAAGTCTTCTTTGTCCCCAAAAGTGAGGAAATTTTTTTTTCTGTAACGTAATACACAGCAGATGACCTTTTTGGATGTTCTAATGCAATTTCTCATTTTACTCTGTAGCAGGGATTATCACAAAAGCTGGAAGTTGATTTTCAGATATAACAGGAATGACCAATAAAAAGATTTTATTTACTAAGGGTTTACAATAACCAAAATAAAATTCGTACCAAAACAATCCAATTCACCAGATACGAGGGCAGATCGGAAAATAATGCACAATATTGTTGTTATTTTTTTTTTGCTCAAAAATTTAATTTGTACCAAAACACGAAAAATCACCAAAGACCTTACATCTTTGACCGACTCTCTCTCTTTCTCTCTCTTGGAAGAATACACGCAACCTAGAGATATTGTTACGGTCCACTCAAACATTCCCATAATTGCCACTCACGTCCCTGTGAAGTTTACGAGGATTATACCCTTTGTCCCACAAATTTCGCAGTACACTTCTCTGCTCCTCACAAGTTGACGACAGTAACATGCGCGCCATTTTAGTTTCGTAGTTGAGGCTGCACTCGCTAGAGCTGCACATGAAAACAAAATACCCTCTATTGCACGAAATGCAAACTATCTCGTCATACAATTTCACCATTCCAGTTCCAATACCAACGGGAAAAAGTATTGTGCGTTACTCTCTGAATTGCCCTCGTATAAAGGAGAAAATCCAAGTCCGAAACACAGTCGTAGTAAACCGTGGATATCCATATTCAGCACCGCTCTTCAACACACCGACGGAATCAATAATACACAGCACTATTCAACTTAGGCAGAAGACAATAGGGACCAGGCACTAACTCTCTCCACTCAATTACAAACTGCCCGCCGAGTTGCTCCCTAGCCTTTTATATCCCCCTCCAGGCAAAAACTTGATCCTTGAGACTCGCCGAGGTTACTCAGGGAATCAACTGCAGTGCCTCTGAACGGGAGGTCCTAGGGTGCAGGTCTCGACCATGGTAGGGATTTTCAACACTATCTCAATAGCATGGTAAATGTTGGAGTTTATTGATCTCGGATACACAAACATCCTATTGTATATACACAGATTAGTGATATAAACCTGAAAGAATGTCCAAATAATGACTGATACATTAAAAATTCTAATAAAAATTGTTGTTACCGGCAGACTGATGGACGAACGGAAGAAGATTCGTTTTCTGAACAACCGTCTTTTTTTAGGCATCAGGAAAACAGTTTTATCTGAGGACCATAAGTATACCCCGAAACTTGTATTTTCGTTACAATTTCGAAATATTTTGTATCATTACATCATTTTCTCTGAACAACTCCTACTATTCAAGAAAGTATAAAATGATAAGTTACAATTTGGTTTGAAAGTACACTTTTGGACATTTCATTGAAATAAGGAAATTTGAGATACCTTGTAAATATTTTTGCTGGCAAGTTGGAAATAAGTTCAACTAGTTACGGATGAAATTAGGGTATGCAGGGAAAGTTCTCTGGTTGTTTTAATTACCAGAGTGAACTTCTCTACGCAATGAACACAAAACGGATTTGGTTTAATGTCTGTAAAGTTAGGAAATGAGTAATAGAATGACGAAACAAAAGTAAAAGCATAAACATAAATTGTGTAGTCTTTTAAAATACCGTGCAAATCTATTATAGAATTCATTACGAAATCATATTTATTGTGTGGTTTCCCAATTATATTACAGGAAATGTGTCACAATATGTGACAAACTCGTGTGATTACAAAAACCCTCTTTGCCGGATGTTTATTCATTCATTGTGGGAATATTAAATAATTTAAATGTCTGTGATAATCTTCATAGCACGATTTATTATGAATTTGTTATGAATCGAATATGACGTAGCTATTGTAACAGTATTTGATTAAATCCATCAATTTGTTTGCTGAATTTCTAAAAAATTGTTAAAGTTAGAAACAATGCGGGGAATCACTGTCTTTTTCAAGAGTCAGAAAACTGAGAATAGCCTTTCAGTGATGGTGAAGCAGTAACGCAAATTGCGTGTTGACTTCACGGATCTGAATTTTAATCTTTTTAAGTGCGGAGAATTTTGTTTTCTGTTTTATGACAATTTTGCGGGTTCATATAGTAGTTAAGACTGTATAGCCGTTACAAATAATGCGAGAAAAGTAAATGTTGTCGTCGAATCCATAGTTTTTATTGTACTACTTTATTATACACAGACATCGAACTTTCACTAACATCCTTTGGTGAACTAACTTGTGGCCGTCGGAAATCATATCCTGAATACTGCTCGACAGTCAGTCGTCGGCCGTCGACAATGTGAATATGTTTCCTGTCGGCACAATGACCCCAATTGATCTTCAACTGAACCTGCGCTTGTTGTGAAACTAATATTTTCATTAGTTCCGACGTCATCTATACACCTCGCTGCTATGAGAAATGCTGCAGAAATCTTGGCACAGGGCACGAGCAGAGTTTGAAATCTCCACCCTCAGAGAGCAGGAGTAAACGGAAGCGATCCAATTACTCAAACTCGGCATGAAGTCATTGCCAACTTTTTCGAATAATTACTTCTACAAGATTTCATAATCATGAAATTGCCTGAATACAATTTTTTTACGAGTAAGAAATCACTAAAAATGAAGCTGAGTACTTTTTTAGTTGAAATAATGTATTGTTAAATATTTCCACTTCGTGAAGATTTGCGATTTTATCGGTAATGTGGAACCCCTGAGGAACTAACGTACCACAATAATGAAATTTTTGTTAAATTTCTGTATGAAAAATGCTTCTGAAAACTTTAAGTCATTTAAATTATATTATATCTGAAATGTGTTAAAGTAGTTAATATTCATCAAGATAGACACTTTACCTGTAGAAGCCGCCATTGGCTTGAACATATGTAGGATTGATCGAAAAAGCGTCGCATGGATTGGTTTTCCTCAATAAGTAAATAAGTTAGCAAACCCATTTAATATTTTATTTCACAGTGGGTCCAAATGTAATTTTAACAATCCCTAATTTTCAGTTATGAGTTGCTTTTACTATTCCTTTCGTATTAATTGAGTATTCCGCGTTCGACGGTCTACTCACAGTTATACCCATCTGGTCCACCTATCGAAACCGTTGAAGGTCATTCGATACGTCTTGCACCTCTCCCTTCAAATAATAATAATAATAATAATAATAATAATAATAATAATAATAATAATAAAGATGATTATAATGATAAAGCGATTCTCAATATTTCCCAAGATGATAAATGCGCATTTGCCAGAAACACGTAGAAACCATTGATCATATTATCTCAGCTTGTGCAATCCTAGCAAAGATAGTATACTTGAAAAGACATGACAGGGTGTGTAGCTACCTCGACTGGCAGATCTGTACCGCCCTCGAAGTTCCAAACATATGCCCCAAGTGGTACGAACACTCACCAAAGCTGGTGACGTCTGTTGGATTGTGTACAATATTGTGTGACCAACAAATCCAAACTGATCGCACGATAGCGGCAAAAAAACGGATATAGTTTTCCGGGATTTGAAAAAAAAATCCTCTTCTCTTGTCGATGTTACTGTACCTTGCGATAAAAACGTCGTTACCAAGGAGACAGAGAAACGTCTTAAATACATGAGTTTGGAAATCGAGATCAGCCGAATGTGGGGCGTGAAAGCACAAGTCGTTACTGATAGTCATCGGAGCTCTGGGATTTGTTCCGCAAAATTTGTGTAAGAACTTGGCTAGGTTCCTGGTTGCAAGCTGGAGCAGATTTGTTTTGAGCCGACTCAACGAGTCGTGATGTAGTGAAATAGTAATAATAATAATAATAATAATAATAATAATAATAATAATAATAATAATAATAATAATGTGATGGATAAAGAAATCCGCGAAGATATTTAAGATGCAATATTTCCGAGTACCCAGCTTTATATTAAATGTGAAGACACCGTTTCTGTGCTAATGCGCTTGAGCTAGATATGCAGTGTGTAGACGAGACCTTTTATTCGTGAGATAGATATGGAGGGGGAGGCGGCTGTGTTGGCTTAGCAAGGCCACCTGTTAGCCAAGACCTCTAAAACGGCAGTAACCGCCCTCAAAACGCCAGACGCTGTAGCGGCGGTGGCGGCAGAGGCGGCGATGACGGTCGCAGGGGGGTGGGGGGAAGGAGGGGACGAGGGTGGAGCAGGAAATGGAGGTGATGGTGAGGTTGGCAGCGGCGGAGGTGGCTAGGAGTAGCGGCGGCGGCAGCGGCGGCGAAGACGGTCGCAGAGGGGAGGGGGAGGGAAGGGGCATGGGTGGGGAGGAGGGTGGAGCAGGAGATGGAGGTGATGGTGAGGTTGGCAACGGCGGAGGTGGCTAGGAGTAGCGGCGGTGGCAGCGGAAGTGGAGGCGATGGGGGCGGCGGCGGACGGTGACAATATAATATCCTCAACAGGTCGCTATGCGACCAAGGGTAGCTTTATGTCCTGCTTCTTTGGGAATCCTCGTCCGCCGGCGTTAATGCAAGGAGACGTTTATTTTCGATTGAAGGGCTGCTTGCAGAGGATGCAAGGAGACATTGAGCCTCTCCCGGCAGAACTGTCTATAAGCATTCAGAACCGTGTAGAGTCGAACACAAGACGGCTAGAATGCAAAAATCAAGGGGCAAATTGCACGACGAAGTTAGACCCTTATTGATTGATCAGAGATTCCGAGCGTGTCGACTGCTAAGTCGTAAGTTCTGCACGTATGGTACATGTTTCTCTTTGGTAATCTTTCCCCGCTGGATGGTGAGATCTGTGGCCGACCTAGCGACGGCTAGCGGCGTTTTACCCAATCAGGTATCTTCCCACCATTGGGACACCGCCCCAGCCGGGACAGTCTCTAAGCCCACGAACGGTCTCCCGGTGTGTGTTATTGTGTAAGTAAAGGTGACGATAGGACCAAGGAAGAGACAGGAAAGATTGCGCGCTGTCCATGGCCCGATTGTTAGGGTACTGCTCCGGCATTCGCCTGTGTTGATCGGAGAAACCACGGAAAACTACCGATCAGAGCAGCCGCCTGCTAGAATTCTCCTCCAGACCGCGACTGAATTCGACGTAGCTGACAAGCTGGTGTCGAAAATCCTGCCACCGTTGGGACTCAAACCTAAAACCTGCTGATCAGAGGTATTCGCAGTGACATCAGTTCATGCCCTGAACCGCCTCGCCTGGTTTATCCGTTCGGGAAAATACGCAGCCCACCTGACCTGTCTTATACACGATCAGGAGATGAGCAGGTTTTGCCTATTTCGTTTTTTTTATAATTTTTTGATTCTATTGCAATTAACTGTTATACTATAAAACCGAATAATAATAGCAACCGTTAACTCATCTGGTACACTGCCTTTTTGTTTAAAGAAATGTCCCGAAATTTGGCCGAGCTGATATTTCAAATATCTTTCTAAGAAATATCCTTGGTGTTTTAAATTTAACGATTTTTCCAATTATAAAAAGTCATAGGTTTGACTGAATATTGGAGCTATACCATACTAACAAATGCACTTTCTTGTATTTTATAAAAATATTAAAGAAGAAATGTTCTGCTATATCCATGAAATTTTGAAAGAGCTTGATGTAAAAAAAAAGCAACCAACAATGAAAACTGTATTTTTCTTTTCTTGTTCTTCTCGTGGTGTTGCTGTTCTACGCCTCTTTCTCCTTCTATTCCTTCTCGCTCATCTGACTTCTTTTCCTTGTCGTTCTCCAGGCTAAGATTAATGTGGCAACACGATTGCTGGGGTCGGTGCAACACGGAAATTGTAACGCGTAAAGATCAAGCGGGCTGCATCAAGCAGAGTGACAACGATTCCAAGTGTTCAGCGACCTTTATAATGAACACATATATTATAAAAGTATATTGAATGCTTAAAAGAGCTATTTTAATGCATGTATGAATTGTCAATAATAATAATAATAATATATTTTCAATATGTTTGTTAAGGTATAGATTGCCATTCAATTGTTTTAGTCACAGAACATGCAGGTAAAGCCCAAACACTTTCTTGACAATCACCTTATTTTAATCATGCAATGCAATGCAGCCATATGTTTAAAACAAGGTGATTGTCAATAAAGTGTTTGGATATTACATGCATATTCAAAGACTAAAATAATATAATACAGCAATAAAATAATTTCGTTTCTGTAAAACTCGTAGTATCCTTTTTCACTGCGTTTTTAATTTTTTTAAAGGCATCTTCGAGTGCAATTATTTTATTGATTTCTCTGGTTGTTGCTTTTGTATATTATTAATGTTTCATTGATTTGATGTTTCTAGTTTCAATTTGTATGTGAGAGTATCAAAGTATATTCTTGTAAAATGTTGCATCTTTTCTGTTGTAGGTAAGTACGGCGAACGTTTTGAAGTGAACCTGAGGCACTAAAATATGTGAGTACGAAACTTAGTCAAAGAGGACAACACGAAGAAAGGCATCAGATATATAATTCCAATAATCTCGTATATGAATTTTATCATGAAGGAAGTGTCCCTAAAGACATGTAACAGTTTATGTCAACATTTCTTTGTTACATGAATGTTTTATCAAACGTACGCATTTCATAACAAAATGCAACTCATTTTCTTGTCAATGTTTGTTTTTACTGACGGTGTTCATAGTTCTGAATTCAACACATTTGACGTTTAGTGCAGTAGACGAGAGGACGTTTTTCCATGCTCAGAAAGAAATCAAAAATCTCAGAAAGAAAACTAAGACATTTGGTTGGTCCAGGTAGTTAAATGCTGTGCTCATTAGTTCCGTTAGTGTAGCGAAAGTGTAACTCCGGGAGATAGCGTTGTTCCTACTCCGCTTGAGGGTGCCGCCATAGATGCTCCGGTGCCGCCGTAGACGTCGGCTTGCGGGTGATTTCTATCTCTAGGTGCCTCCCTCAGTGGGATATCGCCTCTGTAAGGGTAACCTCTATGCTCCCGACCCGTCTCACGGCATCTGTGGTACTGTAGTGCAAGCAAATAGTATAAAAGATAATAGTGGAAACTCGGACAAACCAGAATGGGCGGCACAAGGGACAAGCCCCTAGCGGCCTGAGGTGTACACTACAAGACAGGCGTAAATGTTGCCAATAGAATACAACGGTGTGTACCATTATCTATCATTATTATCATTGGTTACATTCAAGTACTTGCGGCAGAGCATCAAATAACAATATCTACACAGATATTCTTCTACCAAATTATCTCTCAGACAACTACGAACAAACTTGACTTTCACACCTTGTAAGTTGGCACACACGAATTCTTGCGCTGTAGTTTACACCTCGAACCGCAGGAGAACGCTGCTTTTCTGTCACCAAAATATTCGAGGAGTTTCCACTATTATCTTTTATACTATTTGGTGCAAGCACGTTTAAGGGCGTTTAACCCTCGTGCGGGCGCGTCTCATTTCCCACCAGCAGGCGCGTGCGCATTTATCAACTTCGATTTTTCCGTGTCTTGGTTCGTGTTACATGAAGGGGAATGAATACGGTGCAAACGTGTCTTCTAACGTTTCTTTGGAAACAACGCATTTAAATTTGAATTAGTATTTAGTACTCCCAAAATCAGTGTCATAAAGCTCAATATCAAATCAACAGTTAGAATTCTAATGGATAAAATAGGCTAATATTATACATACATGACAGAGCGCATACGGTACGGAGTGCCGCAATCGTTGCAAAGTTCGAATTACTAATCAATAACAGTCGATCAGCAGTGACTAAAATCTTGATTTGAGTGTCATCCGGTTGAAAAATGTTATGAATGAAGAATATCTATGCACTCATATGTGTGACACCCAATTATTTACACGAAATTAACAAAAATGTAAGAATGCGGCACTGAGTGCCGCTACGCGCTCGCCGGAGGGTTAAGGGATAGGAGAGGAAAAGAAATAGGAAGGAAAAAATTATGTGTTATCACAGATATGTATTTGTGGCTCGATTTTTATGGCACTGCTCTGGTATTCGCCTGGTATTGATTGAAGAAACCACGCAAAACTACCGATCACAACAGCTGCCCGCTAGAATTCATCTCCAGACTGTAGTGAAATCTGAGCTAGCTTTTTAGAAATCCACCACCACTATCGAGTGCTCGAAATGGTAGGACCTCAGGCAGTTTTTTCGAGTTGTACGATGGAGGGGAAAAAGTAAATCATAAAAACGTGATTTGCACCTTTTAGACTTGGGACTCACTTCCACTTTATTCACAAGTAGTTCTGTAAGAACGTTTAGTGAGTTTTAATTCATTATAGACATAGTAAATGGTACTTAATTATTAGTTCTATTTTACTTATGAAGTACATGGAAATATGACAACCATCTCGTGTCTTGAATACTTAATTTTCAAATTGTTTATGCTTTGTGTTTTTATGCTAATATCTCATACGAAGTACTTAGTATAGCGAGATGTATTCTTCATCTCTTCGCATATTTTCTTCAGCCCCATTTCACTTCCTTGCGAGAGCAGTGTGAGGGTTGATTTCGACGACAGAACTATTTCAACAAATGGGTAGCCCCCTTGCTGGTTGAAAAATAGTTTATTATGTGGTAGAGAACATTCAGAATATCATATTTCAACAAAA
>JAHLJT010005437.1:63323875-63345705 GCA_031308135.1 Acheta domesticus | reverse complement strand
GTTTGCCGTCTTTTCTCTACCTTTTTCCCTCTTCCACGCCCATCGCCTCGTCTTCTACGTCTTTCTCTCTTCCTGGTCTTTTCGTCTCTGATCCTTCCACTTTGTTCTTCGCCATTCGTCTCTGATCCTCTCCCTTCATTTCTCTTCCTAACCCTCGTCTCTCTTTCACGCCTTTCTTCTTTTTCTCTATCTCCCTTCCTTCAAACACCGTCATTGCTCTTCGTCCCTGTTGTGTGCTTGCGGGAGGGTAAGATATGGAAAAGAGTACGATAAAATAACAGTGCATAATCTGTGACCTCTTCCTAATGAGTCCTACATGCGCCTGAAACTAATTAGCCGCAAAAATTCGCACAATAAAGTTGCGAAAGTTTCCTCGTGACATTTGTGCCTCTCAACGGCGTCGATCCGGAGAGGTGAGCTCTAGCTCGCAGCATACATCCGCCGCTCACATCCAGAGTATGTAACACGCAGTCATGCTCAGAAGCGAGCCAACGTACCCATATTTTAAACATTTTAATTATGACTGCTGTAGAAGTGCCGCCCAGTCTGTGGTAAGTGGGAAATGAGAAGCCTCGGGGTCCTCATTCTGTCGCAGGCGCACAGTAAGACCCATAATCATAAAAATATGATAATGTGTCTGGCGTCAGGCTACAAGTTTGTAATACCGTCCTGGTGGCCGAATCGCTAAAGCAGTGGTGCCGTAGCGATCTCGGACCGAAAGGTCGAGGGTTCGAGTCTTGCCTCGGGCATTATTGTGTTTGTTCTTTCACCCCCTATCGTCGCCATGTCATCTCATCGTCATAGATATCATAACGTTGAAATCCAATAGTGGTCGCTAATGACCTAGAAGTTGAAAGTTGGTGCGACCTTAAAGAACAAAAAAAAGATTTTATTAATAATTTCGTATTCGCACGGAAATTTTAAAAATCAAAGCGGGCTACGTCCATATGGGATACGCCAATGGGATTGTTGTATTCCCCTCAACCAGGTATCTCCCACCAGAGAGACACAGGCCCAAGCCGGGACAAGCTCTAAGCTCCCGACTGGTCTCCCGGCATGTGTCATAGTGTGGTGCATGTTAGTGTGTGTGTGTGTGTGTGTGTGTGTGTAAGTAAGGGGGAAGGATAGGACAATGAAGGGGAAAGGAAAGATCGCGCGCGGTCCGTGGCCCGTTTGTTAGGGTATTTACTCCGGCATTAGCCAGATGTTGATCGAAGAAACCACGGAAAACTACCGATGAGCTAAACCGGCCGCTAGAATTCTCCTCCAGAAAGCGACTGATTTCGACCTAGCTGAAGCTGAGGGAAAATGAATGTTAAGGTAACGAGAAATCCCCCACCCAAGACCCTAGTTACGGATGATAATGAGTGTATGAAATGCAAGGCGAGGCAAAGGGTACACCTTAGTTTATTATTTAGTCAAAAAACAGTAAAAACTGTATATGACGTGTGGGGCAAGAAATTTATCTGCGCACATTTTCTTGAGGGCCAGAATTTTATTAAAAAAAAAAACGAAAACGAAAAAATTAATTTAGAAAATAATTATTTTGGAAAAATAAACATATTTGAAAAATGTTTTTCCCGAGTTATAAAAATCAATTTCAACTGTAAATGAACTACAAGCAAAAGGAGTGCTCAACAAAACGTGCGCACAGTGAAGCTACATTTACGTCCAGAAGCAAAACAAGGGGCCATCTCAGCATTTGCTCAATGGATCAGGGAAACTGGACAAAAACCTGATCGAGATGGGGGTCATTGACCCGGAAGCTGAAGTACATTACTTGTTACAGGCGTATTAAATATTTTTTTAAATGTATACAATGCAAACATAAACTAATTCATTATAAATCTTTGTTTGTTACATTATTTTTCTTTTTCACGATCAGTATAGTCTCTAATTGTATAGAAACAGTTTTGCAGCAGAAAAGATTTTACTTTTAACTTAAATTTGTATACCGACTTTAATTGTTTTATGTCATCTGGCAATGCGTTGTAAAGTAACGTACATGGATTGTATGTTGATTTCTTGTACTGAGCTGTTGATACTGACACTTGATGCACGTGATTTCTACGGCGTGTGTTGTAATTATAAATATGAATATTGCATGAAAATATGTTCCCTCCGTTAAGTAGGTCATTTTTGACAATAGTACAGATTCGTAAATAAATAGACAAGGCAATGGTAGGATTCCCAGCTCAATGAAAAGAGGCTTGCAGGAATCACGTGGAAGGCATTTTTTCATTATTCGAATAATTTTCTTTTGCAATCTGAACGTCTGAATACTACAGGATGAGCTTCCCCAGAATATTATGCCATATCTCAGGCGGGAATGCACATTTGCAAAATAAACGCAACGAGCTGCTTGAAGGCTGACAGAATTTGAAAGAATTCTGAATGCATAGCATAATGAACTTAATTTAGTGTTTAATTCTGTTATATGTACATTCCATTTGAGGTTTAATTGAATTGAAAGACCTAAAATTTTGTTGCCTCAACATCAGCTAATTGCATATTGTTCATTTTCAATGGAACATGCGATTTCCGATTTGAGATGCAAAAATGCATTGAAACAGTTTTTCTTTCGTTAACAATTAATTTGTTATTATTAAACCAATTTGAAACTTCTGAAATTGTACTATTTACTGCTTCTTTTTTGCAAAGAACATTCGTGTCATCAGCAAACAGAACCGTTCTTCCATTTTTAATAGACGAGGGCATATCGTTTACATATAACAGAAAGAGAATAGGACCTAAGATCGAACCTTGCGGGACCCCATGCACAATTGGCAAAGAATTGGAAATATAAGTATGTAATGTCCTTTCCTGCCAGTATGGTATTTCTACTCTTTGAGTCCGATGTTTAAGGTAAGAAGTTATCCAATCTAGGGCAATACCACGAATTCCATACGAAGGTAATTTTGAGAGCAAGATCTTATGGTCAATAACGTCAAAAGCTTTCGAGAGATCTAAGAATATTCCAATGGGTATTTCATTTTGGTCTATTGATGAAGCAACATCTTTGAGAAAAGAAAAAATGGCAGTTTCCGTAGATTTTGATTTTCTAAAACCGTGTTGTGAGTCTGAAAACGCTCTGTTTTTCCTGAGAAATGTTTCCATTCGTAAGTAGAAAAGCCTTTCTAATATTTTTGAGAAAACTGACAAAAGAGAAATTGGCCGGTAATTTTGAATATCATTTTTGTTCCCTTTTTTAAAAAGTGGCTTAATTTTTGCTGTTTTGAAAATATCTGGAAATATTCCTGTACATAAAGAAGCATTGAAAATGTGAGTTAACGGATGTATAAAGGCAGGTGCACAAGTTTTTAATAAACAATCCGGAAATTCATCTAAACCAGATGAATATTTATTTTTTAGTTTACTGACTATTCTGAGGATTTCGTTGGGAGAAGTTTCGGGAATAAACATCGTACCTGAAATTTTTTGGGAAGTGTAAAATGTTGAATTTTGTGATTTTAGTCCCTTCGTGAGATCAGACGCAATTCTGGAAAAGTGTTTGTTGAAGAGATTGGCAACTTTTTCCGGATTACTCGTTTCTCTTTCATTATCCTTTAAAATAACATTCTCTACAAGGTATCGAGATGATGTGGTTGTATTTTTTACGATATCCCACAGTGCTTTAGTTTTGTTACTAGCGCTCAAAATGTCCTGACTATTTTTCATTATTTTTGCCTGAACTATTACTTTTCTTAAAATTCTTTTATATTCTCGGAAGTATATATGGAAACCGGGTGATACGTTATGATGTTTAGAAATAAAGTAAAGCGTACGTTTGTTTTTACACGATGTTCTGATTCCTTGTGTGATCCAAGTATTACTTTTGCTTGAAATATTTAATTTTCTCTTTTTAAGAGGAAAGCACGCGTTAAAATGAATTGAAAGCTTGGAGAAAAATAAATTATATTTTTCATTTGTGTCAACAGCGTTATAAACTTCATCCCATGATTCCTTCATCAAGTAGTCCGTAAATAATTTTATATTAACTTTAGTGAATGCTCTGCACATGCGTGTATTATTATTGTGTCAGTGTTTATGTTTTTAGTAATTGTAAGAATTTGTGCATCGTGGTCACTGTATCCTAGATTATTCGTTATTATTTCATATGTAGTTGTGGTTTTGTTAATTATAATTTGATCTAATGCTTTTTGTGATTTAAGCGTATTCCGTGTAGGTACATTCACTGTAATGTCTAAATTAAAAGAATGAAGTAATTGAGAAACTGCTCTTTTTCGTGGGATTCGCTCAGAAAATCAATATTGAATCTACACATACAACAATGGATTTAAAAGAGAGTTTACTAATTTTGTTCAGAATTATCTCTAGATTTTCCAAGAAAGTGAAATAATCGGAAAGCTCGCTTTGTTGGAGGTCTGTAAATGCAAAGTAAGATAATTTTGAGCGTAGTAAGATGTACTACTGTTGTTTCAAAAACTTTTCAACTGCATATAAATTGAATTCTGACAAGAAGGTAGAATCAATATAATTTCTTATGTAAATACACGAACCTCCGTAAGCAGGGCCCTTATTTGATTCCCTCGCCCTACAAAACGATCCTGCAAGGTAAAAGCTAGGAATTTGGAGTGTATTTATATCATTTTGAGACAACCAATGTTCTGTAAAGCAAAAAACATCTATTTGTCTTAGATCACATTGTAATGCTGCCTCGATAAATTCAATTTTATTTGAAAGAGATTGCACATTATGATGCATTATTCGAATCTTTTGCATGTACCTACACGGATGTTTTTCTGCTGCATCTGACTGTAGTTGCTATTTATTTATTTCATTTTTACCTCGAGTGCGTGGTCGAAGGAAGTATCGTGTCCCAGCAGTGACAAGAGGTGAGGAAGGAGGGGTGACAGATGTAGAGGAATGAATAGTGGGAGAGGTAATACACGGATTAGGTTCAGGGGATGAGGCAATTGGGTCCAAAGGGGTCCCAGGGGATGGAAGAGAACTAGGAGGTGTGGGTGGGGATGGTCTTGGGCAGGACACTGCCAAGTTTGTGAAATGATGTGTTTTGCAAGCTCACTACCGAGTGCATGTTTTCGACAAGGTTCAGGTGAAGACCATGTCGGGTGAAGTGTTTTTCTGAGAGGAAAGTTTAGCTCAAACAATTTAACATGTGTGTCTCTCAGATGCAGTTTCAATTGGTTGTTTGCATGACTAATTTCTTTGCATAGTGTGGGCTTGTTGTACCAGAAGGGCAGAGTCGAGGACTACAATGTTCGTGTTTTGGGCGGCACGTTGTAATTGTTGACGTTGTAGTTGACGCAAGCCCCCTGAGGGAGAAAATACAAAGTTAATTTCATTGTTGCAACGCATTCCGGCTTGATTTGACCGTTGCCTTAAATACGCTGTCACATGGATTTGATTCTGGGACCTCCCAGTTTACAAAGGAAGTGAATAATTACGTGATGCATCACGTGCATGATTTGGATATTCCACCAGCAGGGGGTGAACCATTTAAGCCATATCTGATAATGAGGAATAGGAATGTAATGGCAGTCTACAAGCGAGATTGGATGGCAGCCAATGTGCACCGCTACATCACATGAAACATGTAGATAACCACCTCGATAGACCTAAATCCTCTCCCGTACGACTTGCGGCCCGATTTTGGACGCAATACTAATTAACTACCACCACAGTGCAGCATACTCCCTAAATTTTGCCATTACTCGAGAAGGAACGGTCGCAAATAAGGATCATACTCCAGACCAGAATATTATCATCGATAAAAATGATGAGAACAACGGAAATATTAATCATTTCTTACATTTTCAGTTTTTATTTACAAAAAAAATAATGAATGACTCAACGTTTAAAAATGAGCTACTTGCAACAACACCATTTTTGAAAACCATTTTTGTTGCAACGACAACATTCATGAAAAATAGGTCAATTCATTTACGTGTTGTGGAGAGATATTTCAGGATTCGACATCTTTTATTCCTCTCGTTCCTCTTATAAAAATTGACGTAATTAACACCAGATATCCATTCCACCAAATTCTAAAAAATTGCCAAAGAACTGGCTAGGGAGCTCAACGATTGATTGACTTGTGATTCCTGGTGCATCAACTGCTATGGTCATTAGTCCCGTGAATGCAGATCATGATTCTTCACAAAAGATGGCACAAGGGAAATGAAAAAAAAAGATTTCGCTCCATCAGTGGCCCGTGTTAGGGTAGGTACTGTTCCGGCATTCACCTTTTTTTATCGGAGAAACCACGGGAAACTACTCTCCTCCAGACTGCCGCTGAATTCTACCTAGCTAATGGCGGAAATGTTGCCACCGTTGGAACTCAAACCCCAGGACCTCTCGTTCAAAAGGACTACAGTGTCGTCAGTTGATGCTCGGTAGATAGTTCAAGTGCATTCTCACCCAGTCTAATAAATGGTTAGTTAGTAATGCCTTATTTTACGTGGCGAGACTCGGGCCATCAGGCCCGCTCTTCCGTCTGACAACGCAAATTTCTCTACGCTCCTTTCACCAACTAGCGGAGAAAGAAGGTATTATCTCGGGTGACGGCGATTTGAATTTATCTCAGAGGCGTCATTTAGACTTGAGGATCTTTTACATGCAAGTAAATGTACTAACATGGGACAGCCGGCTTTACTTCCCCTCCGAAGGAAGGCGTACCGTCTGACCATGCAAATTTCACTAAGCTCCTTTCACCAACTAGCGGAGAAAGAAGGTACGAGTATTATCTCGAGCGACGAAACAGGCGATTTGAATTTTGCTCTGAGGCGTCATTTAGGCTTGAGGATCTTTTTACATGCAGTAAACCTACTAACATAGGACAGCCGGCTTTACTTCCCCTCTGAAGGAAGGCGCACGAAGGATTTTTTCGCCCTTAAAAATCCACGGCTCCGATCGGGTTTGAACCCGCGAACAGGGTATAACAGTTCAATACGCTAACAGTTACACCATCGAATCCAGGCCACCATCGTTACACCATCGAATAATATTTTCGGAAGAACTTTTTAAGTACATGTGTAAAATAAAACACACACTGAACTATGTACTAAACAGCAAACAAAACCAAACAAAAAAATAGAAACTGTATTTTCGAAAACTGTAAATGATGAATCTCCGGTGAGGAAGTGATTTAGATGGTGGACTCGCTCCTATGATTTTAATTATTGATTTATTCTTAACGTCAATATTTTCTCTTAGCACATTTCATACAGTACCCTGAAATGAGATTTTCTAATATTCGAACACTGCTTTTTAATAACAACGAACTTTATATTTTAATGAACTTAAATTTTCGTGCAAATTTTCATGGAGTTTTTGCGAAATAAACGTTTTTGTATCACATGTCAGCATCACATCATGATATAAACCAGGACTACAAATATATGATTTCGTTTGTTTTTAATGAACGAAGGAAAAAATTCAAATAAAATGTTTAAAAAATTGAAACTAAATTTTGAAACTAAAAAAGAAGACATTGAAATTAAATGATTTCAGAGAAGATTATTGTTAATTTTATCGGAAAATAGAAAACCAAAAAATAAATCTATTTAGAAATGGAGATACTCTTCAAAGATTTCCCAATTTCAAAAAGGCATCAACATATGGGCCGTTACTACGAACAATCCCTTCTGCACAATCCTAACTGTTAATGCAATTTTTTATAGTTTTTAACAACAATTGAAAACAAGTTACGATTGCTCAATAATCATCAAATCTCGTTCCTTCAGAGAATATAATAATATTACAAATATTTCAAATTCAAACTATGATTACTACTGTTTCAACGCCCGCAACCTTATATCAAATCAATAATCGTCATTATTATTATTATTATTATTATTATTATTATTATTATTATTATTATTGCTGTTCTTTCAAAAGGCCAAAGGTGTGATAATTCAATTTGCAGAATACAAATATTTGCATCAGCTCATTTTGGTTTCTTCAGCTAAAAAAGATATATTCCGTTTTCTTAACACGTCGTTGTTTACATTCACCATAATGGGTACATAAAACTACAAATGAGTTCGTAAAAATTCTGTGATGTAATTGTCATCTTAGAAACCGAAATATTTAAAAGTGAAATGAGAATTTTTTTTGTTTGGTAAATAAGTTCCAAGGACACCACTTCACAGCTGATTAATTGGAACAATTTCCAGAGCGCGAAGTAGAAAGACGAAGTTTAGGAATGGCATTATAGGTCTTCACCGAAAATCTCCTTTAATGTTTCTGCTGATCTTGTTTTCGAAGAAATAAGATTTCGTGGAAAGCTCTTCAGAAACATCTCTGAGTAATATAACAGGCTTTGCAAGAAACTTTGTGTTTTTCCTCACTAACTCTCAATTAAAAATTACATACGTAAATGAATTTTAAAAAATAACGGATGATGAATACTAAATTTTAACAAGTACTACTAACATGTTTGTTAGTAGGAAGAAAATTCACATGTAGTTCTATGGGAGGTTGTAAAACGCACATTTTTCTTGAGCCTTATAATACCAACCACACAACTTTAACAATATTAACATAAGTTGAAAGATATAACGAGTGTTGTTGAAATATGATACTCTGAAATGTTCTCTACGACATAATAGAAGCTATTTTTCTACAAGCAAGGGGCTACACATTTGTTGAAATAGTTCTGTCGTCGAAATCAACCATCACACTCCTCTCGCATTAAGTGAAATGGGGCTGAAGAAAATATGCGAAGATAATACATCTCGCATATACTAAGTACGTCGTATGAGATATTAAGCATAAAACACAAAGCATAAACAATTGAAAATTAAGTATTCAAGACACGAAGATGGTTGTCATATTTCCATGTACTTCATAAGTAAAATAGAACTAATAATTAAGTACCATTTACTATGTCTATAATGAATTAAAGCTCACTAAACGTTCTTACAGAACTACTTGTGAATAAAGTGGAAGTGAGTCCCAAGTCTAAAAGGCGCATACAACGTTTTTATGATTTACTTTTTCCCCTCCATCGTACTACTCGAACAAACTGTCTGAGGTCCTACCATTGGAGACTCGATAGTGGTGGTGGAATTTCTAAAAAGCTAGCTCGGATTTCACTATAGTCTGGAGATGAATTCTAGCGGGCAGCTGTTGTGATCGGTAGTTTTGCGTGGTTTCTTCAATCAATACCAGGCGAATACCAGAGCAGTGCCCTAAAATCGAGCCACAAATACATATCTGTGATAACACATAATTTTTCCTTCCTATTTCTTTTCCTCTCCTATCCCTTTAACCCTCCGGCGAGCGCGTAGCGGCACTCAGTGCCGCATTCTTACATTTTTGTTAATTTCGTGTAAATAATTGGTGTCACACATATGAGTGCATAGATATTCTTCATTCATAACATTTCTCAACCGGATGACACTCAAATCAAGATTTTAGTCACTGCTAATCGACTGTTATTGATTAGTAATTCGAACTCTGCAACGATTGCGGCACTCCGTACGTATGCGCTCTGTCATGTATGCATAATATTAGCCTATTTTATCCACTACAATTCTTACTGCTGTTTTGTTATTGAGATTTATGACACATATTTTGGAGTTCTAACTACTAATACAAATTTAAATGCGTTGTTTCTGAAGAAACGTTAGAAGACACTTTTGCACCGTATTTCATTCCCCTTCATGTAACACGAACCAAGACACGGAAAAATCGAAGTTGATAAATGCGCACGCGCCTGCTGGTGGGAAATGAGACGCGCCCGCACGAGGGTTAAACGCCCTTAAACGTGCTTGCACCAAATAGTATAAAAGATAATAGTGGAAACTCCTCGAATATTTTGGTGACAGAAAAGCAGCGTTCTCCTGCGGTTCGAGGTGTAATCTACAGCGCAAGAATTCGTGTGTGCCAACTTACAAGGTGTGAAAGTCAAGTTTGTTCGTAGTTGTCTGAGAGATAATTTGGTAGAAGAATATCTGTGTAGATATTGTTATTTGATGCTCTGCCGCAAGTACTTCAATGTATAAATTAAAACCAATGATAATAATGATAGATAATGGTACACACGGTTGTTTTTCTATTGGCAACATTTACGCCTGTCTTGTAGTGTACACCTCAGGCCGCTAGGGGCTTGTCCCTTGTGCCGCCCATGCTGATTTGCCCGAGTTTCCACTATTATCTTTTATACTATTTGCTTGCACTACAGTACCACAGATGCCGTGAGACGGGTCGGGAGCATAGAGGTTACCCTGACAGAGGCGATATCCCACTGAGGGAGGCACCTAGAGATAGAAATCACCCGCAAGCCGACGTCTATGGCGGCACCGGAGCGTCTATGGCGGCACCCTCAAGCGGAGTAGGAACAACGCTATCTCCCGGAGTAAACACTTTCACTACACTAACGGAACTAATGAGCACAGCATTTAACTACCTGGACCAACCAAATGTCTTAGTTTTCTTTCTGAGATTTTTTTTTTTTTGTAATTCCAAAGCATGGAAAAAACGTCCTCTCGTCTACTGCACTGAACGTCAAATGTGTTGAATTCAGAACTATGAACACCGTCAGTAAAAACAAACATTGACAAGAAATGAGTTGCATTTTTGTTATGAAATGCGTACGTTTGATATAACATTCATGTAACAAAGAAATGTTAAAATAAACTGTTACATGTCTTTAGGGATACTTCCTTCATGATATAATTCATATACGAGATTATTGGAATTATATATCTGATGCCTTTCTTCGTGTCGAATCCTTCTCTTTGACAAAGTTTCGTACTCACATATTTTAGTGCCTCAGGTTCACTTCAAACGTTCGCCGTACTTACCTACAACAGAAAAGATGCAACATTTTACAAGAATATACTTTGATACTCTCACATACAAATTGAAACTAGAAACATCAAATCAATGAAACATTAATAATATACAAAAGCAACAACCAGAGAAATCAATAAAATAATTGCACTCGAAGATGCCTTTAAAAAAATTAAAAACGCAGTGAAAAAGGATACTACGAGTTTTACAGAAACAAAATTATTTTATTGCTGTATTATATTATTTTAGTCTTTGAATATGCATGTAATATCCAAACACTTTATTGACAATCACCTTGTTTTAAACATATGGCTACATTACATTGCATGATTAAAATAAGGTGATTATCAAGAAAGTGTTTGGGCTTTACCTGCATGTTCAGTGACGAAAACAATTGAATGGCAATCTATACCTTAACAAACATATTGAAAATATATTATTACTAGCTGAAGTACCCGGCGTTGCCCGGGCATTATTACAGAATATTATTAGACAGGAAGACTAATTCCATCTTTTCATGCCCTGCGGCTGGGCCTACATCTATATCTTTCTTTGTATCTCTTCTCCGCTCTACTCCTTCCTGCCATGATCTGTCCGTCTCCGTCCCGATAGCAATGTGTTGCTAGTACACAATAAATTGACAATGTACTGAACCACTTAACAAAACAATATTAACTTCATCAGAAGTGCTAGAGACTACTGATATTGAAATTTGAATAATAAAATAGAAACCAAGGACTCCAAGAATATTTTATTTGCATCGACAAATATTTTTGTATAAATTAATATTTGCTTATTTTTGTACAAAAAATGGATGATTGCATTAATTGTGAGAAATTGATATACAAAACAACATATTTATTAGTCTCCACATGTAAAGAACCATTGTTGCATTACATATCACTGCACTACGTAGTCTCTAGCTCATATTAAAACAAAGTTCAACAGGGTCAAAATTAACTGCAAAGAAGACAACTGGCATATGAAGAAAATGTAATTACAACAAATGTACAGAATCACTGTAGAATGTTTTATGTAAAACGGACACATTTTGTAAATTAAACCAAAGCTTCAGGGTACACCACATTGGCAGTTTCATTATTTTTTGGAAGAAGCAAGAATTGGTTATCTTTTGACCCAACACGGGAGATTGCTACATACAGCTGACCGTGAGAGAAGACGCTTTCTCTAAGATCGACACTAACAAACTTGAAGGATTGTCCTTGTGCTTTATTTATTGTAATAGCGAAGCATGGTTTAACGGGAAACTGCAGCCTTTTAAATTGAAAAGGTAAATCAGACGGAATCATTGGAATTCTGGGTATTAGAGCATTTTCACCAGATGATGGACCAGTAAGAATTCTGGTGTGTAAAATATTGTTGGCAAACTTAATTATTTGAAGTCGTGTTCCATTACAAAGTTTTGGGGCATTGAGGTTACGAAGTAATATAATAGGTGTACCAATTTTCAAATTTAATATATGTGGTGGAAGACCTGCTGGGTTGAGCGAGTTTAAAAATTCTGGTGGATAATGAACACTCTCGTCATCATTCAGAACAGTGTCAAATGATCGATATTCTTTTGTTTCTGCTTGAAAGCGCTGTAGGATTTGATGATTAATTTCATCTACCACATTATTTTTTGGAGACAGTATAACTCTTTCACAAAACCATGAGTGTCTTATTTAGGATTGTTTGCACATCCTCATATATCTTCTGAATAAATCATCTATAGTGTGAACCACGTGACCATACCGATGATCTACTAATATATTTTGACTATTGATATTGGTAACTGAACCGCTTCCAACTGCGAGAAGCAATGCTGCAAATTGCGCAGAATCTGAGTCATCAGTTAACAAAGTCCTCATGTTTGTACTGAGAGTCATTATTTTAACGTTCTGCCAAATTGGGGATGTCTTTAAGCTTGCTTTGATTGTATCAGCTCTAGTGCCTTTAGCAATTACAGGCAAGGTTTGCCGGAAGTCACCAGAAAATACAACAGTAACTCCTCCCATTAATTTGGAAGATGATCGTACATCCCGTAACATTCTGTCAACAGCTTCTATGTGACATCTGTTGCTCATGGTGCACTCATCCCAGATAATTAATACTGAATCACGAAAAACCTTTGCAATAGAACTATTCTTACTAACATTACATGTTGCTTGTTCTATAAAAGTTGTGTTTAAAGGCAATTTAGAGGTAGAATGTGCTGTTCTCCCACCTTTTAATAATGTTGCTGCGATTCCAGAAGACGCGACTGCAATGACAGTTTTTCTCTCTGATCTACATTTATCAATAAGTAAATTGATTAAAAACGTTTTGCCGGTGCCTCCAGGGGCATCAATGAAGAACAGGTTACCGTTGTCATTTTGAACACTGTCAATAACTGCGCAGAAGATTGTTCTTTGATCAGGAACTAATTTTGGCAAATTTTCTTTTAGGTATCGATGCACATCACACATACTATATGTATCTCTTGTATAGTCAGAACTTTGTCTACTTGGCTCAAGAATACCAAAATCACGAAGTCGCTTATCACTGAAAGATGCAATAATGTCTTCTAGAATAATTAATCCTTCATTGAATACATCCACTGAGAATGGTAAATCTTGGTTGTCTTCATGCAAACGCTTTTGAAAAGAATATCCTCACACATGACTTCCTTGAATTCACACCACAAACTGCTTGGATCAGATGGCTGACAGAATACCAATAGTATCGCAAATAGTTCACGAATATGTGATGGTGACTGTATAAGTGCAGCATCACTCAGCGTGTGTTTCCAATGCTCATCATTTTCTATGAGGCCCAGTTTCTTACACGCTGTCTGGTAAGAAGGCTGTACAATACTGTTCACTGTTTTTAGCATAGCAAAAGAAGTTAGACCACGAATGTGATGTAGAAGCAGACGAAGGTAATAGCATTCTGTGAAGTTTGGATGCACAGTGTAAACTCTTCCAAGAGCAGCATCTTTCCTTACACCCAAATGCCCTGCAACCAGTTGTCCACGTTTCCTTCTCTGCCAATTTTTATTTCTCCAGACATAAAATGCAGGCACTTCACAATAAAGCAAAGTTATTGCAAAATCATCATCTTGGCCACAGTTTGAAAAAGCCAGTTAATGCTGTCTGAGGAGGATTTTTTAAAACTTGCAGAATATTATGCTGGTTGAAATACACCCTTTGACCATTTTCTAAGTGCACCGCCAGATGAATTACAGCTGGGTATCTTTCATGAATTGGCAGCTCAAATATTCGCCAGAAGGCTTCCGATGTGCTCAAGTAGCGACCATTTATGTACTTTTCAATTTCATTGCAATCATTTTGTACAGTAAAAGTTGCTCGATCATTACCTTTGTTAACATACTTAGTAATGTATTTGATTGCTTTCACAGAGTGACAGTATTCTACATTAATATGAGCTGAAAAGCATCTGCTTAGGACTGGTGAATGCGGAACAACCGATCGATTATCCACTTGTGTATCAGAATGTCTACCCAAAACTGCAATGTGACCACCATCTTCAGGCGAACGTCTCCTATAAAGTGGATATCCATCATTGTCTGACTGAGTATGAACAGTGAAAGAGCGTGGGAATCTCTTATTGCATTTACCATTGACCATACATGGCGATCGTGAATTGTATTCTCCACATGGTCCATGAATCATGTGTTTGGAAACAATTTCGTAAAGAAGAGGATCTTCTTCTTTATTGGGTATCTCAGCACTAATAATTAAGTCAATTTTATCTGCTTGTATTTTTCTTTGAAGCCAAATCAGAATATGAGCATGGGGCAATCTTCTTTTTTGCCATTCTATTGTTGACATATGGCATACAGTTGAGCCAAATATGTGGTTTTGGTGATCAAATTCATCAAGTTTTGGTATTTCAGATGAAATACACATGAAATAATATCATGTCTGTCATGAGGATTCTGTCCCACATACAATTCATGTCTGATTTCTGGCCATTCGGGGTTGCATGTCATTGTAATAAAAAGATCAGGGCGACCATTGTTAATTGCATCTCGAAGATGAATGTAGTTCTCTGCTCTTAATGTTTTTTGATTTTGTTTGATATATCCAAGTCTTTCTGTAATCATTTTAGCAGCCATGTCAACAACAAACTGATTCAATAATTGCTGGAACATTAGCAGAAATTCACTGTACCTTCCATCACCATAAATCTATAAGAATAGTATTGCATGCAAGATATTTTCTTTGAAAGGTTTTGCTCTTCCTGAAATTACTTGTGGAATATTAATAGAATACCCATCTTCTCCATTAACAAATATGAGAGGATACTGAAGAGGGTCGTAAGCACGATGTAACTCAGAAACACGCTGTAACTTTCCATTTCTACTGTGCAATACAATATCTCGGTGCCCTTTATATTCATCCACCAGTAATATACCCACTTCATTTGTTGTTGGTTGGTTGAAACAGCCTCTATGATAATTGACAGGGATAATGTCAGCTCGGATAAGGATTTTGTAATCCAGAATATTTGGAGGTGCTTGTTCTATGGCAGCCTTGAAACTTTTAATATACTGATTGTGTGTGTGCAACAAACTCTGTATCATTTGTATAATTTCTGGATTTAAATTAGGTACAATATTTTGACGCAAAGACATTTGGTCTGCTTCAGAAAGGAAATACACCTGCAGAAATCCAGGGTTCGTTGTTGGAAGTAAACTACCAATGCGATGATAAATTTGGCCCTGAATTTTGAATGTAGGCATGTAAAATCCTTCTTTATGTTCTGTACAGCCAAAAGATGTCATCTGAAAAAGACAGTTGTATTGTCTCAAATGACGTAGGAAATGCTTTGATAATGGATGTTCACCAAGTAGCAGGCTTTTCAAAATGTCAGGAGGCTCCACTAAAGGCCTTAACTTTACTTTCCCATTAGAACAACACATGCTATTATGTTCGAATGCCCATTTTTTTGCTCCGCAAAACATACAAACATTTTCCATATGACCAATCTGAATATCTGAACTATGCATATAATCAAATTGGGGTCATAATGAAAAGCTGAGCCTGCTTCCTAGGGAATTGTTGGTATTGACTTCTCTCCTTGTAGTATTGTCGTCTTCAGTAAGTTGCTCTTGCCTTTGTGTAGCCGATTCTGAACTTTTATATTCTGCCCATCTTTTCGCACTTTTAGTATGTTTTGACAAATGCGTCTTCCGCTTCACCATTGTTTTCAACAATTTAGAATTCACAAATTTCTGTAAATAAGAGGTTATTTTATAATTTTATAAATAAGAGGTTATAAAATATACGATATCTATGTTATGTACATGTACAATACTATACATTCTGTACTTTTTACTTCCTCAGCCTTACAACTACATTGTATATTATTGTACTTTTTACTCTCTCAACCTAACTCAACATTATACTGTATATTATTACTTAATACATCTACATTGAAATTCCTTACCACTGTTGTTACGGCTGTCTTTCAAACGATACACAAACGTTCTGAACATTCACGGACATGTGTAAATAGCCGTATTCAAACCCCAGCGAATTTCGTAATAATTCTGGCTGTTGAAGAAATGAGCAGTAGATATCAGACATCCTCAGTTTTCACGAAGAGTGCGCCTCAGGTGGCGCAAAGCTAAACTATTAACATTGATGCATTCTTGAATCTACGATGTAATGCTAGTCGAAAAATGTCCAGAAAAGTAATTATTTTGTGAATATGTTAAGGTTTATGGTTGTAAATCATAGCCTATGTTACTCCAGACCTTTAAAGGAAGCTAGTATAAAAGTTTCATCAGTATTGGTTCAGTAGATTCAGAGATTATCGCGTTGTAAGTAAGTGCAGTTCTGTCTTTATATATTAGTATAGATATAGATATAGATTATTGACAATTCATACATGCATTAAAATAGCTCTTTTAAGCATTCAATATACTTTTATAATATATGTGTTCATTATAAAGTTCGTTGAACACTTGGAATCGTTGTCACTCTGCTTGATGCAGCCCGCTTGATCTTTACGCGTTACAATTTCCGTGTTGCACCGACCCCAGCAATCGTGTTGCCACATTAATCTTTGCCTGGAGAACGACGAGGAAAAGAAGTCAGAAGAGCGAGAAGTAATAGAAGGAGAAAGAGGCGAAGAACAGCAACACCACGAGAAGAACAAGAAAAGAAAATAGTTTTCATTGTTGGTTGTTTTTTACATCAAGCTCTTTCAAAATTTCATGGATATAGCAGAACATTTCTTCTTTAATATTTTATAAAATACAAGAAAGTGCATTTGTTAGTATGGTATAGCTCCAATATTCAGTCAAACCTATGACTTTTTATAATTGGAAAAATCGTTAAATTTAAAACACCAAGGATATTTCTTAGAAAGATATTTGAAATATCAGCTCGGCCAAATTTCGGGACATTTCTTTAAACAAAAGACAGTGTACCCAGATGAGTTAACGGTTGCTATTATTATTCGGTTTTATAGTATAACAGTTAATTGCAATAGAATCACAAAATTATAAAAAAACGAAATAGGCAAAACCTGCTCATCTCCTGATCGTGTATAAGACTGGTCAGGTGGGCTGCGTATTTTCCCGAACGGATAAACCAGGCGAGGCGGTTCAGGGCATGAACTGATGTCACTGCGAATACCTCTGATCGGCAGAAACTAGGTTTGAGTGCCGACTCAAACCTAGCACGATTTTCGACTCTAGCTTGTCAGGTACCTCGAATTCAGCCGCTGTCTGGAGGAGAATTCTAGCAGGCGGCTGCTCTGATCGGTAGTCTTCCGTTGTTTCTCCGATCAACACCAGGCGAATGCCGGAGCAGTACCCTAACAATCGGGCCATGGACAGCGCGCAATCTTTCCTTCTCTTCCTTGGTCCTATCGTCACCTTTACTTACACACACAATAACATGCACTACAGTACCACACATACCGGGAGACCGTTCGGGGGCTTAGAGCCTGTCCCGGCTGGGGCGGTGTCCCAATGGTGGGAAGATACCTGATTGGGTAAAACGCCGTTAGCCGTCGCTAGGTCGGCCACAGATCTCACATCCAGCGGGGAAAGATCACCGAAGAGAAACATGTACCATACGTGCAAAACTTATGACTTAGCAGTCGACACGCTCGGAATCTATAATCAATCAATTAGGGTCTAACTTCGTCGTGCAATTTGCCCCTTGATTTTTGCATTCTAGCCGTCTGGTGTGCGACCCAACACGGTTCTGAATGCTTACAGACAGTTCTGCCGGGAGAGGCTCAATGTCTACTTGCATCTTCTGCAAGCAGTCCTTCAATCGAAAATAAACGTCTCCTTGCATTAACGCCGGCGGACGAGGATTCCCAAAGAAGCAGGACATAAAGCTGCCCTTGGTCGCATAGCGACCTGTTGAGGATATTATATTGTCACCGTCCGCCGCCCGCCCCCATCGCCTCCACTTCCGCTGCCACCGCCGCTACTCCTAGCCACCTCCGCCGCTGCCAACCTCGCCATCACCTCCATCTCCTGCTCCACCCTCCTCCCCACCCATGCCCCTTCCCTCTCCCCATCCCTCTGCGGACCGTCTTCGCCGTCTTCGCCGCCGCCGCCGCTACCGCCGCTACTCCTAGCCACCTCCGCCGCTGCCAACCTCACCGTCACCTACATTTCCTGCTCCACCCTCGTCCCCTCCTTCCCCCCACCCCCTGCGACCGTCATCGCCGCCTCTGCCGCCACCGCCGCTACAGCGTCTGGCGTTTTGAGGGCGGTTTACTGCCGTTTTAGAGGTCTCGGCTAACAGGTGGCCTTGCTAGCCAACACAGCCGCCTCCCCCTCCATATCTATCTCACGAATAAAAGGTCTCGTCTACACACTGCATATCTAGCTCAAGCGCATTAGCACAGAAACGGTGTCTTCACATTTGATATGAAGCTGGGTACTCGGAAATACTGCATCTTAAATATCTTCGCGGATTTCTTTATCATCAACATTATTATTATTATTATTGTTATTATTATTATTACTATTATTATTATTACTACTACTACAATTTCACTACATCACGACTCGTTGAGTCGGCTCAAAACAAAATCTGCTCCAGCTTGCAACCAGGAACCTAGCCAAGTTCTTACACAAATTTTGCGGAACAAATCCCAGAGCTCGATGACTATCAGTACGACTTGTGCTTCACGCCCCACATTCGGCTGATCTCGATTTCCAAACTCATGTATTTAAGACGTTTCTCTGTCTCCTTGGTAACGACGTTTTTATCGCAAGGTACAGTAACATCGACAAGAGAAGAGGATTTTTTTTTCAAATCCCGGAAAACTATATCCGTTTTTTTTGCCGCTATCGTGCGATCAGTTTGGATTTTTTGGTCACACAATATTGTACACAATCCAACAGACGTCACCAGCTTTGGTGAGTGTTCGTACCACTTGGGGCATACGTTTGGAACTTCGAGGGCGGTACAGATCTGCCAGTCGAGGTAGCTACACATCCTGTCGTGTCTTTTCAAGTAAACTGTCTTTGCTTGAATTGGACAAGCTGAGATAATATGATCAATGGTGTCTACGTGTTTCTGGCAAATGCGGCATTTATCATCTTGGGAAATATTGAGAATCGCTTTATCATTATAATCATCTTTATTATAATCATCTTTTTTATTATTTTTATTATTATTATTATTATTATTATTATTATTATTATTATTATTTGAAGTGAGAGGTGCAAGACGTATCGAATGACCTTCAATGATTTCGATTGGTGGACCAGAATGGGTATAACTGTGAGTAGACAGTCGGACGCGGAATACTCGATTAATACAAAAGGAATAGTAAAAGCATCTCATAACTGAAAATTAGGGATTGTTAAAATTACATTTTGGCCCATTTAGAAATAAAATATTAAATGGGTTTGCTAACTTATTTACTTATTGAGGAAAGCCAAATCCATGCGACGCTTTTTCGATCAATCCTACATATGTTCAAGCCAATGGCGGCTTCTACAGGTAAAGTGTCTATCCTGATGAATATTAACTACTTTAACACATTTCAGTGATAATATAATTTAAATGACTTACAGTTTTCAGAAGCATTTTTCATACGGAAATTTAACAAAAATTTCATTATTGTGGTACGTTAGTTCCTCAGGGGTTCCACATTACCGATAAAATCGCAAATCTTCACGAAGTGGAAATGTTTTAACAATATATTATTTCAACTAAAAAAGTACTCAGCTTCATTTTTAGTGATTTCTTACTCGTAAAAAAATTGAATTTAATGATTATGAAATCTTGTAGAAATAATTATTCGAAAAAGTTGGCAATGACTTCATGCCGAGTTTGAGTAATTGGATCGCTTCCGTTTACTCCTGCCCTCTGGGGGTGGAGATTTCAAACTCTGCTCGTGCCCTGTGCCAAGATTTCTGCAGCATTTCTCATAGCAGCGAGGTGTATAGATGACGTCGGAACTAATGAAAATATTAGTTTCACAGCAAGCGCAGGTTCAGTTGAATATCAATTGGGGTCATTGTGCCGACAGGAAACATATTCACATTGTCGATGCCGGTAACTGACTGTCGAGCAGATTCAGGATATGATTTCCGACGGCCACAAGTTAATTCACCAAAGGCTGAGGTGCCGACGTTTCGACCGACATGTCGCGGTCCTCTTCAGGGCTGTATTGCAATATTGGCAATACAGCCCTGAAGAGGACCGCGACATGTCGGTTGAAACGTCGGCACCTCAGCCTTCGACGCGGCGTTACCCGGACAGCCTAGATCATGACTCTGGCCGCGGAAGCTTCGATACTATGTTTGTGAAAGTTCGATGTCTGTGTATAATAAAGTAGTACAATAAAAACTATGGATTCGACGACAACATTTACTTTTCTCGCATTATTTGTAACGGCTATACAGTCTTAACTACTATATGAACCCGCAAAATTGTCATAAAACAGAAAACAAAATTCTCCGCACTTAAAAAGATTAAAATTCAGATCCGTGAAGTCAACACGCAATTTGCGTTACTGCCTCACCATCACTGAAAGGCTATTCTCAGTTTTCTGACTCTTAAAAAGACAGTGATTCCCCGCATTGTTTCTAACTTTAACAATTTTTTAGAACTTCAGCAAACAAATTGATGGATTAATCAAATACTGTTACAATAGCTACGTCATATTCGATTCATAACAAATTCATAATAAATCGTGCTATGAAGATTATCACAGACATTTAAATTATTTAATATTCCCACAATAAATGAATAAACATCCAGCAAAGAGGGTTTTTGTAATCATACGAGTTTGTCACATATTGTGACACATTTCCTGAAATATAATTG
This sequence comes from Acheta domesticus, assembly GCA_031308135.1. Taxonomy (NCBI): domain Eukaryota; kingdom Metazoa; phylum Arthropoda; class Insecta; order Orthoptera; family Gryllidae; genus Acheta; species Acheta domesticus. Next base: position 63,324,601 of record JAHLJT010005437.1, on the reverse strand, counting down.
GGAAACCACACAATAAATATGATTTTATAATGAATTCTATAATAGATCTGCACGGTATTTAAAAGACTACACAATTTATGTTTATGCTTTTACTTTTGTTTCGTCATTCTATTTCTCACTTCCTAACTTTACAGACATCAACCAAATCCGTTTTGTGTTCATTGCGTAGCGAAGTTCACAAAGTTCACCAGAGAACTTTCCCTGCATACCCTAATTTCATCCGTAACTAGTTGAACTTATTTCCAACTTGCCAGCAAAAATATTTTTACAAGGTATCTCAAATTTCCTTATTTCAACGAAATGTCCAAAAGTGTACTTTCAAACCAAATTGTAACTTATCATTTTATACTTTCTTGAATAGTAGGAGTTGTTCAGAGAAAATGATGTAATGATACAAAATATTTCGAAATTGTAACGAAAATGCAAGTTTCGGGGTATACTTATGGTCCTCAGATAAAACTGTTTTCCTGATGCCCAAAAAAAGAGGGTTGTTCAGAAAACGAATCTTCTTCCGTTCGTCCATCAGTCTGCCGGTAACAACCCTTTTTATTAGAATTTTTAATGTATCAGTCATTATTTGGACATTCTTTCAGGTTTATATCACTAATCTGTGTATATACAATAGGATGTTTGTATATCCGAGATCAATAAACTCCAACATTTACCATGCTATTCCGATAGTGTTGAAAATCCTGCCACCGTCGAGACTCGCACCCTAGGACCTCC
>JAHLJT010005437.1:63079572-63322875 GCA_031308135.1 Acheta domesticus | reverse complement strand
ATTCAATAATTAAAATCATAGGAGTGAGTCCACCAACTAAATCACTTCCTCACCGGAGATTCATCATTTACAGTTTTCGAAAATACAGTTTCTATTTTTTTTGTTTGGTTTTTGTTTGCTGTTTAGTACATAGTTCAGTGTATGTTTTATTTTACACATGTACTTAAGAAGTTCTTCCGCAAATATTATTCGATGGTGTAACGATCGTGGTCTGGATTAGATGGTGTAACGGTATGTTATGGTATGGATTGGATGGTGTATCGGACTGTTATACCCACGTTCGTGGGTTCAAACCCGATCGGATACGTGGATTTTTAAGGGCGAAAAATCCTTCGTGCGCCTTCCTTCAGAGGGGAAGTAAAGCTGGCTGTCCCATGTTAGTAGGTTTACTGCATGTAAAAGATCCTCAAGCCTAAATGACGCCTCAGAGCAAATTCAAATCGCCTGTTTCGTCGCTCGAGATAATACTCGCACCTTCTTTCTCCGCTAGTTGGTGAAAGGAGCTTAGTGAAATTTGCGTGGTCAGACGATACGCCTTCCTTCGGAGGGGAAGTAAAGCCGGCTGTCCCTTGTTAGTACATTTACTTGCATGTAAAAGATCCTCAAGCCTAAATGACGCCTCTGAGATAAATTCAAATCGCCTCTTTCGTCGCCCGAGATAATACCTTCTTTCTCCGCTAGTGGTGAAAGGAGCGTAGTGAAATTTGCGTTGTCAGACGGAAGAGCGGGCCTGATGGCCCGAGTCTCGCCACGTAAAATAAGGCACTAACTAACAATTTATTAGACTGGGTGAGAATGCACTTGAACTATCTACCGAGCATCAACTAACGACACTGTAGTCCTTCTGAACGAGAGGTCCTGGGGTTTGAGTTCCAATGGTGGCAACATTTTCGGCATTAGCTAGGTAGAATTCAGCGGCAGCCTGGAGGAGAGTAGTTTCCCGTGGTTTCTCCGATAGAAAAAGGTGAATGCCGGAACAGTACCTACTCTAACACGGGCCACTGATGGAGCGCAATCTTTTTTTCTCATTTCCCTTGTGCCATCTTTTGTGAAGAATCATGATCTGCATTCACGGGACTAATGGCCACAGCAGTTGATGCGCCAGGAATCACAAGTCAATCAATCGTTGAGCTCCCTAGCCAGTTCTTTGGCAATTTATTAGAATTTGGTGGAATGGATATCTGGTGTTAGTTACGTCAATTTTTATAAGAGGAATGAGAGGAATAAAAGATGTCTAATCCTGAAATATCTCTCAACAAAACGTAAATGAACTGACCTATTTTTCATGAATGTTGTCGTTGCAACAAAAATGGTTTTCAAAAATGTTGTTGCAAGTACCTCATTTTTTAATCGTTGAGTTATTCATTATTTTCTTTTGTAAATAAAAACTGAAAATGTAAGAAATGATTAATATTTCCGTTGTTTTCATCATTTTTATCGATGATAAATATTCTGGTCTGGAGTATGATCCTTATTTGCGACCGTTCCTTCTCGAGTAATGGCAAAATTTAGGGAGTATGCTACACTGTGGTGGTAGTTAATTAGTATTGCGTCCAAAATCGGGCCGCAAGTCGTACGGGAGAGGATTTAGGTCTATCGAGGTGGTTATCTACATGTTTCATGTGATGTAGCGGTGCACATTGGCTGCCATCCAATCTCGCTTGTAGACTGCCATTACATTCCTATTCCTCATTATCAGATATGGCTTAAATGGTTCAGCCCCTGCCGGTGGAATATCCAAATCATGCACGTGATGCCTCACGTAATTATTCACTTCCTTTGTAAACTGGGAGGTCCCAGAATCAATCCATGTGACAGCGTATTTAAGGCAACGGTCAAATCAAGCTGGAATGCGTTGCAACAATGAACATAACTTTGTATTTTCTCCCTCAGGGGGCTTGCGTCAACTAAGGTGTACCCTTTGCCTCGCCTTGCATTTCATACACTCATTATCATCCGTAACTAGGGTCTTGGGTGGGGGAATTCCTCGTTACCTTAACATTCATTTTCCCTCAGCTTCAGCTAGGTCGAAATCAGTCGCTTTCTGGAGGAGAATTCTAGCGGCCGGTTGAGCCCATCGGTAGTTTTCGGTGGTTTCTTCGATCAACATCTGGCGAATGCCGAAGCAGTACCCTAACAAACGGGCCACGGAACGCGCGCGATCTTTCCTTTCCTTTCATTGTCCTATCCTCATTCCTTACACACACACTCACACACTAACATGCACCACACTATGACACATGCCGGGAGACTAGTCGGGAGCTTAGAGCTTGTCCCGGCTTGGGCTGTGTCTCTCTGGTGGGAGATACCTAGTTGAGGGGAATACAACAATCCCATTGGCGTATCCCATATGGACGTAGCCCGCTTTGGTTTTTAAAAATTTCCGTGCGAATACGAAATTATTAATAATTTTTTTTATTGTTATTTAAGGTCGCACCAACTTTCAACTTCTAGGTCATTAGCGACCACTATTGGATTTCAACGTTATGATATCTATGACGATGAGATGATATGGCGACGATAGGGGGTGAAAGAACGAACACATACAATAATGCCCGAGGCAAGACTCGAACCCGCGACCTTTCGGTCCGAGATCGCTACGGCACCACTGCTTTAGCGATTTCGGCCACCAGGACGGTATTAACAAACCTGTAGCCTGACGCCAGACACATTATCATATTTTTATGATTACGAGTCGTACTGTGCGCCTGCGACAGAATGAGGACCCCGAGGCTTCTCATTTCCCACTTACCACAGACTGGGCGGCACTTCTACAGCAGTCATAATTAAAATGTTTAAAATATGGGTACGTTGGCTCGCTTCTGAGCAAGACTGCGTGTTACATACTCTGGATGTGAGCGGCGGATGTATGCTGCGAGCAAGAGCTCACCTCTCCGGATCGACGCCGTTGAGAGGCACAAATGTCACGAGGAAACTTTCGCAACTTTATTGTGCGAATTTTTGCGGCTAATTAGTTTCAGGCGCATGTAGGAACTCATTAGGAAGAGGTCACAGATTATGCACTGTTATTTTATCGTACTCTTTTCCTTATTTTACCCTCCCGCAAGCACACAACAGGGACGAAGAGCAATGACGGTGTTGAAGGGAGGGAGATAGAGAAAAAGGAAGAAAGGCGTGGAAGAGAGACGAGGGTTAGGAAGAGAAATGAAGGGAGAGGATCAGAGACGAATGGCTAGGAACAAAGTGGAAGTATCAGAGACGTAAAGCCAGGAAGAGAGAAAGACGTAGAAGAGACGATGGGCGTGGAAGAGGAAAAAAAGGTCGAGAAAGACGGGCAAACAGCGAGGAACACTGACAGAGGGCGAGGAAGAGAGACAACGAACAAGAGAGGAATGGCAAGGAACATATACAAAGGACTTCTAAACGAGGCGAAGGGCAAGAGACAGAGACGAAGGGGAAGAGACAGAGACGAAGGGGAAGAGACAGAGACGAAGGCGAAGAGACAGAGACGAAGGGGAAGAGACAGAGACGAAGGGGAAGAGACAGAGACGAAGGGGAAGAGACAGAGACGAAGGGCAAGAGACAGAGACGAAGGGCAAGAGACAGAGACGAAGGGCAAGAGACAGAGACGAAGGGCAAGAGACAGAGACGAAGGGCAAGAGACAGAGACGAAGGGCAAGAGACAGAGACGAAGGGCAAGAGACAGAGACGAAGGGCAAGAGACAGAGACGAAGGGCAAGAGACAGAGACGAAGGGCAAGAGACAGAGACGAAGGGCAAGAGACAGAGACGATGGGCAAGAGACAGAGACGATGGGCAAGAGACAGAGACGATGGGCAAGAGACAGAGACGAAGGGCAAGAGACAGAGACGAAGGGCAAGAGACAGAGACGAAGGGCAAGAGACAGAGACGAAGGGCAAGAGACAGAGACGAAGGGCAAGAGACAGAGACGAAGGGCAAGAGACGGGGACGTAGTATAAGACACGGAGACGAAGGGCAAGAGAGGGGTACGAACGGCAAGGGACAGAGGCGAAGGGTGGAAGACCGTGACAGAGAGAAACACAGACTCGCGAAGAGAGTAAACAAGCAGAAAATGCGACAGCAGGACGCCAAGAGAGAGCGAGAGAGCGCTAGGCGGCCCGAGCGGCCCTGCGAGGCGGCGCGGGCGGGGAGCGGAGGGCGAAGGGAAGGGAAGGGAAGGGAAGCGAAGGGCCGGGACGCGGCTCGGCACGTGCGTGGCCAAGAATACCCCGCGCCGGCGCTCTCGCTCTATTTCGGGCGGCGCGCTGCTATAAATAGCCGCCCGGTATTGACCCCCGCCGCCAGCCCCGCGCCGCCCGCCAGCGGCCCCGCCCTCCCCGCCCCGCACCGCGGGCAAGCCTCCAGGCCCTTGCGCTCTCGCCGCGGCCCTCTGCCCAGTAGGTCCCGCGTCGCGCCCTCGCTTGCTCCAGGTCTTCTCGTCCCCGCCTCACATCACCGTCTCGCTTGCCTGAGACTCGCTGCTCTCACCTCGCTCTGATTCGCCTCGTCTGTACCTGTGTATTTCAGTTCCATTTTGCTCATTTTCTGTGGCTCGTTTCGTCTTCACCCGTCTCCTCTTGGTTCATTCCATTCTTTGCCTTGCTGGCTCGCCTCAGTCTAGCTCGTCGTTAGCCGCCCTCCGGGGCCTTTTGCTCTCTCTGCGGCCCTCGGCTTAGTACGTCACGCGTCGCGCCCTCGCTTGCTCCAGGCCTACTCGTCCCCATCTCTCATGCCGGCTCCTCGCTCGTCACAGTCGCTGGAGAACGACTCGCTCTTTGTTACATAGCTCGTACTCACCTGCATATTGCTTGCCTTACGTATTCCTGCGTGTTTCAGTGCCATTTTGCTCGTTTTCTGTCGCTCGCTTCATCCACACTCGTCTTCTCCTGGGTCACCTCTACCTCGTTTTCTTCCTGGATCGTCTCAGCCTAGCTAGAACTACAGTAGCTCGTCTCATGTTAGCTGGTCACCAAGTACCACGTGTACATTTAGCACGTCTCATACTGACTCGTCTCCATTTAACTCGTCTTTATCTATCTTGTCTCTAACTAGTCCCGAGCTAGCTTCTCTCCAACCTCCACACCGTCGTTCACACCAATTGTCTCCTCCTAACTAGTCGCCACATAGTCGTCCCCTTGTTGCTCGTCTTCACCTTGATTGCCCACACTTGGCTTGTCTCGTCCAAGCTCGTTTCCGGCTTATTCGTCTTTAACATTATTGTTGTTATTATTATTATTATTATTATTATTATTCCTCTATATCACGACTAAAGATGTAATGGCTGATAAAGGTGTCGGCTCAACATAAAATCTACTCCAGGTTGCCACCAGCTACTTAAGGAGTAGATATAGGACTGTCGGTGCCTCTACAATACTTTGCGCAATATGTGGGCAGTTCCAAATAAGCGATTTCTTGAACTTCCGAGTCTTTTGAATTACCTGGGAGTTTAGACAAGTTCTTACACAAATTTTGCGGAACAAATCCCAGAGCTCCGATAACTATCGGGACGACCTGTGCTTTTACGCCCCCCTTTCGACTGATCTCGATTTCCAAACTCTTGTATTTAAGACGTTTCTCTGCCTCCTTGGTAACGACGTATTATTATTGTTTCGAGAATTGGCCACCCTGGGGCCACGCGATACGTGTATCCCACCGAGGCTCAGACTTGATTATCGGCATAGTTGCACGTTACTTTTTCTATAGGAGAAATCAGCAATTTAATGCTGATTACATTTTTATTCCCCAGGGTTGTTAGCTCTAGGGGATGGGATGATGATAATGATGATGAATGATGTAAAAACACACAGAAACATACAACACAATGATGTAAGAGACACACACACAACACAACTATGCCCGAGGCACGACTCGAATCCCTGACCCTTTGATCCGAGACTGCTACTGCACTTCTGCGTTAACGATCTCGACCATCGGATCGGAATTATTATTATTATTATTATTATTATTATTCCATTACATCACGACTAAAGATCTTATGAGTCGGCTGAATATAAAATCTACTCCAGGTTGCAACCAGCTACCTAAGGAGCAGATTCGGTGACTGTCAGTGCCTCTACAATACTTTACGCAAAATGTGGGCTGTTCCAAATAAAGCAATTTCTTGCACTTCCCAATCTTTTGAATTACCTGGGAGTTTAGACAAGTTCTTACTCAAATTTTGCGGAACAAATCCCAGAGCTCCGATAACTATCGGGACGACCTGTGCTTTTACGCCCCACATTCGGCTGATCTCGATTTCCAAACTCTTGTATTTAAGACGTTTCTCTGCCTCCTTGGTAACGACGTTTTGATCGCAAGGTACAGCAACATCGATAAGTAAACACGATTTTTTGGCCAAATCCCGGATAACTATATCCGGTTTGTTTGCCGCTATCGTGCGATCAGTTTGAATTTGTTGGTCGTACAATATCGTACACAATCCAACAGACGTCACCGGTTTCGGTGAGTGTTCGTACCACTTGGGGCATGTGTTTGGAACTTCGAGGGCGGTACAGATCTGCCAGTGGAGGTAGCTACACACCCTGTCATGTCTTTTAAGGTATTCGGTCTTTGCTAGGATTGGACAAGCTGAGACAATATGATCAATGGTTTCTACTTGCTCCAGGCAAATGCGGCATTTGTCATCTTGGGAAATTTTGAGAACCGCTTTATCATAATGTCGTGTTCTCAAGGCCTGATCTTGGGCAGCTATTACAAGTGCTTCCGATTCTGGCTTCATCCTTCCCCTTTTAAGCCACATAAATGATTGATCTTTATTGATCTGCACCTTGTCCATTCTTTTTAGGTATTGACCGTGGAGTGGTTTGTCTCTCCACGATTTCTTTAACATTTTTTGTGTCTCACACTTCATGTTTAGCAGCATCAGAGGTTCAGTGTCCGTGTTATTCGACGTGTCTTGCCTAGTTTTCTTCGCAATGTTTCTTGCTACACTAACAATGCCTCTGTTTCCCATTCTTCGGTCAGATTTCATGACCTGCCTCATTAGAGGGTCGTCTTGATGGCTGACTACATAGTTACCCAACCCGACTATTGCGTTGTGCCAGGAGGCCTCAATTTGTCTGAGGCCTCTTCCTCCTTCCTTACGTGCCACATAAAGTCTATGTATATCAGCTCGAGGGTGGGAAACATGATGCATTGTCAGCAGTTTTCTGGTTTTTCGATCCATGGTGCGAATTTCTTGCTCAGTCCAGTCCACTAGTCCAAAACTGTATTCGGCTACAGGTACCGCCAAACTACCTATTGCAGATATTTTATTCCTGGAATTCAGAGCGGACTGCAGGACCAGTCTCACTCTTCTATAATACTCCCTACGAATTCTCTCTTTCATTCTGTCATTCGAGATGGTTTCACATTCTTCAATGCCCAGATATTTGTAAGTTTTACCTGGCTCAAGATCTTGAATCACAGTGTGCGTATCAATTTCAATGTTCTCAGACGTTGTGAGTTTCCCTCTTTTTAAATTGATTTTTGCACACTTGTCAAGACCAAACTTCATGCAGATGTCATTGCTAAAGTCATTCACGACAGACAGCATTTGGGAGAGAATCACTTCATTCTTGGCAAAACACTTTCAGATCATCCATGTAAAACAAATGTGATACTGGCCTTTCATCACCATGGAGCTTAAAACCAAAGTCAGCTTGCGACAACTGTCTCGATAGTGGGATCAAACTAATGCAAAACAGCAGAGGGGATAGTGAATCTCCTTGAAAATACCCCTGTTAATCTGAATACTTCTGGTTTCTACTGCTTCCTTTCCGCTGTGGATTAGTAACCTGGTACTCCACGACTTCATACTAGCCTTGCAAAACTCAACAAGTCTAGGATGAAATCGATAGATCTCCAGGGTCTTCAAAATCCAATCGTGTGGTACACTATCAAAGGCCTTTTGGTAGTCAATCCAAGCCATGCTCAAATTACGTTTGCGTTTCTTTACATCATTCAAGATGACTTTATTCAGTAGCAAGATTTCCTTACACCCATAAGAGCCTTTACGACATCCTTTTTGTTCAGCTGGCATTAGATGATTCTTATCTAGATGTCTATACATTTTGTCAGCTATAGCTGAAGTTATAACTTTGTACAGTACTGGCAGACAAGTAATTGGCCTGTAGTTCTTCGCCAAAGAGCTGTCTCCCGCTTTGGGTAGCAAATACGTGATGCCGCGTGTGAGCCATTCCGGGATTTCCTTTGGGTTTTCAAAAATTTTATTAACAGCCTTTGCTAGATGAGAATGTATTGCTGTTAATTTCTTAATCCAATAAATCTGGATCTTATCAATCCCGGGGGACTTCCAGTTTCCCATGTTCTTAATTGCTTGGAAGAGGTCCTCTTCCGAGAATTGGTGAACATCTTCCACTGTTTCTACAAATTCATCGGCAGCATCAACTTCAGATTGAAGCCAAGATGCGTCTTTGTTGTAGGATCTGCTCTCTTCCCAGATTCCTGCCCAAAATGCTTCGACGTCATCTTTTGAAGGAGTAACAGCTTTGCCATTCGGTTTTTGAGTCAGATTGCGATAGAATCTCTTCGGGTCTGTTTCAAACAACCGGTTCTGTACACGGAAATCTATTCTACGTTTGTACCTTCTTATTCGTTGAGCCCATGCTTGAATTTTCTCTTTTAGCTTCTCAACTACCATTAGCCTGCTGGTGTCATTTTCAATTTGGTATTTTTGTTCAACATTGAATATTTTTCGTTGAACTTTAGAGGTGTGCGTTGATTTAGAAGATGCCTCAGCTAAGAATGATATTTCACGCCGGGTGTCGGCTATTCGTTTCATAATTCTGTTCATCCATGGGGGTACAGAGCTGTTTACTCTGTTTTGCTGTCGGCCGTCGGTGTTCTTGGCTGGCCCCAAAATTATCTGAGATACTAGATATCCAGTTGCATATATGATGTGATTGATTTCAGTAATATCTAGATCTCTGCCTGGGGTCTCCACCACCTCATTTAAGACAGAATTAACTGTTCTATCACTCTTTTAGCTTTGGCATTTTCGTATATTCTCCTCAACGGTTCGCGAGATTCAAACGGAAGTTGACTAACTCTTTCTATCTCGCGCCGAAGGAGATTTCGCATCATGTCCTTATCGTGTAATTCATTGCCAGATGAGTTTTCACCACTGACGTGTGTTTCACTGGAAAGCGATGAACCTTCCACGGGATCATCATTTTCAAGTTCTACATGTTCGTCATGTGGATTGTTCGAGCGAAGTACATATTCCGCATTTCTCTCAATGTCAGCAAGTTGATCTGCTGTGAATTTTCCACTGCTGAGTATGTATCGTCGTTGACTGGCAAGCTTCTTTGAGTCTAGGGTAGGTCTCATATCTGGGTTCCGCTCTCTCCATACCTTGAAAACTTCTATTTCAGAGCCCCCATTTTTCGCTTTTGCGTAGTAAAAGCACCACATCACCTCCTTTAATTCATCCCGGGTCCATCTCTGACGATGGCTTCGAGCTACTGCCGGCTCTGGGTCCCTGGGACTAGCATCCGTGGGATGGCCAGACGTCGACAAGGTGACATTAGCTCGGTTTCTGAGCAGGTATGGGACACTGGTAGAACAAGGCACGTTAAGATTCATTACATTGCTTGTTCTATCCATTTTGCTCATTGGTTTGAATTGAAGATTCGCAGGACGCAAGTTCGAGTTCACAGATCACACTTAACCCTCGGGTTGTTTCCTGCCATCCGTTACTGCGACCCACAGTGGCCTCGGGGCATCCCCCCGCAGGGCCCAGCAAGGGGTCCCTCCGATCGCCAGTCGGCATTACTAAACCCTACGGGATTTTCACTGACTGCTGAAGGCAGCCTCCTTCGCTGGCTAATGCAAGGTTCGGGCCTCCACTCTAATCAGTGGCCTGGTGTGCCAAACCAGTTTCTCTCCTGTACCCTCTATGGGCCGACAACAGGAAGTCCAAAGGTTCATGACCCTTCCCTCTCTACTTACTTCCCACTCTCCTCAAAATGGAGTACTTCTTCGTCTGACCCCTCACCTTCAACCCATTCAGCAAGGGAGGCCCCACCGGTAGCTAGGCTACCACTGACATAGCTTTAAGGCTCATGGGGGTACTCAAGCTCCACCACCAACTGCAAGGTCGTGTACTCCCTAGGTGGAGTTATTATTATTATTATTATTATTATTATTATTAAAATTATCAATAAGAATTAAATCATTCGCCACTTGCCATCACCATTCCCAGGCGCGTGGCTCCCTCTCTCCTTGCAGCCACCATTCATCCCGCGCCGCGCAGCGCCACGCCGGCGTCCCGGGCACCCTCCTGCCCTTCATCCCCGCCTCCCCGCCCCGCCCCGCCCCGCCGCGCCCCGCCGCGCCCCGCCGCGCCGCGCCTCAGCCCTTCGAGGGGAGCAGTGGGGCAGCCGAGTTCGTCGACCCCGCCGCCGCCGCCCGGCGCCACGAGGCCCGTGACGTCACACGCACGCACTTCCGCTTTGCAGTGACGTCAGAGGACCGCGTGGCGGCCTCCTCCTCCTACCGCTTCCCTGGCCGGTCTGCCCCCTCCCCCTGCCCCCGCTCTTTGAGCGGGGGAGCGGGGAGACCCTTTGGAAGGGAGGGGAGCTGAAGGATGGAGGAGAGAGAGGGAGGAGGAAAAGTTGGACGTGACGTCAGAGAGCGATGGGTCCTCACTACTAACCCTTTTCTTTCCCTTAACCCTTATTCGCCCTGCGGTGGATGGAAGGGCGGAATGGAGGCATACCTTCCGAAAGCGAAGGAAAGGTTTTTATAGTAATGATAATTGTAATTCTATAACATAAATAATAGTATCAATAACATTAATAATACTGCTGATAATCATAAAATAGTAGTTTGTGCGATTAGTTTATAATGTTAAGCTTTATTGCATGAGTACATGTTTTGAAAACGAGCGACGTTAGGAGCGAGTTTTCAAATTTGTGCGAATGCCATAAAGCAACATTATAAACGAGTTGCATACGCTATTTTTTGTATGACAGCATTATTGATTTATAAAAGAATGAAACTTAAATTTGCGAAGAACTTTTCTGTGATGTCTCGGGTATTTGACATCTGTGCGAGAAAACTGTGGTCGACTGTTCTGTTTACCTCCACCTCCCCCTAATTCTCTCGCTGTGATTGGCTGAATGTGTGTGACGCAATCATTCGAGCCGTAAAATCTAATACGTCATTGTTTGTGCCATAAAACGCCTTATTATGAACATATCATGCATATACATATCTTGCAACAGAAAAGATCGTTTATAATGCTGGAATAGAAAGTGTTTATTGTGTGTTTGTGTGCTATTTTCCTACCTAAAGTTTTTATTGCTTCTAAAGTGTTAGGATTCTGCCTTAAGTTTGACATTTGTCGCGGATTAGATAAGTAATTGGTATACAATTATATTAACATTTTTATTAATAATTTTTCACGAAATTTTTAAATTTTAGATGACAGTTGTTTATTAATAAATATATTTAGTTGGTTATGCTTTTCAAGTGACATATCTCCTGTGTCATAACGTCAAGCAGAAATGGAAAATCCCTCCTAATTTGTACAATCAAGAGAAAATAAAATATAGCATTAACAATAATATAAATATATTACGTTAGAAAAAATTTGACGACTAATCAGATTTATTGAAGCAAAAAGCTTTTCAGTCGCATTACTTGACTAGACAAACAGCTTTTCTTCTGCCAGGCCCAACCACTACAAGTTGGCACTGAAGACGGTCTTTCGATAAAAGCTTTCTGCGTTTTCTGCGTTTGCTCACATTTATATGGTGAGCCTACGACACATTTGTCTAATGATGGAAACATCACTTTTCATTTATTTTGGCTATAAATTGTGTAAGTGGTCAGGAGGTCAAAAGAACGTACGGACATGTCCGTTATTGTTCCGAAAGGCAGCATTTAACAAATACAGCTTTTGGTGAGCGTCTCTTCTGCTAGTAGTAGTAGAAGTAGAACAGAGGGTTTGGGTTGCTATTTTGTTAATAGTAATATGAAATAAGATCTGCAGTTCGCTTACCGATTCGTTTTTTACATCTAGGGAGCAAAAATTCTATTTCAATATAGCTAACTGTATCTGCATCTGAACTTTTATTCAACATTCAATTATAGAAAAAAGGTTTCAATCTAATCTAAAAGGGATCAAAATTAAAAAGCTCAAAACAAGGTGCGCAGATTATACTTTTCCTCCCTATATATCATGACTTTGGTGTATCAGAGCATCAACTGACATTACTGCAATGCCTCTGAACGAGAGTTCCTTGGTTCGAGCCCGGTGGCTGAATTTTCGACCGTAGCTTGTCAGCTAGGCCGAGTTGTCTCGCTGTACGGGCAGAATTCTAGTAGCCGGCTTTTCTGATCGGTAGTTTTTCATCATTCTCCGATCAACACCAGGTGAATGCTGGGTCAGTACCCGAACAAACTGACCACGGGCCGCACGATCCTTCCTCGGATTCGATGGTATTGGCGGATTCGATGGTGTGACGGTTAGCGTACCGGACTGTCATACCCAAGTTTGCGGGTTCAAACCCGATCGAAGCAGTGGATTTTTAAGGGCGAAAAAATCCTTCGTACGCCTTCGAGGGGAAGTAAAGCCGGCTGGCCCATGTTAGTAGATTTACTTGCATGTAAAAGATCCTCAAGCCTAAATGACGCCTCTGAGCTAAATTCAAATCGCCTGTTTCGTCGCCCCGAGATAATACCTTCTTTCTCCGCTAGGTGAAAGGAGCGTAGCGAAATTTGCGTGGTCAGACGGAAGAGCGGGCCTGATGGCCCGAGTCTCGCCACGTAAAATAAGGCATTAACTGTAACTGTAACTGTAACTTACATGCAACACACTACCACTCACGCCATGAGGCTGGTCGGGAGTTGAGAGCTCGTCCCGGCTGAGGTGGAACAGAGCTGGTGGAACAAATAATTGGGGAAACCCTCGCGAGTCGACGTGAAGGTCGGCGCAGGATCTCGCCATCCAGCGGAGTTCATTGCCACGTCACGAGGAAAAACTCATGCACTACACTTACGGAACTAATGACCTTACAGTTGACACGCCTGGAATCATCAAACAATGAATTAATACTTGCGTGTCTTGTAGTTTCTACTTTTCTAACGATAATACGAAAATGAATCAAAGCGAGGTGAATCAAGTCAGTCAAGAAATCAAATGAAAATAAATCAATGAAATCAAGTAATCAAATCAAATCAAATCAAAGCAAGTAATTCTGATCATTATCTTAAAAAAATCAAATCAAAACCATCAAAATCGTAAATCAAAGCAAATCAAGGGCAGGGGAGGAAGGAGAAGGGGAATGTCAAGCCCGACGAAAGCATCTCGTGTCCCTATTTCCCGCCGCAAGAGACAACGTCATCCCTACTTTAAATCGGCGGGATTACTAACAGTTTCCTCTCCCGACCCTAGTGGAGCAGAGAAACTCGTGGCATGGCACGGTGCCGCGAGGCGTGTCACTGCCACCAGTAGAAGACCTTGACACCACTGCTCTAGATGGTTCGCCCAGCTTTGTCGATGTAGCTGTGGCAGTCGCTGGATGGAATCTCATACACCTTTGATGCCAAGAAAGTGTAATGCTCTCTTTAACGCGTAATAGCTTTTGCCAGGGTTTTTTGTAGGCTTTGTAAGCTATCTTTACATCGAAGCTGCTAAAAATCTTGCAATCGGACGTTGCGATTGTTGATTCCCTTCTGTTGGCTCTCGTTCATCCCTTCCCCCTCCATGCGTCCGCTGGCGGGAAGGGCGATGCGCAGACGGGCCCTTCGGAAGACGCAGGAGCGCGTGAATCGAAAGGGCTGCCGAGGTGGAGAGGGAAAGGGAAAGTCGTGGCGCGGAGTGTGTGACGTCAGCAGCGCGGAGTGGAAAGCGAAAGTTGTGGTGGGGGAACGCGGGGGGAAAGTAGCTCTTTTGGGAAACGATGAAAAACACTGGGGGAAAAAAGTTAGGCGGCTCCTCGTGTTGAGTGGAATAATGTACATAATTGCAGCTGCGTAGCTTGTGTACCAGGTTAAATCGTTGTTTTCTTAATGATGATGTCCGAAAAAGTGTCGTAATGTCCACCAAAAGAGCTTTCTCTGTGGATTGTATACTGCGGATCTTCCACTATTGTCTGATTAAAATTCTCATGAATTCCAAACTCGTCTGCTACAAGGCAGGCAGATTTATGTTTTCCCCTAAAATGTTGACATCGGTTTTATACTATTTTTTATATCGTGTGTGTGTGTTGTGTATCTCTCTCACTCTCTCTCTCTCTGTTTGATTTATCTCACTCACCTATGTCTCGAAACCTTTCACAGCGACATTCAAACTTCCAAATTCCTCCTTTTCTACCTACGTCTTTTTCTTGTGTTTCTTTTCGTGATGGAAGGGAACTGTCAAATGACCCTGTGGGGCTATGCCAGTTGACCCAGCCAATACTGAGTATGCCTGGAGGAGAAGGATTCAGACTTCTATGGTAAAGCAGGATGATTGAATTTGTGCCACCAAGTGCCAACAGAAGAGAATTAACAATGGCAACGTCCGATTGCAAGATTTTGAGAGCCGCTTCGATGTAAAGATAGCTTACAAAGCCTACGGTCTCCTATTGGTGGCAGTGGCACGCCTCGCGGCACCGTGCCATGCCACGAGTTTCTCTGCGCCACTAGCGTCGGGAGAGGAAACTATTAGTAACCACGCCGTTTTACAACAGGGATGGCGTTGTCTCTTGCGGCGGGGTTATGAACTGAGTGGAGAAGCAATTTCTTCGTGGCACTCGTGCTACGAACTCCCGCTCGTGGCATCAACCTTGACAACACTGATCTAGAGAGTCTTCTGAAACATACTTGCCAATCATATAAAGTAACAGTACAAGTACAATAATATAAAAATTGTCTGTAGCCCTCCACGATGGAAAACTGGTCACACAATTATTTTCGACAGTGTTTTTGCACATTTATTTTTCATTCGGAAATACGCTGGTCAGTTACACTATTTCATATGCATTAGATTGCTTACAACTACTCCTATGTCCTAATCTAACTGCTGCAAGGCGTAGAAACCTGCAATCAGCATTGAATGCTAACAATTGCTCGCAAATATATTTAGGAAGACGTCAAATGGGTATAGTGTTTTGTATGTGGTTGTCTGTTGAGGCGAGGTTATATTGGACTGCTTGTGATACAGAGTTGATGTTTTAGTAAAATTTATTGGAGAGGTGGGCTGTGTGCTTAACGATGGTTGTAAAATTCTTTGTGTAACTTTTTGTCGGATATTTTTGCCAATATCCGCCTCCTGCCCTGGGAAGACCGCTGGGGGCCGAGGAGCGTAAAAGGAGGGTGGCAATCATCTTCCCGAAGCTTGAATGCCGACCAAGCCACGCGTTTTCACGAGGCCCCAAAACCTGTACCTTACCGCAACGTCCCGTCGCATTCATTCCCGTTGCTCCTTGACGTCCGACCACGAGCGTTCTCTTCTTCCCTTTTCCCCCCAGGGGGTCCGTTTCCTGGTTGGCCGATGCTCTCTCCGCTTTGGCTGTTAGTCCGAAAAACCGTTAGTCGTGTGGAGGAATACCTCATTATTTCTAAATCCGTGCGCTGTCCATATCCGTCCATTGTGTCCTGAATAAGATCCCAGTATGACTGCCAACTGTGCCCTTGGTCCGATTAAATTAAGTTGGGGATTGACAGTTGGGAATGGAAGGGAGCGACGTTGACAGTTTTCGTACCATTGAGCACAAGAAAATGAACACTTGAAATAAATACTTAGTAAAGTAACCAAATCATACACTCACATTGTAGGAAGTTACAGCTTCATAAGCACAATTGTCAATCACCAACGTTGGCAACTGTGCCTAGCACGCTCTTGGCTGACCGGGTGACGCGACGAAGTCTGTGTTGCCGACGTTTCGGCCATCTTGTCGTGGTCTTGCTCCACCACAAGATGGTCGAAACGTCGGCAACACAGACTTCGTCGCGGCGTCAGCCGGTCAGCCAGGAGCATTTGCATGACTCGCTGCCGAAGTCTATGACTTCACTCAATGCGTGCTTCGCTGATCGGGAGACGCCGCGTTGCTAGGCACAGTTGCCAACGTTTTGGCAGTCATACTGGGATCTTCTTCAGGGCAACGGACTGACTCCGGCCGCGGAGGCATACGTTTCCAATACCTATATACTCCACATTTTACTACTTCGCCACCCGAACAACCCTTAAATGTAAAACAAAAGCATTGAGAAAGTTGTACAGAGTTGGTTGTAACACTAATCATGCCACAACACAGTTAACACATTGAAGCCGAAGCCCGACCTACACTCGGACTTTGCTTGTTGTTTAAGTGTCTCAACCTCGAGCATAGCTTGAGCACACGTTTCCTCGTCTGTCCTTGATCTTACCCTAGACCACATCAATTCATGGGTGCTTTTTATAAAAATTCTGTTACCCATTTTCGGAACGTTTTTTAACCACGTACTGACGTCGAAGTTCTAAGAGTAATTCTAAGTCATTGTCGAAGTCAGTAATTTTTATCCCTTCGGTCAGGGACTCGGCGCCCTTAGTAACCATGGTTCCAAGATAGCCACCCATCCAGGATACCGCGGTTTCTGGAGTTGCTTAACCTCCGTGACTTCAGGGGGTGTGGTTAAGCAATTCGGTTACTGACGCCGGTGCCGGCTTGAAGGAAGGGTCTGGAGGAGGTTAGAATAAAAGAATCAGTCCTCACTTTGTATGCGACTAGAAAAACCCAGCAGACTTTGTTCTGCCCTTCATCTCCCTCTTGCCCCTTTCTCACTCCCTCCGTCACCCTGTCCCTGTCTGTCTCTGCCGCTCTCCCTCTCATTCATATTTAATTGCAGATCGTGCACATCTATCGGCAAGCGCCGGACCAGGAGGTAATATCGGGAAGCGTCGGAGCAGCAAAAGTGTAATAGAATGTTCAAGAAGGTTTTATCCTGTAGATTACGGTGTGAAAAACGTTTCTGTGAAGCATTTGGCTGAAAAATTTTAGTTTTTAAGGCCATAGAACGTATTGTTTAGGAATTCTTTAACGATATAGATTCAAAAATCCTACAGAATGTGTTGCGGGTTGCATTTGACGTAAATATTTGTTTTTGTTCTACAGCGCCATGTAGTGGAGTTACAACAGATTGTGGTAATCCATGATTATTATTAATATCGAGGAGATTTAAACCACGAAGTATATTACAATATAAATTTAATATAAAGAATAAACAATCATACACATGTTATCGGACTAATTTATTCCAACTTAAAGCTGTTCTTCCGGAAGCGATGTTGGCTGAGGTCTTCAGGTTTACACAGCTGGGCAACGTTTTGTAGAATGAGCGAGTTTTGTGAAACCATATGCTACGGTTTGCTGTATTGATTTTTTTCGCTGTATCGAAGTTGGTGAGGATTTGTTCTGCGACCAATCGAATCCGCGTTTTGAATAAATTCCGAGATGGCGGCAGCAAAGAGGGCTTTAAACAAGAACAGCTTTAAGATGGGATAAGTTAGTCCCGAAACACGTGTATGGCTGTTTACTCTTTACATTAAATTTATATCGTAATATTCTTTGTGGTTGATACTTTTTCCAACCTTAATTGATACTCCCTGGTTAACCGTTTCCGGAGACCTACCTACTCTTCACTCCCGATGCTGCATTGTAGATATCTTAGAAGTGTGCGAATTGAATATTAAAAATTATTCTTTGGATTTTAAAACGCTACATTTAATAACACTACCTTTCTTTCTGTACATACCACGCTAAGGAATAAAGACTTTTTTCAATAACGACACAACTTTGACACAAAAGTCCATTAATGTGCTACCGATTAAAAGGAAATTTCCTTCTAGTTTAGCATCAAACCGATTCAGAACGAAAAAATCGCATTATGCAGATTATGATATAGGAAAAATAGTAGGTGCCCGTGTAACGTCTAACACAGAAATCGATCCAACACGTGCTTTCTTCTATCATGATTCTAAAAACAGGATTTTTTTGGTCTTAAAACTTGTTTTTGTCTAATTAAGTCTCTTAGGCAGAAATATACAAATAAAACGTTTTGGATATTCTGTTATAATTTGAAGCGTAGATTGCTAGCACTCCTTAGCATGGATTGCTAGAAACGCTGAATATTGGGTTTCAGTTTGAAGTTCTTTTCAAAACAATTTAAAAACTTGATAAAACGTTCACAAGGGTTTTATCGATACCACAGTCAAGATTTTGAAACTCTTAATAAATAATTTATAATTGAAGTGGACCTTGCACCAGCATTTGTAAAGAGATATCAGAAACTTCCAGGTGTTGGTGCACATGAAGCTTGTATTGTTTCATGTTGATTTTGTTCATATTGTTTGCTAGCTACTTTTGGAGTAAATATATATTTGACTTCTAAACTAGAGAAATTATAGTACGACAGTAGAGAAAATACATTCACATAAATTTGACTAAAATGTATCCTTCCTATTCTCAATGAATTTCTATTGAATTGTTTGCCCGACAATGAGACGTACTTAAAATTCGAAAAATAATAATGGAATATACCGTTAGATAATGTAAAAAATACAGTCAAAAACAATCATTGCGAGGATTTAAAGCAATGATACGATTAAATGATTCGCATTGGACGTGCGAATACTTTATTTACTTCTCGACAAAAAATAAAGATTTCCTCTTCCGCAATCCAGACACGCAATTAATATTTATGGATTAGTAATTTTACAAAGTTTGTTCTGCGTCTAGCTAATATTCATTTGAAGCGACTCCCTCTAAAATAATTCGTAAACTCATGCTACCTTTCCAGACCCAACAATTCACATGTTAACTCAATCAAAATACGACTATTTTTTAAGAAACGTTGGTACCACTGTGAGTACTAACAACTCCATCTACACCAATATTGCTTTCGCGTCACGAATATCGAGAATTCACTTTGCCCACGACGGAACCAAATACGTGTTTCCTTCAATATATACCTAAGACCTCTTCGGAATAATAATTCGGAAACTGTAGGCACAGACAAACAGCAGTCTTCTTTCCACCACCATACGCGTCCTTCGAACAACAATCGATCCTATATGTTTGCCTTCTGACAGAGCGAAAAACACGCGATGTGCATAAGAGAAAAAAACGTTTTGAATCAGGCGGTATGTTGTGGCATGACCTCAGGTAGGAAAAACAAACGTCTGTTTATTCTTGCGAACACATATGTGGCGGTTGACCCGACTGCCTCGTAGACAGCGGGACTGACTGGTAGAAACACCTCCACTTCAAACGATATGACATGCACTTCATTTACAGGATCGGTTGCTGCTTACCGGTGCAGGAAAGCTGTCGGTTCCCCAGAAACACTATAGGAAAAAAACTATAGTATTACTTTATATGAATACTCACAGATGGCATACCGGTGAACCTCTTACATGCGTTGAAGAAAATGAACATTCTGATGTGGTCATGAAAACTTTTGGTGCCAATATATTGTGAATTACAGTAAGTCAACCATCCGTGATTGTAAATTCAGTTGCGTGGCCGCTAGTCACAGAGAAGAAATCGTTTGCAAAAAATCGCAAATATTTTTAAATAAATATTTCGAATGTTTCATTGAAATATTTTGTTAAATTGTGTTCATTATATTGCACGTAACGTAGTGAACGGAATTAGGAACATTAATAGATGAAGTTTGATATCAGGCACAATTTGTGAAGGGCCCACTCTCTAAGCGTTTGCATTGATTATGCTCAGGTACGACTTACCATAGCCTCACCAACCACTTCTACTGTAAGTTTCAGAATCACAATTTCTTTGCAGATTTCTTGAAAGCATTTTCCTGAAGGAAATGACGTCTTTCTTGCCATTTATTTCGGTTCATTTGCATGAAATTGTCTTCGAGAATTTCTTCTCTTTGATTTGTGTTGTTTCGTTTATTTGCTTCTTTCTCTCAGTAGCCTATTCAAAACCAGGAATAACATTTTGTTTCAACTATTCAACAACGATCCACTAAAAATATATCTTTCAATTACAACTTTAATAAAGGTTTTCAGTGTATAAATATGAGTGAAACGGACAACAGTCTGTTAAAATCCTCAATGAATTGTGGCCGATATGAAAGTATTCCTGTTACGTTTCGAAGTTAAAATTACTGAATCACGAATCCTATTTTCATATACAAGGAGTTAGCTTTATCGCAGCTTCTGCGCACATTTTATTGATCTCTTTGGGGTGTTTGTGTGTTATTTAGCTATTTTATCGACATTACAATCAAATTGTCTCTATTCATGACATTGCGGTAGTGAGTTAATTCCTTCACTTACAGCACAGAGTGACGGTAGGAATTCCTGGTCCTAGGAAAATGGTGTACACACAGCCGTGTTTGAAAGTGGCGCGCGCGCGCAGGCAGATGATGCAACAACGGAGAGACAGCCACGTCAGCGAGCCCTCTAGCCAGGAGTGCGAGCCTGCACTCTTTACGCGCGTCTCTGCGCCGGCAGAGATATATCGGGCGGCCCGACTCTCGTCGTGGCAGAGTGTGACAGTGGAGCGAGAGTTGATACTTATCCGTAGTGAACGTGAATAGTGTAACGCCGACTAAGTGCTGTGAGTGTAATCTTCTGGTGGTTTGGTGTCGACCTGCTAATTAGGGACATCTTCTGGAATTTTGGGAAAACGGATACGACTCTGGTATTTTCTATTTGGCTTTGGAACATTGTACGGGCAAGAAAACCCGATATGTATATTGTGTTGTAATAAACCACATAACTGAGACTCTGCCTCTTTTTCATATATTTCAGAAAACATACACATATTGTGCTTCTTCGCAATACTTTGCATATATTTTTCGATCATTTGGGGGTCGTTGAATTAAAAATCAATCTCTTAGAGTTGGAGAAATGTGTGATTACCTTTGATTTCAGGCTGTCATGTTAAAGCATATCACTCATTACTCTTTCTCTCGTGCTATATATTGTAATTGCCTCTCTCCCTTCGTATTTCTCTCCCTCTCTCTCCATATTTCCTTCCTTACCAACCCCTTCTCCTCTCTTTCTGTAACTTCAGTCTCTGTCCTCTTCTGTTCCTTCCCTCTTTCTCCCTCGCTTGCGCGAGAATTTTCACCACTCTCTTTGGCGAATCCTCCCTCATTTACATGTAAATTGGGGAGCATATTCTTCTTGGCATAGCTAGCATAGAACAGCCTTCGACACTAAAACGAGGGTGATATTTCCAGGAAGACGTATTGAGAGTACCACGGAAATTAGTACCAGAACTATTTTGCATATCCGACAATCATTGGCGAGGGCGGCCATTTTTTCTCGAACGAAAGATCTTAAATGGGTTTTCCCGGATTACGAGACTTTATTTTGAGTTGCTTGTTTAATTCGTTTTAGAATATCCATTGCTGGATGCATTGTGTAGCTATTGATTTTGTTTCAAGATACATTACATGATTGTTACAGAAACTAAAAGAAATAGTGAGTGTGTATGTCGGTGTGCGTTATTAACTACAGATTCTCTTTTTTAAAGCAAACAATGGTGCTCAAACCTTTTGGATTACTTATTTATTTTGTAATGTACTTTTGTCACTTGCCACAAAATTTGCAATTGTTGCTGAAAATCTGGTATGTGTTAATCTGGACCTACCCTTCTTTAATTTTTTTTTATTAATCGGTGTTTTTCAACTCTAGCTACATAGTTCGGTCAACAAGTATTCGGTCACTGTCTGGCAGAGATTGGCAGCTTCGATTGGTAGAGTTTTCCGTGTTTTTTCCAATCAACACCAGCCGGTGCAGTACCTTAACAAACAGGCCACGCACCACACGCAGTCTTTCCTTCTTCTTCCTTTCCCTATCCTCACCCCTTAACTACACATACACTTATTGTAACATGCACTACACTAGCACACATGCCGGGAGACTGGTCGGGAGGTTAGAGCTTGTTCCGGCTGGGGCGGCGCCTCGCTGTTGGGAGATACCTGGAGGTGGAATTCTTCGCAAATTACGTGGAGGTCGGCGCTGAACCTCGCCATCCAGAGAGGGAAGAACACTGCCACCTACCGTGATAAAGCACGCACTACAATTACAGGTATAATTGCCAAGAAACATTTGTCAGCCAGGCAATCAGTCAGCCAATCAATCATTATCCGACCGCATTGCACTCTCGCTAATGAACGTTGCATTGCAATGTGTTCCCGCCACAAGCCGCAAAGTGCCTCGGAGGTTTCACAGCATGAACGCTCTATTCCGGAACTCCATCGCCTGTGTGGAGATACAGTAATCCCTCGACATCCGCGAATTCGCTATCCGCGAGTTCCGAACATTCGCGATTAAAGAAATGCTACCAGTTTTAACATTCGCGACTTCAACATTCGCAAGTGCGTCATCTGTTTCATTGTAATAATTTCAGTGAAGAGTAGCTTCGGGAAATAATCAGCAAAGATAACCTCCTCGAACGTAATGGAAGCGAAAGTGCGTCCTGGAGCAAATTGAATGTCAGAACGGTTAATGGCATTCTAATCCTTCAACAAACTGGTGGAAAGGTCATTTGAATGAGAGAAATGGACGCAGCTGCTCTTCCACATTTGGGCATTAGAATGAGAAGAGTGATGAAACAAAAAAAAATCCTACATCTAATCACTTCCAACTTTTCAATAAATTTCAAATATTGTTTTTTCTTCTCTTTGGAATGTTAATTGTGAATTATGTTTGTAGTAGGGCTTACTCAGTTCTACTACAATTGTTTGTCATTTATTCTTTTTTTTAATTTTTCATGAAAATCGAAAAACTAACTTCCCATTTTTTGTTCAAAGATAGCCATCGACATTTTTTACACTATTCAGTTGAATCATTTCTTACCATTCCCTTCCGCCGGCGTTATAATCATTCCATCATCTGACCCTATACTGATTGGGGCAACGTCAGGGAGAATGTGCCGTCCTAACTCACTGCAGCATGAACCGCATACGCCGGCGGAAAGGCGTCGAGGAACCTGCCACAACTGGGGACTTACTTGGGCTAGGTGACTAGACAACTGCTGTGGCCTAGGACAGAAGACAGTCCCCGAGGCGTCACTGCCGTGCCGGGGTGTTCCAGTGTGACGTCTGCCGTGCGGCAGAAATATCCGTCTCAAACTGAGATGATCTCGAGTGCATTCAAATCTATCGAGGGATTTCAATTTTGAAGAAAATCTACAGAACAGTTTTGGCACGATCGTTGACCACACATGGACGGACGGACCGCCGGACGGACGGACGAACGTTGTTTCGTCAATTTACTTTTCATTATCAAGGACCCACAAAAATGGATTCTGGCTACGGGTTGGACACTTATTTTCAATATTTAGCAATCTAAATTCTTCCACTTTTTCGTTACTAGCAGGGCTGTTTTAACAGAATTAGGGGCCCTTGGGCCTAGATTATTTTGGTGGCTCCTATTTTTAGTTTCACCTATCTCTCCCTCCAATTTCGATGCGAATTGTATTTTGTATTTTTTTATTAATTTGAAAGTATTTCTTAGAGTTTCAATGTAACATAATTAAAAAATAAACATAAATTTATTTATTTATTCAATAGGTTTACAATGTATTACTATACATTTTCCTATAACCATTATAGATATTTTATATTTTCTATTGTTACATTATTTTTATTAATTTTTCCCATTTTATCTTATTTTTACAATATTCTATGTTTAATTTTTTGTTCTTCATATTTTTCACTGTATCTGTAAAAAACAAATTTATAATTTCATTGAAAAAAATCACTCTGTTCTGCCAAAGTTTTGCGTATAGTTTAACCGTACATAAATTTTTATGCGTTATTTTATTTTTTCAAAACTATAGTATTAAATATTTTCAAGAATTATCTGAGGCCCTTGAACATTAGGGGCTCTGGGCTTGGTCCCTTGGGGCCCATGCGTTAACACGGCATCGGTTACTAGGGCTCGGCAATAAGAGTTTTTGTACCGAATATTCGCTGTTTTCCGTCGCGCAATGAAACTTCTTTCTCCTCTTACCAAGTAAGGGTGAGTGTCCGAGGCGTGTGCGCTGTGCGGGGGTGTTCCAGTGTGACGTGTGCCATACGACGGGGCAGCAAAAATATCCGTCTCAAACTCAAAGGGCCTGGAGTTCTTTCAAGTCTATCGAGGAATTTCAATTTAGTTGAAAATATGAAAATATACAGAACAGTTTTGGCGTTAACGTTGACAACAGACCGGCGGACGAACGGACCAACGGAAGGAGAGCGAGACAGACGGACCGACAATCAAACGTTTTGCCACCAATCAATTTTTCTGTTGCAAGGACCCACAGAACATGGAATCTGGATACACCACATGTTGGAAAAAGTAATTTACTATATATAGGGACCTGATTTATCCATTTCTTTTTTGTTTCTAGGGCCCAGCAATACGTTTCCAGGCCCACGATTACAATACGTTCTCTTCTTACGAAGTAAGGGCGAGTCCCCGAGGCGTGTGTGCCATGTGGCGTGGCGCGGCGTGGCGGGGCGGGGCGGCGGTGCCCGGGCCGCGGGGCCCTGGGCGGCGCGGGCGGCGCCGGCGGGCGGGCGGTCGATAGCGTTGGCGGAGGGGGGAGGGGGCGTGGCAGCCGGGGTGTGAAGCCGGCTCCCGGGAGAGGCCTCCGGACGCCCACGCGCGCGCGCGCTCGCTGCCCGGGCCTTCGCGACTTCATCTTCATCTGACGCTCAAGAGTTGTTTTTATTTTTTCTTCTTTCGTTCTTGTTTTTCATTTTTTTTGGTTCATGTCCTTCTTTTTTCTGTCTTTCTTCCTAGATTTATAGTTTGTCTAGTTCTTTTAACTGTTATAATTTTTCCTCTTAACATTCTTTTTCGTGTGTGCCTTCTTCTTGTTATTTATCTGGCCCTTTTGACTCTCATTCTAACTATTTTTCTTTTCTTTCCACTTGTCCCTCGTCCCCTTCCCTTTCTCGGGGACCTTTTGACTTCAATTTTAGTTCGTTCCTTGGTTATTTACGGTCCCACGCGCGTTCTGCCCTTGTTTTCAGGACTTCATTTTCATCTGCTGCTCTAAAGTTTTTTTTCTACTTTCATTCTTGTTTTTTCTTTTTGTTTCTTGTTCTTCTTTTTTTGCCTTTCTTCCTAACTTTATAATTTGTCTAGTTCTTTTAACTGTTATAATTTTCCCTCTTAACATTCTTCTTCGTGTATGTCCTCCTCTTCTTATTTATATGGTCCTTTTGAGTATTATTCTATTTCACTTTTCCTTCCTCTTGTCTTTCAAACTTCTCCCTTTCTGGGGTACTTCCTATTGTCTTTCAGAAGTTTTTTCTTCTTTCAGTCTTCCTTTTCTTTTTGATTCTTGTCCTTCCTTATTTGCCTTTCTTCCTAGCTTTATAATTTGTCTCTTTCTTTTTTCTCTTGTTATTTTTATTCTTAACATTCTTCTTCGTGTGTGTCCTCTTCTTGTTTTTTTCTGGTCTTTTTTACTCTTATTCTATTTCTCTTTTCCTTCCTCATGTCTTTCGTCATTTTCCATTTATCGCTCCTTTTATCTTTCATTTTAGTTCGTTTCGTGGTTAATTTCTGATCTCACGCCCGTTCCGCCTAGGACTTCAGGACTTAATCTTTATCTGATATTCACATCTTTTTTCCTTCGTTCTTATTTTTTTTGTTACTTTCTTCTTGTACTTCCTATCGCCTTTCTTCCTCGTTGTTTACTGTCTCTATTTATTTTTTCTATTGCTTTTATTTTTAACGTTCTTCCTCTATATTTCCTTCTGTATTACAACCACTTATTATATCTCTTATTATTTCGCCTCTTGTTGAGCCCATTTCACTTGTTCTTTGTTCTCATCCTCTTCTCGGGTACTTCCTCTTTTCTTTAATTTTAATTCGTTCCTTTTTCATTCACATTATCACACGCGTTCTGTCCCGGCCTTCAGGACTTCATCTTAAATTTTGAAATTTCTGTTTGAATGTTTTTCGCCTTTCATACTTATTTTTCTTGTTATTTTCTTGTCCTTCCTCTTGCCTTTCTTCCTCGATTTATACTTTGTCTAGTGAGTTCCCCTCTTATTTTATCAATTCACTTTTCCCCTCTCTTGCCCTTTCTCGGGTCCTTCCTATTGACTTTCAGTTTTGTTAGTTCCTTTACCATTTATATTCTTTTCAGTCTCACTTTTAATCGTATTAATCGTATATTTATTCATCTTGTTATTCTTCGCGTTGTCCTTCTGCCCTTCCTTCGTCATCTATTTGCTACCTTCTGTCTCTGGCACACTTTCACCTCTCTTTGCCTACTTTTAAGCTAATAATTATCCCTCTTCCTCCTCGCTCTTTGCTTCATTGTCTTCATTGTTCTACTTTGTGTGATCTTTCTCTTCTTCTTTTACCTCTTAACGCATTACTTATCTGCTTTCCCTGATTATCATCATGCTATTCGTATTTTTCTTCTGAAGTGCTTTCATCCTCTGAAACATTTTCCTTCTTTTTATTCTTGTAGGTGAATGTAATTCGTATTTTAGGTTTCAGTTATTCCGACTTTTGCCAGCTTGCAGTTCCCAGGGCCCTGTTTTCATTTATTATCCACGCCTGCGGGTAAGAGGGACATGTGACTAGTATGATGTATTCCCATCACCGTACCTAGCGTACTTGCTCGGCCTGAGCTTTTCATTCGTCACACAGCTATAGAAACTGAAACGATTCTAATCGAAAGCTACAGCTCTATTTTTGCCCAAACCGGGAATCGAACCCGGGAAGGAACCACGGAAAGTTATCACGCTATCCGTGAATCACCCGTGAGCCAAGACTTACCCATGGGGCTTGTTTTTCTTCTTAATAGTTTTATTATTATTAATTAAATTTGTTCAAAGAATTGGTCCGCCCGACCGGGATTCGAACCCGGGCCTTCTTGTTTACGCCCAGCTGCTCTGACCACTAAGCTACCGAGTCAACCAACCCTTTGAACAGTTTTCACGAGCGCACTATCGCTCCTTATATGTATATATAATTGTCACCATTCCCGTCACCTTGTTGGAAGCTATACGCTCGGAGAATATGTTCCGCAGTCATATAGAATCAACACCCATCGGATGTTGATAAACTCTTTGAACAAATTTAATTATTAAAACGCATTGTTAAAAAATATCGGTTCATTATCATCTTTGGACTTTTATGTAAGCCTTTTGGCTATCTTTTAAAGTCATACACCGAAGCTTCTTCCCTCAGATTAACTTTCAGATATTTCACATACTGCGCCTCTTGCGTATCAGCTAGGTCGAATTCAGTCGCAACCTGGAGGCGCAATTCTAGAGGCCGCCTGCTCTGATCAGTAGTTTTACGTGGTTCCTCCGATCAACACCAGACGAATGCCGGAGCAGTACCCGAACAAACACGCCATGGGCGCGCGATCATTCCTTCCTCTTCCTTGTCCTATCCTCTCCCCTTACACACACACACACACTAACAGGCACTACACTACCACACATGCCGGGAGACCGGTCGGGATCTTAGAACTTGGGGCGGTGCCCCGCTGGTGGGAGATACCTGGTTGAGGGAAAAGCCCTTTAGTCGCCGATAGGTCAGCACCGTATCTCGCCATTCAGCGGGAAAAGATCACCGCCACCTCCCGATGAAAAACACGCAGTACACCCATGTAACCGATGACCTCTGTAGTTGACGCGCCCGGAATCAGGAATAATCAATCAATCAATCAAGATGTCAAGAATATTGCTGCCTGTCACTGTATTTGAACATTTTCTTTTAAACGAGAATGACGTACGAGCTTCTAGCAGCGACATCGGGCTTTAAACCAACAAATAGTCCCGCGTAAAATTTATTCCAAAGAAAAACTATCGGTTTATTATCACCATTGGACTTTTATGTAAGCATTTTCGCTCTCCCTTAAAGTCATACGCCGACGCCTCTTGCCTCAGTGTAACTTTCAGATATTTCACATCGTGGGGCTCGTGCCCGCAGACTCCCTCCCGTCCCGCCGCAGTCGCCCTGCTGCCCGTGGTGGGCCGCAGCAAATTGCCGCTGAAGCCCGTAAGCCCCCCGGTGGCGCTGGGAGCCGTTTGCTGTTCACCGCGCGCAAGGTGGCGCATAAACGCGGCGCACGGCGCAGCTCGTAGGCCAGCGTTGTCAAGGTCGATGCCACGACCGGGAGTCCGTAGCACGAGAGCCACGACGAAATCGCCCCCTCTCCGATCAACACCAGACGGATCCAGTCCAGCCCATAGGTCAGCGTTGTCAAGGTCGATGTCACGACCGGGAGTCCGTGGCACGAGTGCCACGACGAAATCGTCCCTCTCCGATCAACACCAGACGGAACCAGTTCAGCCCATAGGCAGCGTTGTCAAGGTCGATGCCACGACCGGGAGTCCGTGGCACGAGTGCCACGACGAAATCGCCCCTCTCCGATCAACACCAGACGGAACCAGTTCAGCCCATAGGCCAGCTTTGTCAAGGTCGATGTCACGACCGGGAGTCCGTGGCACGAGTGCCACGACGAAATCGCCCCACCACTCCGTTCATCACCCCGTCGCAAGAGACAACGCTATCACTATTGTTTATTTGTTTATCGTCTCCTGTATTATTTCAGTAGTATACCTTTTCGTTGCGGCTCTTACACGCAACCAATCTTGGAGGAGACTTGACGAATTGCACTTTGACTTTAAAGATATGAAGGATTTGTTTAAAAAAAAACGCATCTAAGTATTCACGTCAAATGCAACCCACAACACCTATCAAAGGTTTCGTCAAATAACGTCTAAACCAAGCGTTTTAGAGCCTTAAAAACTAAACTTTTGAGGCCACTGGCCTCAAAGAAACGTTTTGCATACCATAATCTGTAAGATGAGGTATTCTTCGACATTCAATTAAAATTTCGGTTAGGGAAAGGGTGGGGTTTACCATGCGAGAGTTATCGCACGGGTACGCTAGTTTTATTGATTTGGTAATAAAACAGTAAAAACTGTATACGACGTATGGGAAAAGATTATCTGCGCACATTTTCTTGAGGCCCAGAATTTAAAAAACAAAAAACAATGAAATTAGCAACATTTGAAAAACTAGAACAAGAATTTATAAAAAATAGTATTATTTTAGGAAAATAAGAATTAGAAAAATTTTTGTTCCAGAGTTATAGAAAATCAATTTGAACGGTAAATGAACTGCTGATTTTATTTTCTTGCATTACTAACAAAATAGTATCTCACCCTCAGCTCTACTTCTACCACTACAAGTAAAACGAGTGCTGAACAAAACGTGCGCACAGTGAAGCTACATTTACGTCCAGAAGCGAAACAAGGGGCCATCTCAGCATTTGCTCAATGGATCAGGGAAACTGGACAAAAACCTGATCGAGATGGGGGTCATTGACCCGGAAGATGAAGTACATTACTTGTTACAGGCGTATTAAATAATTTTTTTAAATGTATACAACACAAACGTAAACTAATTCATTATAAATCATTGTTTTATTAAAGTGAACATTATTTTTCTTTTTGACGATCACGATTGTAAAACGGCGGGGTGACTAATAGTTCCCTCTCCCAACGCTAGTGGCGCAGAGAAGCTCGTGGCATGGCACGGTGCCGCGAGGCGTGCCACTACCACCCGCAGGAGACCTTGACACCACTGCCTTAGGCGCACTGACGGTGTTTCCTCCCTGAGGACCCTGGCTCTCATCCTTCCACGTATTCTACATCCGTTTGGGCAAGGCCGAGGGTACCGACTTCGGTGACATTCAATCTGTGGTCACGGGGTACAAGTTCTTTAGTCAAAAATCTTAGTTTGGAGAAAACAAGAGCTTGATTATTGAGCCAACGCATTTTTATATGCTCAACTCTATTTCCCAACGTTTTTTTTTCTGGTGAAGGAGGCAACATTTGAATTGGGTCGTTTTACTAAAATAAAATATATAGATAATTTACTTATAGTTTCAATACTTAACCCAGTTTTGCCAAAAATTGACTGAAGAACTTTTACACGTGACCACAGAAATGATGCCAGTGCAGTGCCTTTCATCGGGAGGTTATTCGGTTCCATTCCCGACGGTGCCAGGTTTTTCGACACTAGCTTTTCAGGATACTTCTAGAAGCCGACTGTTCTGATCGGTAGTTTTACGTGGTTTCGCCGAACAACACGAGGCAAATACCAGAGCAGTACTCTACCAAACGGGACCGCGCGCGATATTTCCTTCCTCTTCCTTGTCCTATCTTTACCCCTTACTTACACACATTATACTTACAAACACTAAACTCCCACGCATGCTGCGAGGAGACCTGTCCCGGCTGGGGCTGTGCCCCGCTGGTGGGAGATACCTGGTTGGGGAAATCCCGCAAGCCGACGACAGGTCGGTGGCGTATTTCGCCAGCCAGCGGGGGAAGATGACCGCCACGTTCCGCCATGAAACACACACCACACTTTCAGGACTGGTGACTTTAACAGTTAACAGATGAGCCCGGAAACAGGAATCAAGCGAGGAAACAAAGGGAAGGAAAGGAAATGAATAGTTGTTTTATTACTAGATACATGGTGGTTTGGGAAAGCCCCAACCATCCCAAGGTACATTAGCAAACATTCATACCTGAGATGGGATTCACTACCGTCCAAGCCGAGGCTACTTATGCGCTTCCTCTTTAGCGATATAGGCTACCCAATTCTTACTTTATTAGGAGACACATGAATCAAAGATCGGTGGTGTAGAGAGAGGTCTATAACACAGGGAGGTATCGGAAATTTTCAGCTGGATAAAGGGTTTCAGTAATTGGAAGGAGAGGGGGAATATTTTGCGAACGTTGTGAGATATTCTCTCTCCCGTGCATGCGTCTTTCTTCGGTTCTGAAAACCTATTGAGTGTACGAGTGGTCAGAAAATGAAGACCAACAGATTAGGAATCGATCGTAATCTGTTTCCTTAAATGGTTATAAGCTTTTAAAAACCTTCGGTTTAAGTAATGTTTACAAACATGCGAGCTCCCTGTTTTCATACCTTGTTTCAGATGAAGTAAACTGACCGGGATGTGCTAACAACCTATGCAAATCCCCGGGCTCAATGTATCAGACACATGAGGTGGTGGCCGAGAAGAAACAGCGGAAGGAAGTTGGAGAGAAAGTGGGGAAGGGCGTTGTGGCGGGAGATGGTGAAATTGACCCGGGTAATGTGGGAAAACGGGAGAGAGTTATAGAGACCGGAGAGGGTTAGAGAGCCGATATTGTGTGAGAGAGGCAGGGGTGTGTGATAGGGACGAGAACGTGTGAGTGCGTTTGAGAATGCAAGGGGGAGCGAGAGAGTGTGAAGAGGGGTGAGAGAATGGGAGAGGAAGAGAAAGGGTGAATGGGGATGGAGAGTATAAGACAAGGTGAGATAATATGCGAGGGGTGGCAGTATATTGGAGGAGGACAGAGATTATGAGAATATGAAAAGGGGGCGAGAGTGAACGAGAGGAGCCGAGAGAGTATGAATGGGGCGAGAGAGTATTAGAGGGAGTGAGAGGGTATGAGGGGGTGAAAGAGATATGAAATGATGCAAGAAAGAAGGAGAGAAGGCGGGAAAATATAAAAAGGGGCGAGAAAGTACTAGAGGAAACGAGAGTGTACGAAAGGGGGCGACAGAGCGCATGATAGTTAACTCGAAAGGACCAGAGCCTACGATGTAGGAATGCTCGCCGAAACCTTGCGATTTTCATACGTTTGTACTACCGGGTGTGGGCGAGATGAGAAAAACAAAATTTGAAGCGTGATCATGCAATGTCTCTACGTAATATAGGAATTGAGGGAGTATTAGAGGGGGCGAGAGAGTATGAGGGAGGAGAAGATAGTATGAGACAGGGAGAGATAATAGGAGGGAGGTGGAAGTATATGGGAGAGAGCCAGAGAGGATGAAAAAGTGCAAGAGGGCGAGATAGTGCGAGAGGAGGCGAGAAAGTATGAAAAGAAGCGATAAAATACGAGAGGAGACGAGAGTGTACGAAAGGGGGTGAAAGAGAGTACGATAGGAAGGTCCAGAACCAGCAATATTCGAATGCTTACCGAAACCGTGCGATTTTCATACGAATGTACAACACGCGGATTCTGCAAAACCCCAATCCTCCCTGGAAACAAAAGGCCATCCCCGCGCAGAGGGGGGGGCAGTTAACACCTCCGCGAATCTTGGGAGTTTGGAGCGTGTGGTGGGGGTGGGGTGGGGGTGGGATGGTGGGCGAGCGAGCGCACGGCGCTGCGGCAGGGCGACTGCATGTGCGCGGGGCGGAGCGGGGCGGGGCAGGGCGGAGGGGGCGGGGAAGGTCGTGCGTTGGCCGCGTGCCAAGGCCGGAAGGTTGCTCTGCAACGGGGACGCACAGGCGGCGGTGGTTCATCGGGGCGCCAGCGCAGAAATAGCAGCGCAGCGGACGGCGAACGGGAAGGGGGTGGGGGTGGGGAGGGGGCGTGATGCTCCGCCTACAGTCCGGAACAAAAGCGGAGCGTACTTCATTGCAGCTGGGAGAGGGAGGGGCGGGCGGGTAGTAATGAGGTGGTCGGTTGCAGCTGGGCTTAAGTGGAAGAGGACGGCTCGGAGGTTGGAGATGGGTTGGGTTGGTTCGGTTGGTTGGTATCTGTGTAAGAAGCCTGTTATGTTTCTGTCTGGTGAGCCAGATAGTTGGTTCTTCGGCTGAATATTTATTTTGTTGGCCTGTTGGTTTATTAACTTATTTGTTGATTGGCGTCATGCTTGGCGGTCTCCGTGGTTCAAAAGCTTGATGGTTGGTAGGCTTGATGGTTGGTGGACTTGAGGTTTGATCGAGTTGGCAGTTGATGGCTTGATAGTGGGTTAATTGTTTATTTATCTGATTATTTATTTGATCGGTTTGTAGTTTTAGTACATTGATTGTTCATAGTTTCTTGGTTGATGGTCTCGATAGGTTCAAGGGTTGAAGGTTGGTGGATTTTATGGTAGGTCAAATGCTAGTATTATTAATGGTTGGCATATTAATTCAGAGTTAAGTAATTGGATTGTTGTTTTGTTTAGGTGTGTTTAGTTGTTCCACTGGGAAAATAATTGTCCGCTTCTCCTCAGGATTTTATTATTTATTTCATTTGTATTTTTGAAATTCTATTCTTCTCAGGCAGATAATCGTTTGCAAGGAACGCTAGCTGAGAAATAACTTTTTCGTCCTCAATCTATTTCCATCTATCTCTTTATATATCACACACATACAATAGGTCGAGTCACTAGAGTTGAAATAGCAGCGACCCTCTGACGTTTAGCAAGATTGGATGTTGAACGTTTCGCTGAAGGCCAACTCGGAGAGGAGAGCAGTGTCTCCTTCTTGCTGACTGAGATAGGAAAGCAGGTAGTTATATTGGGAGAGCGAAGAGGATCTACGCTGGGAAATGTCATCTTGTTTCCGTTGGTTTATTAGTTTTTACTCGGATGATTTGTTGGCTGATTGGACAATTACATTGCTTCTGAATGACTGTTCAACATTGTCGACTAAAGACGACTCATTCGTTTTTTCTTGTATCTGTTATCGTTACTCCGCTTGCAATCATTGCATAGGAACAAAAATTTGTACCATTTCTTCTCGTTGAAGGTCTGGTGTCTTTGGTGTAATGAAGGCCAGGCGAAAGCAATGACCTTAGGACCACTGCCCAGGGCAAACGTGTTACCTCCAGGAGTAATACTTCAAGTTTGAATCTAGGAAACGTACCACACTTGTTGAGGGCCAATATGTGCCGCTACCCTCAAATTGTTCTCCTGTATTTCCAGTAAAGACAGCATCTTATTTTCTTACTACTAATTACCGGATAATACCTATGAGGTTGAATGAAACTTTTAACACATTGCTGATGGGCGGCGATAAAATTCTGTTTCGTACAGGAACAAACAGCGCTGACCTGTTATGAAGAAATATGGCGCCCCGAATGCGAACCCTAGAACCACCCACTCCGAAGTGACTTCAGAGACTCGGTCACACTAGGTCAATGTCAAATGTTAGCCAGTTACTGGTAGATAGAATTGTATGTGTTTACACACACAGTTACTTAAATGCATTATCCTTCCGCACAGTTAAAGGGACCAGTCAGTGCGTCTGAGACTGTCCCTTAGGGGGAGATATCCGGAGGAGCGGGAAACTCCGCAGCAGACGTGAATGTCGGCATCTTTTCTCACGTGCCAGCGGAATTGTAACACCGCCACTGTCTGGTCTACAACATGCACCGTACTTACGGCTCCAGAGGTCTCGGTAGTTTACGCGCCCCCAATCAATAAATACACACCCGTGCCAGCGGGAATGGAACACCGCCTCTCCTGAGGGTGTCCGAGAGTGTTCGTGAGGTCTGAGAGTGTGTCTGAGAGTCGGTGCGACTTTATTTGTCCCCCGTTGGCGACAAACTCCGCAGCGAATCTGTATGATGGCGTTTCCTCTCAGGTACCAAGGCGAAAATGGAACACCGCCACTTCCCAAACAATAACAAGCACTACACTTACGGCAAAACAATATCAGAAATGGGCGCACACGCAATCAATGAACACACACGCACACACTCGGGGTACGGCGGAGATGGTAGCGTCGGAGGCGGAGGCAGAAGCGGCGGCGGCGGCGGCGGTGAGTGACGTCACGTGGCGCAGCAGAGGCGCTGCCTGGCGTCCACCTCATCGATTGGAGGCGGCTTCTGTCGGAGGCGCGCGTTGACCGGCCCCTGGGGCCGCATCCAGCTACTCCACTCCCCTCCTCCCTTCTCGTCTCCTCCCCTCTTCTCTGCACCTCGCCCGCGCACGCCACCCGTGTCTTATGGCTGCGACGTCGTTCAATGCGTTTTAAAATTGAGAATTATCATATGAAAAAAATCGTATCAACAAGAAAGACTATTTTAATGGTTATTAACTGAAGAGGGACTGTTAGATGTGTAAGGGACGCCAGCCGGTGTGACTTATCATTCACCTGCGCCACCATTCACCCGTGTCTTATGGCTGCGACGTCGTTCAATGCATTTTATAATTGCGAATTATCATGAGGAAAAAATCGTGTCAACAACAAATACTATTTTGATGGTTGTTAACGGACGGTAAACTGTTAGATGTATAAGGAACGCCGGCCGTTAAGTGTGACTTATCATTCACCCGCGCACACCACCCGTGTCTTATAGCTGTGAAGTCCTTCAATACTTTTCTTAATACCGAATTATCATGAGAAATTTATTTTTGTATCATGATATAAAAAATGAATACTATTTTTATAAATAAGTGAACTCGTATACCATCTCATTTTTACTTTCTAGGCCTCACGAAGGTACTTCGTAAGAAAGGTACTTCGTAAAGGGTACGAAGGCACTTGATATGAAGAGAAATTTATGAAATTGTGCGCCGGAAAACGGCGACGTTTTGGCAGAAAAACTCTTGTCCACGTACCTGATGTCCGTTTTTCATTACCTTCTCGTTGAGCTTCAGGTTGTGTAGGCCATGCAGAACTCACGCATCGCGCGAAAATCTTCAGTGAAAGAGAATGGTTGCCGTAGAAACGGATCGTTTGAGCTGCCTGTCTGTGTATACCAAGGAACTCCTTCGAGGATACGATGAATAACTTCGTTTCCTCGTCTTATCTGATTTCCGCCATTCTTGTCAGAGGTACATGGCAAGGAAATCGTGTAGCCTCTCCAAGCCTCTCTAAACTCACTGAGCGACTTGATGTTCGTACATGTGCTGGGAGCAAGTTAAAGTATATGAAACGCCAGTAAAGTCGTAATTTTCTATCATACCTTTCGGATGTCTAGTACAGAAGTAAAATACACGAATTATGAGAATTGGGCTGTGCAATTAAAAAATAAAATTAAACCAGGAAAACATTAATTTATTAACATTAGAAAACTGATATTGGCAATTGTTTGCGAACTCACGTCAGTAGTATTATGATATTCACGTCAGTAGTATAGTCATAAAATTAGAATATTTGCGTTGAAAATTTATTTTATGTAGTTATTTGGACGTCACATTTTTATACATTGGAAACCGACGAAAACAATTCACCGATTACTATTTTGATCTCGAGTCGCCACTGTAGTAATCTGTTCATTCACTAATAAGGCGACATCGATAATGAAAAGTTGATTTTACCAAAGAACAATTTTCAAAAATTTAAGGCTCGATATCAATAACACATCGATGTCACAGCTCGATGTCAAAAACTATCAACGGTTTTAATCACAGATGTTTAAAGATGGATCAGTCAATAAATTAAAAACATTGAAAAGATAAAAACATTAATCACAAATCATCGATGATAAAAAAAGTCAACTTTAATATATCGATGTTTATTGCATACTTTGGAACATAAAATCAGACATTTAAAACTTCATTTCAAATACCTTCATAAATATGAGAAACACAGTTTTAGTGTGCTGTTAAATGGCTACATACTTTTTCATTTTCTTATTTCATGTGTATATTTCACATTTTCCACTCGTCCTCGTATTCTAAAAAACAAGTGCCATACCCCAACCCTCGTAAAAACATCAATCACAAATCATCAATGTTAAAAATATCAGATATCTTGTAGTATCATTTCATGTAAAATATTGAAGTTTCTATAAAAAGTAGTGGTGCTAAAACAACACGTAATTTCTCGCCCATATTTTCACACAAAATTACGCGAAAATTCCAAAAAATTCAAAACAATTTACGTGACCTTATTTGAAAATCTACCTTTAAGGAACAGATTTCATTAAGTGAAAAAAATATATTTAACATTTTAGTTGTAGGCAGACTTCGAAAAAAGTTTTTGCTTTTGCAATATTTGAAAAATCAGAGTTTTCAACGAACGTGAGATCTCTTCTCTTAATCGTCCTTCACACGATTGAACAAAAAACTTTCATCAAAATGAAGGAGCTTTTTTTTATATTTTAGAGAATGTTCCACGAGATTCGTGTAAAGTACCCCCCTCCCCAAAAATTAAAATATCGGTTTCAAATTCAAGGGGCCGCGACATCCTCCAAAACGATTGGGGAAAGTCAATTTCGGGAAAATTGGCTGAACGGTTTAGCTGCTAGCGTTGTTCACACACGAGACGAGGACAGACGGATGGACGGAAAGAAAGACTTTTGCCGTCATCTGATTTTCAGCATAACACCCATTCAGCATGAATTCTGGGTACACCTCGTGGTAGAGGAATTTTTTTCTAAATTTAGCTACTAGCCATATACACATTTTCGATTCCGGGCTCTGTAATGCGAGTTTTACTGCCGAAAATTCTCCACGTTTTTCGCGCAGACATGCGTAACTTTATCTCTACTCCATAGCGAGAAAGTAAAAATTAATGTGTTGAAAATATGAAAATGCCCCATCGTGCATAAGCCTAGCGTCAGGCAAGACGAGGAAACGAAGTTATTCATCGTATCCTCGAAGGGTTCCTCAGTATACACAGACAGACAGCTCAAACGATCCGTTTCTACGGCAACCATTCTCTTTCACTGAAGATTTTCGCGCGGCGCGTGAGTTCTGCATGGCTTACACAACCAGGAACGTGGAGGTAAGGAAAAACGGACATCAGGTATGTGAGCAAGAGTTTTTCTACTGAAAAGTCGCCGTTTTCCGGCGCACTATTACATAAATTTCTCTTCATATGAAGTATCTTCGTATCCTTTCCGAAGTACCTTCCTTACGAAGTACCTTCGTAAGAAAGATACTTCTTACGAAGTAAGGTTTTTACTTCTTACGAAGGAAGGTTACTTTCTAGGAACTTACTTACTTAGAAACTTACTTAGAAAGTAAAAATGAGATGGTATACGAGATCGCTTATTCATAAAAATTGTATTCATTTTTTATTTGATAAATTAAAAATAAATTTCTCATGATCATTCAGTATTAAGAAAAGTATTGAAGGACTTCACAGCCATATGACACGGATGGTGTGCGCGGGTGAATGATAAGTCACACTTAACGGCCGGCGTCCCTTATACATCTAACAGTTTGCCGTTCGTTAATAACCATCAAAATACTATTTCTTGTTGACACGATTTTTTCCTCATGATAATTCGCAATTACAAAATGCATTGAAGGGCGTCGCAGCCATAAGACGCGGGTGGCGGGTAGGGGAGATGGGAGGCGCGGGCCCCTTGCCCAAGGCGGACGCCGTCGCGGTGTGTTCGACAAGCGCCTTCTGCGCGCGGCCGTAAACTACCTCGCGCGCGGCAACAGGGCGCCTCCTGGCACGACGCCCCTCGGCCGGCCGAGCTTAGAAGGCGGTGGGCCGACAGTTATCGACTCCACTCCATCGCTTCCTCATCGACAACGCGGCCATTGGAATCTCAACGCGAGCGTTATTTCTATCCGGCACAGGACGCTGAGGGTAGAGTTAACGATATTTGACTGCCACCGCAAATGTTTATTGCTGAATTGGTTGTGGTGTGTCCGGCTGCAATGTCTCAGCGGCAATATCATAGCAACTACTTAGATGAATTGGATTCAACCACTGTCTTGAGAAGAGTTTCAACGTACATCTGCTCTGATAAGTATTTCTGAGGATTCTGGTACGACGCCCCTCGTCCATCGCGAGCTTAGAAGGCGGTGTGTCGACAGTTATCGACTCCACTCCATCGCTTCCTCATCGACAACGCGGCTACCGGAATCTCAACACCAGCGTTATTTCTATCAGGGTCGGGACACTGGCAGTAGAGTTAACGATATTTGACTCCCTCCGGAAAAGCTTGTTGCTGAAGTGGTTTTGGTGAGTCCGGCTGCAATGTCTCAGCGGCAATATCATAGCAACTACTTAGATGAATTGGATTCAACCACTGTCTTGAGAAGAGTTTCAACGTACATCTGCTCTGATAAGTATTTCTGAGGATTCTGGCACGACGCCCCTCGTCCGGCGCGAGCTTAGAAGGCAGTGTGTCGACAGTTATCGATTTCACTCCATCGCTTCCTCATCGACAACGCGGCCAACGGAATCTCAACACGAGCGTTATTTTTAACCGGGACGGAACGCTGGAGTTAGAGTTAATAATATTTGGCTCCCACGAAAATCGTTCTTGCTGAAGTCCACTCAGGTGGGTCCGGCTGTGGTGACTCAGGGTCAGTATCGTTTCGTCTGTAACGTCGTTGAGTAGAAGGACTTAGATTTCATTCCAAACATTGTAGAGGGACCAGCTACTGAGGCCACATAGAAACATTTTTTTCTTCAGCATCTTTGAGTGGGAGGTTCTCAAGTGCGATTTTTCTAACTCTGCCCCTCAAGCTCCTATGGTCACGATGGAATATCACATGGCATTTTGCGTCCGTCGTACCGCTAGGAGTGGCATGATTGCAAGCCCCGCTTGATAGAGTCGTGATAATGCAATACCTGGTGGTACGACTGAGAACGTCGCGAAATACCGTGACATATTCCATCGTGAAGACGGACCCTCAGGGACAAAGTTAGAAAAATCGCAGTATAGTCTTTTAAGTCCCAATTGTGGCGTATTTTTGACATACATATCTGAATTTCATTCACAGAAGATTTAGACCCACATAGATGAATTGAATTTTACCACTGAGTGATGAAGATTTCTAGTGGCCGTGTGCCAACAGGAGCTTAGAAGGCGGTGTGTCGACTGTTATCGATTTCAGTTTATCGCTTCCTCATCCACAACGCGGCCACCGGAATCTCAACACGAGCGTTATTTCTATTCAGGTCGGGACCCTGGCGTTAGAGTTGATATTTGACTGCCACCGCATTTTTTGCTGAAGTGGCTGTGGTGGGTCCAGCTGCAATATCTCAGCGGCAATATCGTAGCAACTAGTTCGATAAATTGAATTCAATCACTGTCTCGAGGAAAATTCTAACGGTCAGCTGTTAGGATTTTAGCTTTCTGATTTTGAGGATTCTAGCTCGATGCTTCTTACGTCTGGTACGAACTTGGAAGGCGGTGGGCCGACAGTTATCGACTCTATTCCATTGCTTTCTCATCGACAACGCGGCCACTGGAATCTCAACACGAACGTTATTTCTATCCGAAATGGGACGCTGGAGATTTCGCTAACGGTATTTGACGTCCACCTGACATCGTTCGTGCTGATATTCTCTCTAATAGGTTGGGCTGCAATGGCTTAGCAGCAATGTCCTTGCTGTTGTCACAGTGACGTCATGCAACAGCAAGATGATGAAGACTAGGCCACACCTACATATGTTATTTACCTTTCGCAGTATGGAATTGCAGTTTTTATATAGTTTTATTGTATAAAGAAATGTTAAACTGTATAAATACTTCTATTGCAATACTGGTGAAGTGTATTTTTGCAAAAGATTTAATTTATTGCAATGTTCTACGCGAATTATATTTGTTGCTCTTGAGTACTGTGCGTGCTACGTTTTTGTAGACTAATTTAGATGGTTTGGGTCAGCAGCGTTTTTCCTCCTGAAGGCTACTAGTATTTCCTGACACGTGCCTTATCTTTCATCATGAATGTGCACATCATTCAAAAACAATACCAATAGATACTATCAAATTCACACAAACAAATTGTCCCGGGTTCCTTGTTTCCATTTAGACCAATATTTTTACCCCTAAAAACACCTTTCTCGTTTTCACCACTGATTTTCGTGAAAACACCGAGAACCGTTTTATTTTGGAACTTCTGATCACCGCCTTGCGTGCCTGAAATCCATGCATTATATTTCAAAGTTACTTTTGTTATTACATTTTCGCAGCGTCCGTGCCCTCTATTCTGTAGCGCAGTTGGCGCCTTAACTAACGATGTGCCGACACGATATGCACGGTTGGCTTAAGTGTGTCGACTGAAGGAAAAGAACGTAGATATTTTGATATAAAGTTCCATCACTTTCGCCTCGCTGTCTCAGCTTCGTTTGCATAAATATCGTAGCTCAGGAAAACTTCCAGCTTGTTGAATATTAAATAACCTCTTTGAAATACAGAATGGATTCTTGGTATACTAAACATAGTCGTTGTCCACAACAATTTCTTCGTTTTTTTGTTGTACATTTCGGAGCATGAGTTACATACTATTTCGGAAAAAGTAAAACAAGATTTTATACTTCGATGTGTGTGCGAGCTACTCAGAAATTAATTTTAGTAATATTTCAATGGTCGTGTAAACATTGTTATGAAACTGAATTTTCCCTTTCGTTATGAAACTGCTCATTGTTGTTAGTCATTAGTGATTCATGGATCCGCAACTGATTCCATGGTTCAAACAACATATTTCTTGCAAAGATTGAAGTTGAGTATCTCTGAAGACTGCATTTCTCCAGGAATTGTATTCTTCCACCAGCCACTTAGGCTGTAGCATAAGTGTTTGTTTTAAAATGTCGATGAGTGCTGGTAGAGGGTAGAGAAAGTGTTTAGGTGTGATTTAGTTTATTCTGATGGCAATATATTATTTTTAAAACTTGTACATATCATTACAAATCATATGTGAATATATTGAAATGGATTCTGTGTAAAGATACTTTCAAACGTTATTTACTTTTACTTTACTTAAATAACACAAGGGTTCACGAACATGAAATATCATGCTCAGTTTCCTTTTATCACGCAGTCAATAAAACTCGTAATGTACCAACATTTATTTCAAGAATATGATAGGTAAATGTTTTAAAGAAAAGCTTCAAAGTGTACTTTTCTTGAATTGTAGAATCATACATTTTTTCATGTGAACTTACTCCAGTACCCGAAATAACAAATATAATGTGAGTGTAACATTACCAGTACAAGTTTCCCAACGTTTGCAAAATATATGTGAATAATTTCTATACTTATGTACTAATTACGCTTCATTGCAGTTTAATGATTCCATTGTCAAAATAATTGATCGCGTTACTGAACTTAGTATAAGGTTACCAATTTTGATTTAAATGTATATTTGATCTTACCAGCATCACTACTTATCGAGAAGATGTATAATATGTTTTCTAAACCGACGCGATGGTTTGCTGAAATTGCCGTTTCACTCCCTGATTCAAGACGATACAAATTCTGTGATAAATTAAAAGTTATTTCATTGGTATTCGCAGCTCATAGTCACAAAGAAACTTGCAATCACCAAATATCAAAATGCACGCGCAATTCCCATTTATCACGCATTCACTGAAGTTGTACGTATATAAACATTTAATCTAAGAACATTCCAATTAAATATTTTAAACAAAACTTTGAAGGGCACTTTTCTTCATTTCTAAGACAAATTGTTTCCATGTAAACGTTCTCCAGTCTCGAAGTTTGCCAACGTTTTCGAAATGTATGAGAATTATTTCTGTATACTCTAATGACGCCCCGCCCCTAGTTTAGTGTTCCAAATTGTCAAAATAATTTATCACTTTTCTGAACTTCACAAAAAAATTTATTTAAATGTTAAGTTTATATATCCAGCATCACTACTTATCGAGAAGATGTATAATATGTTTCCTAAACCGACGCGACGGTTTGTTGAAATTGCCGCTTCACTCCGCGCGTCCAGGCGATGCAAATTCTCCCTTAGCGCGCCCACTGTGACGTGTGCCGCTGGCTAAGAGGACGAGGGAGATATCCTCGCAGCGTGTTGGAGCGGCGCCAAACCGCGCGGGTTGCCGCATCCGCGATGCCCCGTTTGAGTTAACCGCCCGCTCTCTCAGTAATAGTTGAGGCGCCATGCATCAGATGGGCCGGTCGTTTGCGATTTAATTAGCCTCGGAGTCTATTGTTGAAGGTCCCTAACAGCCGGAGCAACCGGAGAATTATACAGGTTCTTCATTCTGGCCCCGTTTATGACGATAAACACGAAATTGGAAGCGTGATCATGCAATGTCTGTACGTGAGGCTCTTAGGTAAGGTTTCTGTAGATCTGCTGTTGCCAAACGGCATGCGAACTGGAAGATGGGAAGAGAAATAACGAAGGTTTAGGAGCAACGTCTTCGTGAGAAGTTTTGTAGTTACGGAAGGAATAGATAATGCTCGTATTGTGGCCCGTGAAAGCTGAATTCTAGATTTATAAGAAAAGGCGAAAGTTTCAAAACATGGTTTTGAGAGAAGGAAATAAATGTGTAAGTCTTTTTTTACATAGAACTGAGCAAAGTACTCTCGTAGTGTACTAACATGAATAAAAATAGCATGCTTCTAGAGTTATTTCGAGTCAGTATTACCATGAAATGATGGAAAAA
Source organism: Acheta domesticus (assembly GCA_031308135.1). Classification (NCBI taxonomy): domain Eukaryota; kingdom Metazoa; phylum Arthropoda; class Insecta; order Orthoptera; family Gryllidae; genus Acheta; species Acheta domesticus. The sequence goes on along the minus strand of JAHLJT010005437.1, from coordinate 63,279,830 downwards.
ACACTTAGTTGCTTCTACCGTAAAAGGCATGAGGTGATTGAATTTTGTTGTTCATCTCTCTAACAAAATAGTTATTTATTGTGGGTTGGTACGTTTGTAAGCAGTTGTTTTCAAAAACGAAACTTTAAGAAACCAGCCACAAAACATACCCGATGTTTCATTAAAATCAGTTTATTTCTTCATGTTTTGACGTTATGAAAAATATAGAAACCTAATAGTTGTTTTAGAATAAATGTTGCAAATTTCTAGAGACTACATGGGGTCGAAGATGATTCCTTTTTTCCTATGAACATGCGGTGGGAAATTTCATATAATGAAGTTATATTAATATGACATTTGTTACTGATTGTTAGTCAAATCATCATGCCTGATATCCGGCAAGGAAACGCAATCTCTTTGAGTGCGTCAGGACATTAAACACGATCTGTCCAACACCATGGCATATTGAATTGCTTACTAATCATGGACAAATTGAATTTTGTAAATTCATTACAAAATTAATTTAAATTGTTTACCAAATATTAATTGGCAAAAAATCTAATTTGTCCTCTTTACGTGTTCTAGAAGTTTGTAACATTTGAGACACCTTGTATGTAGTAATTTTGTATTGATACAATTATTAATGTTGTAAAAAGTAGATTTGTGCAAAGTAAATTATGAATATTTATGACGAATATCGCAGAATAAATGTTGGTAAACTTCTAGGTCTGTGGAGGGCCAAGAACATCACTATTGCGTGTGTATGAAGGAATGGTGATTAATTGCATAAAACGAAGTTTCACATATGGAATTTTCCCTTGGTTGGTAGGAGCGTGTCGTGGGCTGGTGTTTGCCAAAGAGATTTCTTGCATTTGCCTGATATAAGAATCCTTGCAATGACTTTCAGTTTCCACTGCTGCGTTACCGTATGCAGCTGCAAGTCTGAACTGATGCTTCGAAGACAACAAGGTCCTAGACTTCAGTTCCATCGGGGCAGAAAGACTTTTTGAGAGCGTGAATCCTGATAAGGACTTCTTAATATTGCCTTCATTATTTATTCTTCTTGTCCGCTTTAAGATCCTTGTTGAGGATAGACTTCTTGATGGTCACCCTTTTTCTTCCTTTTCACTCATTTTTCTAATCTTATTATCTTCTTCTCTTTCCAACAACCCTCATCAATCTCCTGAAGGTCATTTATCAATTCCTTCTTTTCCTTACTCTTTTATACGCACTCTCTAACTTCTCTTTTAAAACCTCTTTAATTTAATCTGTTAAATCTCTGTCTTACGTTCAAAAGATCCAAAGCTCGTGAATTTACATTAATATCCCGTGTTTATTGTGTAGACCGTATTGTGCAAAATACCTACTCGATATAGATTTTAGGCAACATTAGGACTGTATGAAGGTACAAAACTATTTTCAGTGTTGATGCAATTTAAAATGATGTATAATTATTTCGTGGCATGATGTCGTATCCTCTAGTTTAGGTGTAACAACGTTTGTTTGCAATAATGTTTCTGAACGACGTTCGGTATTGGCAGTATACAAAATTCTTCCTGAACAGTTTAGATCCTTCGACCGCAAAACATTGTCACTGTTTGGCATGTCTCCAATAGGCTGTTGTGTGCTGTTCTGCGTCATTCTAGTCAATAATCCTCATCGAATACGAAACATGCCTCAGGCTTAGCGTAAACACGCGGTGCGATCACATCCTTGGCCGTGAACCTGGGCCATGTCAAAGGCAATCCCTCGCTTTGTATCATGTTAACCTGTTACGTTTAACATTTTCTTCGTGAGTAATGCGAATGCAGTTGTGGCAAATTACTGTGTTTACCCCACTGTGGTGTGTCAAGGAATTTTTTTTCACCATAAATTTTATACAATGTGCATGCCTTCCCAACTTTGCAACTAATTCATGGATATTTATGATCTGTAATAAAAACGATGTATTTTCATTTCCGAAGTGTCACTTGCCTTCACAACCTTACAACTAATTAACAGATTTTGATGATCGACAATCTAAACGATGGGTTTTTAGATTTGAAGTGATGTACTGGTGTCCAGACTTACTCGTATTGCCTTGAAACAACAAGTTGGATTGACCACAAACTCATTAAATATATTAAAATTCCACATGCTTGATTAGGATTTACACATTCTTGCAAGTGTTCTTGTGTAACGCTTCCACGCAAACTCGCGTAAATACAATTTGCAGGAGACAGGCATCACCCCGTACTGCACATGAAAACTGTCAAATATTCGAAAGTAATACTTTTCCGGCTTTGCGACGACGAAATGTTTTGTCATCACGGAATGGGTTTGATTGATTGATGTTTTCGGGCACTTCAATTACTATTGCTATTAGTCACCTACTTGTAGCAAGAACATTATCACGGGAGGCATCATTTCTTCTCCAGTAGTTGGTAAGATACGGCGCCCATCTATACGTCGACAAGCGGGAGTTTTCTCTCTTCCAGGTATCTCCCAACAGCATATCTTTCCCGACTGTGCAAGCTCTGAACTACCAACGCATGTTGTAGTGTAGTGCAATAAGATGTAAAGTGCGTTAAGAAGAAGAAGGAGAAGAAGGAAAGATCGCGCAAGGTCCATCACAAGTCCCGTTTGTTAAGTTACTACTCCGGCATTCGCCTGGTGTTGATTGGAGAAACTACGGAAAACTATCGTTTAGAGCAGCCAAACGCTAGAATTCTCATCCAGACAGCGACTGAATTCGGCCTAGCTATGAAGCTAGTATACAAATCGTGCCACCACACCATCATGACTCCAACCCTTACATCTCCCAGTCACAGTCATTGATGAGACAACACTAACGCTGCTTCTGCGCTAACCCATCCGGTAGCAGGGATGGGACACTCACTGTCCGCCGGCCTCTAAGATCAAAACTCATCGGGGCGCCCTAAAGGCCGAATTAACTGGATTTTCATGGGTGCTTGCTCTAAAAGGTTAATCTCGAGAACACACGAACGTATAGAATTGTCACGTAATCGGAACATCTATGGAACCCCTTATGTACGCAGGTAAACCCTCTGCAAAACCTCTACAAAACCAACAAATTGGTGCTATCACCACTGTTCGTTTCATCAAAAGAGTTGCTAGATCAATAGAAGTTTACTGTACAGATTTTTATACAAGTTTAGAGCTCGTTGATCGGTATAACTTTGCATGTTGGTGTAGGACAAACTCACAAAATCTCATCACCCGAGAGTGGAACGTTAGGAACCAGCGATCTTGCGCAGGCTTATCGCAAATGAGAAAATGTGGAAGGCGCGATAACAAGGGAAGGTCGCGTCTGTAGACTGTTCGCGCCGCAGTGGAAACTCTTGGACCTATGCGCAGTTCCGCAACACGTGAACGGGGATGTAGTTCTTCAGAATAAGGACGTGCCTACCTGCGTCGCCGGGAAATGGACACCAGTACTGAAAGTTTTCAAAACATAAGGACATGATCTTGATAAACAATGATTTCATATGTTAATTAAATTTGATTACCAACTTCTTTTCTTGCCTACGGAGGCATTGAATATAATTCCCAAACATGTCAGGTCTCGTTCATTATTTATAACTGGAGGATCCCGCAATGCTTTGCTTTGCAATGTATTACACTTCACACGCTCCTGGTCACGTGATTGTGAACCACGTTTTACTCTACATTCTGCAAATATTTTAATAAGTGAAATACGTTCTCACCACTGTTTTCTCTACGTTCTGGTTTGGACATAGTTTTCAAGCATCCTATTGTTAAAACGTCCTCTCTCAAGTTTGTCCATGCATTCTCTACAACACTGTCTCGGAGAAATTTCATTTATTTGTCCGAGATATCGTTCAAGTAATTATTTAGATAGATAGATAAGGTTTATTCTACAATTGGGCTGATGTTGCCCGGTGGCAGAATACAGAAACACAAAATTACATTAAAATTACAAAACACAATTAACTATAAAAACAATATATAAAAAATCAATATAAAAAACAAACGAATTATCTTCTTCATTACCTAGAACATGCAACTGCATTTACATGCTTATACATATACAACAAATGAAACTACATATATACTAACATTTAAGTAAATAAACTTACTTACATATTACACCAACATTCATACATACAAACATACACGCTTACATACATATCATACAAAGACAAAGGAACACTCGCATACACACCATCCTACAAGTATTCACTCACAATCATATTCAGCCTTTATTTCGGTCTATATTTCGCCTATATTTTACAATCACAGGAGCAGAATATGCAAAGAGACGCGCTTAATACTTGAGCGTGCTGCGGGTTGCCTAGAGCTTCTGTTCAGGGGCTTCAACGCGAAAAAGCATATCAACTAAAAATGGCAAATCACATATTTGTTGTTTTTAGTTGATATTATCATATATATCATATTTTGCATATCAGCAAAAAAAAAATAAACGCATAAAAGCATCATCAACGCGAATTTATGTGCGACAGGCATACCCACATTCCCATTGTACTACGTCTATATTCTTCGCGTAAGTGCGAGCAATATGTTGACAAACGCTTATCGCTATCTCGAATACCGCAGCGTATAAAATACGAACATACGAACAAACATTCATTTTTATTTATTAGATACATTTGAATAGTTACCCCGAATACAGATCTAACCTACAAAAAGTCGAAAGTTGAGATTTCAGCGGAACAGTGACCTATTGGACGTAATATACAGCCCCCTCGATTTTGAGGGTGCACTGACCATTCCAGAGTAAGTTATTCTTTGGGTAAAGTTGGCCTATTGGCGACTAGTGGTCTCTCTGCAGCAAGGTGTTGGATCGATAAAAGTATGTTGTAAGCGGTAGAGCGCTGACAAAATTTGACTTCACAGTGATTCACAATTCATAATATATTGTTGGATGTATGTTTTTACAGAAATAAATTAATTTACACTGATTAGAGGTTTTCTCTCTTTCCTGAAAACTTTTCCTTTTGAGGGTTAGATCTCTACTCGGGGTAACTATTCACTTTTTAAAATAAAATTTGTGGTTGACACTTCATGGTTCTTTTAATATTTCGAATTACCAGAATATCTCTGCTGCCACCACGCAATTTGGTTGTGAGGCTTTCGCCTCCACGCAGTAGTAAACTTTCGAAGCTCCTTTGATCGCCCGATGCAGCGAATGTCAGCGGAGCGCGTGGGAAGGTGTCGTCCTCCGCTTGAGAACGAGGTGTAGGCGCGGAGTGCGCTTGCGCGGGCGATGCGGCGTCGGAGCAGGGGAGGGGGGAGGGGAGGGGAGGGGGGCGAGGCGGCTGCCGTCTGCGGGAGGGAATTGCACGGAGCGCCGGGGCCCCGTTTATTGGGGACGTGAGACTCATCCCGATGCAAGCGGCGGCCCAGGCGAGCGAAGATGGAGCCCGGCAGGGGTGGAAGATGGCTGGAGATAGGTATATTAGATGTACATGAAGATAGGTAGGTAGATTGGGAGGTAGGGAGGTAGAGATGAATAGATGGGCAGACATATGTTGATAGGTGGATGCAGATATGGATTGAAGGATAGATAGGTGGACAGATTGCTAGACAGTAAGTAGATTTGTCGATAGAGTGAGATAAATAGATGGGCAGGCATGTATAGGTAGATTGACAGAGAAATCGATAGAGAAGTAGACAGACAGATATATAGAGATATATAGGCAGATCGTTAAGTAGACAGATAGAAAGACAAATAGAAAGATTATAGATTAGACTGGTAGATTAGATAGATATAATATATCTATAGATATATTACATACATATAATATATAATAAACAAATACGTAGGTGGTTAAGATAGATAAGCAACTGGTGACGAGACTTCTAAAATGCTATTCAATAAAATAAAGTCAATACATTCATTCAATAACTCCACTAATAAACAAGAACAAATACATTGCAATGTGCGAAAACAAGCACATTCAAACTTACAGATTCATGTTATATTATCACTACAATCATTTATTCACACGTACGTTCATACAACTTATCCTGTACAGCCTTCCTTATGAAGCACTAACCCACACTGATAATCTATATTTTCGCAATGGTAACACTCTTAGGTTAACACACATATGTATTGTAGGTACTCTGTACACGCCATACTCACATCCAGACATGCACTCACAACCACTCACTAATTGATGCACTGCATATACACACGTTGTCTTAATAAACAACGCACGAATCCGTAGCCTCCCCATGCAGCTACCATTGTGCACTGACGTTTCCCATAAGTGCGTAAGTTTCCGCAAACACGTGGATACATATAGATTACACACACACGGTCGCTTCAATTTCAAGAAACCCATTTTCACCAATCAGCACCACATACATCCATACAAGTTCTTAAGTAAAAAACTTTTGCAAAGAACCAAAGATAGCCCATCGTCTTTTAATATTAATGTACTTTTATCTAAATGAATCTACACTTTCGCTTGGCCAATTCTAAAGGCTTCTTTACGTAAATTGTTACAGTCGTTTTGTGAACGATTTGCGAAGGAGAATTTACCCGTAACAAATTTCTGCAGTCTGGAGAAGAATGGGAAGGTGCAGGTGAGAGGTATGAAGATGTGGGAGAATGAGAGGAAGGAGACGCTTTGGGAGTTGTTAATATTACATCGCCCCAGAAACTATCCATGTTTTAAAACATAAGTCTCTTTAAAAGTTGTTAGTACCCTTTACGATCGCGTAGAGGAGAGTTTAAATAGCAGATTTATTAATTTTTAATTAAGATTTAAGGGACAAAAATAGCAATAATATTTAACCAAATAGCTCGAGAGCCTAATCGCTGAGGAAATTTCAAGGGGTCAAAGATTACTCAGTTCACCATATGGGTAAAAAAATGCCATAAGAAGGGGAGACCCTACGCTACTGCGACATACGAGGAAAGGCGTAGAATACACTAGCCCATCGAAGGCATCTCCCGTGGGAAAGGTAGCCTTTTCGATTAAGGATGCGTAAACAGAATTGTTTGCGTTTGATAACATGAACAGGCAATCATATAAGTTATTATTACACGTTTTAAATTTACAAAATTATGATTATGGAAATGTACGTTGTCAAAAAAATTTAAAAACGTAAAAACATCGAGCACAAAACATTGCTGTTAAATACATCGCCTTTATCGATGTTTAATCACATCGACGATTTATAGGAACATCAAAGTTTTCAAAACAACGGTATCTTTTTCATATCGTAGTGGGAAACAAAGGAAATGCCAATGATCATGGAGTGTGTGGAGGTGGCAGTATTAGTGGTACTAAAAAAGTGGTGGTTGTGGAGGTGTTCTCGGTAGTAGTAGATTGTTGTTGATAATAATTTGGATAATAATTTGTTGGTGATAATGGGGATGTGGCCGTCTGTATTTAAATGAAATAATAATATTTCGTATTTTTTGCGTTTAAATTGTTTGAGAACTCATATTTCCCTCTTAAATAATACATTGTTTTCCTGATTCATCGAATGTTTAGTTTTCATCCATAAGGTATATTATTACCTTTTTGCAAATATCTCGAAAAAAGAAACGAAACTATCTTTGTTAAAAAATGTGAGAAGAAGAGGATATGAAAGAGTTGATTAGTTATTATAGTTTCCTTTCGCCCTTCAAACACACAAAGGTGTACACACGGGACATTCATATTTCCCAATAGTTTTAGGAGAGAGTTGGACAGATGCAAATTTTATTAACCCTCATTACCATACGTGTTGAGGTATGGAATGACGAAGGCTCAAATTCACGGAAGATAGAGAATAGTCATAGCCAATTAACTAGTGTGATGAATTCCGACTGCAATAGCGAGATTGTAATAGTTACGATTAGATTAAGATGGATGCATCTAAGAGAACTGTGACGAGATCTGCATAACCATGACGAATTAACTGAGAAAAATTGAAATAATTTTGTATGTGTTACAAAAGTGACGTTTTGTCTATTTTTATGTCTCTTGTCGGGTTCAAAGAAACACTTATTAGATGTTTGCTTACACTTTTAATTCTGTGGTCCCTCAGCAACGCCTTAACCTGGGGCTAAACCTGTATTTGTTTCTGTTGTGTCCTCCCGGCACATGCCTAATTCCTGCTTGCCACAACAATTGATTGATTAATTGACTTTTTCCTTGAAAACTTCTATGGTCATTAGTACCGTTAGTGTAGTATATGTTTTATGCCCGAGATAGCGGTGTTGTTCTCGCGATGAGTGGAGAGAAACGGCACCAACATACGTCGGCTTGCGGAGGGTTTTCCCCAGTATGTATCCCAATCTTCAGAGCACCGTTCAAGCCGGGACAAGCTATAAGCTCTTCACTGGTCTTCCGACGTATGTGATAGTGTGTATAGCCTGTAAGTGTACGTAAGGAATGAAAATAGGACAAGGAAGAGGAAGGAATGATGACTCCACTCTCCAAACTCTACACAATGACCGATATCTTTGCCATTGTCTAACACATTCCGCCTGTTTCACAACTGATTTAGCGAAATAATTAGTCTATTTGGTCCACGAGCGGCAAGCCGGCGCTTCAGTTTGGCACGGTGGCACAGTACAATGCTGCGCTCTGGTTTGGCTGCCCGCAAAATTGGCCCGCCTGGTTTAAATGTCCCGCGCACACATTAGGCTTATCTCTAATGGCACCAGGGGTGGGATACAACATCTACATTATTTCAGTTCTATACTTTCCCTTTATGACTCTCACACACAACCAATCTTAATAATTGATGTCTCCAAAGAAAGAGAATTTCACAGAGACATGACGAATTGCATTTTGACTGTTAAAAACAAAGAATTTGTTTAAGAAAGCATCTAAATATTCATGTAAAACGCAACTCGCAACGTACGTCAGGGTTTTTGAATCTATATCGTTAAATAACTCCTAAAAGAAGAGTTTTAGGGACTTACAAACTTAAATTTTTAGGCCAAAGGCCTCAAAGAAACGTTTCTCAGACTGAAATCAGCATTAAATTGCTGATTCCCTCTATAGAAAAAGTAGCCTGCTCCTACCCATGTAATCAAGTCTGAGCCACAGTGGGAAGCACTATCGCGTGGCCCCATGATGGCCGATTCGTGAAACAACAAAAAAAAATAGATTTAGTCAAAGTGTGTGAGTCTCAACCCACTGCCAAGGTCAGGACTGTTATGTTCAGAAAAACAAGCGACTTCGTAAAATAGGTTTTTATTTCACAATAGCACAGTTTTCATCCAACAAATGTATCGATCCGGTAACCCAAGAGAAAGTACCGTTAAACAAGCCAAGTTACCGATTATGCCACGAGATGTCCCAAATACTTGCACAGTCACCAAAAATACCGTAATACAGAATACCAAATTACTAGCCGGGTCGTACACACAATCACAATATCACAGTCTTTACTCGGGCACTTCAATAATATCTGACCTGCCTCGGCGGTGGCGGCGCCGACTTATAACGTCCCCGGCGCCGCAGACTCGCTCCTGCGGTGAAGGCTCGCCGAACGTCCGCTTGCTGCCTATTCGCCAGCGTCTTCCCTGGTTCGTTGCCCTCTCTGGTTGTCTTGCCCGCTGTCGAGCGCTGCCTGGTTGGCGCGCTTCTGAATCGGGTGTTTACAACCGCAACAAGGACCCCCACCTGAATCATAATAATTTCACTTCTCTCACCAGTTTCTCAGCTCTATTATGAGGCAACAATCATCCGATTCCTTCGTGACACAGTGCCAACCATTTTGCACTCGCGCGAATTCCTTCCCGGCTGCATCCACCTGTTCCTGGGCGACAGTGGCAACAAGTGACGTCGTTCAGCCGGATCGCCTTCTCAATGCTTCCCCCCTTCCCCCCGCCTGTTGCACCACCTACCGGAGGAGCGTTCTCCCGGTACTTATGAGCCGTTTAAACGCCGCAGCCTCCGCCGTTACTTTATGGACCGAAGGACCTATATCCCTGGCAAAAGGACGGCGCTTCCGTGTGACAGACGTTGGGTGACCCATTGAAAACCTCTGCTCCGTTATTACTAGGAGGTGGATTTTGATGACCTAAAACATCTCTAAAAATGGTCAATAAAATGCTCATAAAATGTTTTCAAAATGCTCTAAAAGCAAATAAAAATGACGTAGAAATGTGTTCAAAATCATTTCGGATTAACTCAAACTGTTGCATATGTTACTGATGTAATTGATTCCATTCGTTCAAGTGAACTCAGCTTTCAAACTTTTGGTTAGGACTGTTCTTACCAGGAAATCTCTGTCTTTAGTTACCCCAAAATCGGCTGAACCGACAATGGCGCTGTTAGGCGTCACAGGAATCTTAGATTACATACAACGGCTGACATTAAAATTTCTAAGCCAAGAAACCGAATACGCTTCTTAGGAATTTTGAGAAGAATATTTGTTGTATTTCGTAAATGTTATTTAAAGCAAGTATCATTAAAATATTGAAATCAGAATCATTCGAAAATACATTAAAAATGATTGAACAAGGTAAAAAATGACCTATTAATCAAAATCGACGAAAAATGCAAATAAATGTCATATAAAAATAGGCCATGTCTTTTTTTCTTAAAAAAATATTTCTTTACGGAACGGAATTGTTCTAAATCGAAAAGAAAAAATGATATTTCATTAAAATCCGTCTCCTAGTTATTACTTGATCACTTTTACTTACATGGTATAGAAAAAGTTATGTAGTGCTGCAGTAAAAAGTGACAATGTTTTGTCAGAAAAAAAATCGTGTTGTAAGTCCCGATTCCCCAAAAAGTGGATAATTTTTTCCTACATGCAGTAAAATACATACTCTAACAGCTGTGTAGTCAGAATCTACGTTTTGTGGGTCCTTCACACCGAAAAATTGTTTACGAAAACTTCTTGCCCCCATTCCGTCTGTGATCAACGGCGAAAGCAAGAATTTAAAATGAATATTTTTATTTTTGTGGATGACTTTTTGTACAGAGTTAAAGACATTTTCTATTTTTTTTTTAAATGGCTCTCAATTTTTCTTAAATTTTGTTCCTGGTGAGATCGCTTTTTCGACCATTTACACTGAGGCGTGCAGCACTGTTGAAAACTGCTTCGGATGGTTGTCGTATCGTTACCGTCAATAATTTGACTTGGAGTTTTCCTGTTAGGCATGATCTGGTTAGTAACATTTCTAATATTAGAGAAATCCCATAGAAAATAAAGCATTTGAGGCCAAATTGAGAAAAGGGTTTTGATTACAATATTTGAGACGTCCTAGTGTAAATAAAGTTATTGGGAGTCAATCGAGAAAATTATATATTAGTTGTGGCCAAGACGAGATTATTGATCTTTGGAAAAAGCTCTGCCTGAATTACGAATAATTTCACGACCTCTCAAAAAAAAACAGAGATATTTTGCTCGTATTTTTTGCCTCCTGCAATCGCATTGAATTTTCCTGGGAACTGCACAGTCAGAAACCAGACTTTACACCCGAATGTATTATTATTATTATTATTATTATTATTATTATTATTATTATTATTATTCCATTACATCACGACTAAAGATCTTATGAGTCGGCTGAATATAAAATCTACTCCAGGTTGCAACCAGCTACCTAAGGAGCAGATTCGGTGACTATCAGTGCCTCTACAATACTTTACGCAAAATGTGGGCTGTTCCAAATAAAGCAATTAATTATTATTATTATTATTATTATTATTATTATTATTATTATTATTATTATTATTATTCATACAGTGTCATAAAATGCAGTCTAAAATACAAATTTGTAACTTAAGAAACCTCTGCAATTCGTTCCCCTTTTGAATATCCTCTAATTATTTTGTTACTCTTCCTCCGTTTTTATCCCCCTCCCCTTATCCTTCCTTCTTGCTTTCTCTCTCCTTGTTTCACCGTCCTCCTTGGTCTATCATCTATCTTCTTCTCCCTCACTCTTCTCTTTACTTTCACTCCCCGACTCTTTCCTCCTCTGAAACTTTCTCTCTCTGTCTTTCTCACTCTAGTGTCGCCTCTCTGAGATTTTTCTTCTCTCTTTGATTTCTCCTCTCTCTTCTCTTCAACCTCCTTCTCCTTTCCCTCTCTTATCTCCCTTCTCTCTGTCTTTCCTCGCTCCTTTCTCTCTCTCCTAACTACTCTTCATTTTCCCTTTCCTCTCCTTTTCTATTTTTTATTTTCTCTTTTCTCTCCCCTCTCTTCTCTCTTCCCTTTTCTTTTGTCTCCCTCTCTCTTATCTCCCATTCTACTCGTATATTTTCCGTTTCCTTATGTCTTCTTCTCACATCTTGTCTTTCACTATCACTCTCCGTCTCTACCTTCTTTGCCGTATCATTTACTTCCTCAGTCCCTTGTCTCTTTGTTTCTTCCATTTATTTTCCTCCTTTTTCTGTTTCTGACACCCTCGTTTATTTATTCTTTCTTACTATCCATCTCTGATCCTCCTTCTCTACGTTCTCATTTCTTTTGCAGCGACCTCCTTCCACTCCGGTCCTCTCCAACATTTTTTCGCGTCCTCTTGCAGCGCCTCTCGCCGCGCTGGTCCAAAGAGCGTGCATCTCCGCTTGCCCCCAAAGAGCGTGCATCTCGCACGTCCGCCGTCGCGCCGGCCCTCGCGGCATCTGGGTCAACGGCGCATTGCTTGCGCTGTCGCCACCCCCCCTCCAGAATCCCTCGTCTTCCCCTCCCCTCGCAGCCCCGACGCCGTCATCGTCCTTCCGACGGAGGCACATCCAGCAGACGCAATTTCTTCTCCGCCGCGACCCCTCCCCTTCCACCCCCAACCTCCCCCTCCCCGCGACCGCTTTCTGGGCCGAAACAACTGAAAGTGGTGGTGCTGTAACGCATCTCTCCCTTTTCGTATTACAGTAGCACGAAATGATTGTGGTTTTATTTGTTTATGGATCGTGTTACGGGTAGCATAGTACAACTCATGCATACTTGCATTGTACTGATGTCTAGACATGTTTTCTCATAATCACATAGGCCTTCGTGGGTAGATAGGTCGAATGTAGTCATTGTCGAGTGGAGAATTCTGGCGCTCTAATGGATAGTTCCTTGGTCTCTCTGGTCAATATCAGGCAAATGCCGAAGCACTACGGTAACAAACGGGCCACGGACCGCTCCCGATCTTCCTTTCCCCTTCCTTGTCCTATCTTCATCCATTACTTGCACACACACTCCACTACTTCACGTGTCGGGAACCCAGACGAGAACTTAGAGCTTGCACCGGCTGGAGCAGCTGGCGGGAGATAGCTGGAGGCGATATTCACCGCAAGCCATCATGTAGGTCAGCGCCGGATCTCGCCGCCATCCATAAGAGGAATCATCCGGCATAAAGAACATTCACTACACCAAGGGGACTTATGACTATAGAAGTTTATGTGCCTGAAAACACAACATAGAGCCACCTTCGCTGTACGTCTACAAACCGCTCTGCTTCACCAACACACCACCGCATAAGTCACATTCCCTCCGTCCTCTCTTCGTATTCATTCTCTCTTTTCTTTCTCCCATTTCTTCTTTCTCTCCCTCCTTCCCACCATTTGTTCTCCTCTCTATCATATCATTTTTTACCTCTCCTGCTTTCTTTCTGTATCTTTCTTGTCACATTCTTTCCGCCCTCTCTTCGTATTCATTTTCTCTTTTCTTTCTACCACTTCTTCTCTCTCTCTTTCCTTCCCTCTATTTTTTCTCCTCTATATCATGTCATTTTTTACCCCTTCTTCTGCTCTCTATCTGAACATTTCTTTTTCATAAATATTTCTTCCTTTTATTTCTCATTTTCTCTTTTTCACTCCATTTATTTTTCTCTATTTTGCCACCTATCCATTATCTCCCTCTCTCTCGTTTCTCTCACTCGCTGAGCTGTTCTCGCTTTTTCCACCTCTGCAGCGCCTCTGTCGGAGCCCTTTGTCTCCACATTGTGAGGCGCACAGACGACACCGTCTGGCAAGCAGGGCGTACGTGACGGTGGCAGAGAGTGAGAGAGAAAGAGAAACTGGGTGTCTGGAGATAGGATTGAGGTCGAGAAGCAGGGGCTGTTTTACTGGAGAGACAAGCAGTGTCAGTATGAGAGACAGAGATGGAGAAGGGATGTGGATGAGTGTAGGGAGAATACAAGCCCTGCAGATCGGATTGAGGTTGAGAGGGAAAAGATAAGGGATGTGGTTACCGTGAGGGAGTGATAGTGAACAAGGTTAGTGGGGAAGAACTGGATTTCAGGAATTCCCATAGTGGTGAAAGGTGCATTTGGTAAACTGAAAAGAATGAAATGGCAGAGAAGCGGGGAAAATTGAGTTATAGAGGGAGATGGAAAAGGGGTGTGAGAAATAGACAATAAACTCCAACTGCGAGACGCAATTTGTCTTCATTATTTCAATATTTCCATAATTTTCACTTGATAATATGAGAAATGTTCGACGAAAACCTTGCTTGTTCCATCTTCAACCTTCTTAACATTTTAAAGCTGCTTCAGCACAGGTTTTACAAATTAATTGTGAAATATCCACGCAGACATATTAGCTTGTCCCTGCTTACAGAGCATCTCTTCTCAACAATCTCTGATATCTATAGTAATGTATTTTCCGACCAACTTGTCACTGTACAGATCTTCAAATCTTATTTCATTTTCGTAGTTAGTCATAACATGACAGTACAATACGATAGACCATTCTCAGTTGGGTGTCATCAGAATACCTGTGTAGAAATCTTATATCTAAAAGTCGTCAGTGGAATTAAGCTGCCATCCCACTGGAAAGGCCCACTAGGATTCCAGGGTGGTTAGGCGGGTTGTGTCTAAGGACGTCACTTCCAACGTGATGTTTCCCGGCCACTGTGCTACCGCATAGGAAAGTTCCACAGTGACTCACAACGCTTGAGTACCGTCGCCTGACTTTGCAGTCCGGGAGGCTCTATAAGCTCCATCCCCGCATCCCCCTCCCCATCATCCCCCTCTCCGCCACCCAACACTCCTACCCCTTACCCCTCTTCCTCACCCCACAAGACCACTCCTCACCCTCATCTCATCCTTCCTGCCGTCGCCGCCGCGGCGGCGGCCATGCCCACCCCTTCACCCCTCCTCTCGTCTCGCCCTCACCCCCTCCCTTACCCAACCCTCCCCTCCCCTCCCCTCCCCTCCCCCACCACCAACCACTTTACCTCCTCCACTCGCCCGACCAGCTCTGCTAACCTACCCATGTTAAATGCATTTCGCGAGCGACGGCGTAATCTCGTAGAGGTGCCACGTGTGCTTCGGCTACGTGTTCAGCGGATGACAAAAGTAGGATGCAGTCGACCGCTCGTCTCTTGTCAGTTTCAATCATTTGACAGATGCTTTCTCTTTTTATACTTTTTTTGCTTATGCATTGTTAACTAACAGATTAGCAGCATGAAATGATTTTTAATTGAGAAATAACAGAAAGAGAGAAGATAAGATAATACCGACTAATATTAAAGACAATAAAAAATTGTGAGAGAACGGTTAGCAGACAGATATGAAATGGAAAAGATTTTCTCGTCACGTTTTGATGAAAGAGCAAGCGATTGGTACAACCTAAAAGTAGAACTCTTATTGTAATTTTAAAGATTTTATTTGCCTTTTTGTATATCGCAATATAATATATTGGGAGTTAGTTGCGTGGTACTTTGTTGTTCAATTATCCATTCACTAAATAATTCAGTGAAATTATTACACATATTGTGAAACTTGAAACCCTAAAATTAAAGATATTGAATTTAGTGCAACTACTTTTCATTTCAGCGCCACAAACTTTTATCATTCAGCTTCAGCAATAACATTTTAATGATAATGGACATCATCGTATCTTCAACCCAGGATAATTATTCTTTTCGTTAAAAATAATCATTGTAGCAGCTGTTGTATAACTTGTGGACGGTAAGATCTTTGGATATGATAGTGCTATTTATGTCTTTTACAATAATTTTCATATATTCAAGTATTATTAGGTGTAACACAAAATTAAAATAAAACAAAACACTGAGAATTAAAAAAATATTACAAAATTAGCCATTATATGTCCAGTAAAGGGCTATTGGCCTCGGCACCGTTACGGTAACTGTGAAAATGACATGATATGATGATAGGGAGTGAAAAGACGAACACAAATACAACCATGCTTGAGATGGGGTTTGAACTCGCGATCCTTGGTCCGAGATCGCTAAGGCACTGCTGGCTTAGCGATCTCGGCCACCGGAGGTCGGAAAGTTTATAATTTTTAAAAGTACTTTTCTATTAAACGTTTTTGAAATTGTCATGATTTTATAACAGTTATTGTATTTTTTCTTATCGTTATTTATTATGCATTTGAATATAACCTAAATCAAAGATTGAAACGGAATCACATAAAAATAATTACTATTTTCTCTAGCCATACCTGAGTATATATAAATCTTTTGATCCTATTTACCAATTCTTTATCTCTAAAAAGTGGCAATTTTGCAAGAGAGAATGGTTGAAATGTGAATGAACCAGTTTGTTTCCGGACCGAATTCAATATTTTCATTTCCTTACCGGTTGTCTTAAGAACTACTTTATCTCTATGAAAGTTCAATCATTATATTATTTTCTAAGCAATCTTAATCCCTTGAATCTGAAATCACAATGAGGCGCGTTATATTTCTTGTGCGCTTACTACATCAGTTCCTCTTTGAATGCTAATCCGAATGAATATAACTAATTCATATTCACTCTTACTTCTCATGCTTCATTTTCTGATTTGGTCGCACTGTGAGGAAAACCCTCATTTCAATCTGACCGTTATCATCCATCCGCACCATTCCTCATCTTACAATGGTCGCCACCTTTTTCTCACCTCGCCTTTTTACCGCCCCTTCCCCAACTCTCCGTCTTCATTTATTCATCCTCACTCCTCAGTCCTCACTTGGCCCTCGCCATCTAACCGTCCTCACCGGCTGCTCCTCACCTTGCCCTACTCACCTCCTAGTCCTCACCTCTCTTCCAACTCTTTATCCTTCTCATCCGCATGTCTTCATCTTTCAATCTCCTTCCCCCCTTAAACTCACTTTTCCATTTTCACTTCCTCACCCCCTCCACCTCATTGTCACACCCTAACCTTTTTTATTTATTAATGTAGGTTGTATTTATTTCAGTTTAAGTGCTTTACTAACATCTTTACATATGTCTGAAAGGCTTACGCGGTAACTTGTTTTTAAAACTTGCTTCTAACACTTAAATCGAACATAAGGTTGAGGATTCCCTATTGGGTCCTCTATTCAGGTTGGAATTCGGAGAAGAAATATATTAAGGAATATATTATTTTTAGGAATATATTTTAAGGATATATGGTTTTTTTATTCTGGAGTGGTTAGGATTTTTGTGAGTCTGAAGGTTGCCTGGGAAGTAATTTGGAGTAAATAATGGTAAAGTTAGTGGTTAGTTATGTAATGTGATGTCCAATGGGTTCTAGGCTGAGATTTTTATGAAGCTGATGATTGGTGACAAACCACGGTGCATTGGATATTGTTCTGAGAAATTGGTTCCGAATGATTTGTAATTTTTTTAGATCGGTTTTTGCGGCATTTGTCCAAATGGGACAAGCACACAGTACTAACGGTCTTAGGATGGTTTTATACATTGTTATTGAAGACACACCCTAACCTAATCCAATTGAACCATCCATTTCCCAAGCCTTCGTCAATAACGCAGCCTTCGCTGCGCGTCTTCATTCGCAAGCTGTCTCCTCCTTGAGCCTTTGCACAAACCCCAACCCGCGGACCCTGCTCCCGCCTATCCGTCCCCCGCAACCCGACGTCGCGGTAAGTTGTAAGCGGATTGGCCTAACGGGATCTGCGGGCACGCGACGCTCCGCCTCCGTCGCCTCCGACGCCCCCCCGCCCCTCCATCCCACTCCCCACCCCCCCGCTGCCGCTGAACACCCGTCTCAGCTCGGCGCCCTGCTCTTATCTCGAGGCTGCTAAACATTGGATGTACTGCGCGCCAGGAAAGTCCTTCCGACAGTGGTACCTTGCTGGTAAGAGTGCTAGCAATAGAAATTATGTTGGTAGCACGAGCTGCAGAATAAAAACGTAAATTGCGTCCTCACCACATTCATAATAGATGATGGAAGTGTCCCCTTCATTTGTTTGTCAGTGATCTGGCTGCTACCAACATAAATGCAATTTTTAATAGAAGGCCATGATTCGGTGCACTGAACACCCGTTTCAGCTCGGCGCCATGCTCATATCTCGAGGGTGCTAAACATTGGATATACAGAACGCCAGGAAAGACACTCTGCAGTTTCACCTTGTTGGTGAGAGTGCTAGCAAAATAAATTATTTTATTGGTTTAATAGGTAATTATTACACAAATAAATTAAATAATTTGATACAATGTGTCTAGGCTGAAGGTTGTTAATCCATTACAATACCTACATACTACCACGTTCTACCCTTTCAAATAATGATATTCACCCCAAATAGTCTCTCCATCGCATCAAAGCCCAATGTAAGCGAGATTCGATGTTGTTTTGTATAATACAACAGAAATTATGCTGGTAGCACGAGCTACATCTTAAAAACGTAAATTGCGTACTTACCACATTCATAATTAATGATGGAAGTGTTGTCCCCCTCACTTGTTTCCCAGTGATGTGGCTGCTAGCAACATAAATGCAAATTTTAATAGGAGGTCTTGTTTTCGATCGTTTGCGGAGAGACTTTCCCTGTACCCGGTATTTTCTATTGCTTTCGTCGAAAAAAATATTGTAATGATCCAGCAAAAAAGTCGATATTACTACTTTACAAGAACTTTCAAGGAAATTTTCGAAACGTTCTCCGAAATGGCTCCAAAGTTTTTCTTTAATATTTTCTCAGGTAGAGAAAAGTATGCTTTTGAAAATGATGCAGGGCTAGTGTTCGTTTAAAACTGCTACTTTCTGAAAATTGTGGAAGTATAAAAATTTTTCGAGATTTTTTAAAGATATTTTTCTTAGCGAAATCTGTTCTTTAAAATTAAGTCTTTAAATGAGGTCGTGTACAATTTGTTCAAAATATTCGTATGTTTGCTTAAGTTTGATAAAAATCTATTTCATTTTAAAAACAATTTCACATAAATGGCTGAGAATGTTTGCTTTATTTTTTTTCTTTGGTTCAAGCGTAGAACGCTTAATAATCTGGCGCGGTTGTCATTATAGTTGACCTCTGTTAATATTTTTTAACAAATTGTAAAAGTTACAAATAATGCAGGAAAGTGTGTGCTGCTATGGCCGTACTACTTTTATTTTGAAATTATTTTGTTTCCAACATGTTTCACCAGAACAATAGACAAATATGTTGACAAAATTTACAAAGACACGGTTCAAAAAATTGTGCCCTTACATTTCTTCATGAATTTATTTTCAGTAATAAATAATTATAGAAATAGCGTACATAATTAATATAGTAGCATCTTCAGCAATAAAACAACAGAAAATAAATAAAGACGACTACATACAATAATATTAAGACAAGCCCCATTCACATCATATATCATCGACGTTTTATCAAATATATAATATTTTGACACTTTCATGATCATTATTACGTTATGATAAATTTTAATACAATTTCAAATTGTTTTAGTTATTAAGAGTACAGTTTTCAAATATTATCATAGAGGTTTCAAATGGAGTTTGTTTTTAAAAGCTAAACCATTTTATGAGATCCTAGAGCTGAAATCTGCTCAATGTTCTTGATTGGGTGGCTATTGCCGAGTAAAATGTATGCTATATAAGTAAGGTATGTGACTAACGTACCCGTGCGAGAACTCTCGCATGCTATACCCCACCCTCTTCCTGATTTTTCCATTTCCATATTAAGCCTGTAATCTGTATTTTCCTTTAAGACTCTCGTATCCTTCGTCACTTGTTCTATATGTCACCTTGTAATGGGTAACAATATAATACAACCTTTTCAAAATAAACTATTCATATTTAACTTTATTGTCGAGTGTAATTCAATTGCAGAGAATATCAAGTAATTAATTCACTGTAGATAATATTATATAATTTTTATATGCACATCACTTTCAAACGTGTAGGCAATGCATTACACAATATGCTTTGTTAAATGTGTAATTTCAAATAAAATGTGTAAAAAAATTTTCCTTATGTGAGTACTATCTTTCTTGCTGTAAAAGAGATCAGAATATTCAAAACTCAGATCTGAACATATAATTTGAGTACATAATCCATCTTACATACTCCATCCAACTAAAAGTAAAGCCAAGTACATGTGCCTATTCTACCTCGAAAATTCAGGCTGCTTTCAATTACTTTTCTTGCTACAGAAAACTCATAAAAATTACAACAAAATTTTATCCCTATGTATTTTTGAAAAAATGCTTCCCGTTTCTTAAATGAAAACAGCTCACAATTCTTCATAATTTATGAATTGTTTTAATAGTTTATTACAGGAACCACTGTAAACAATCGTTGAAACATTGGGTCTACAATTTTAATTTATATTGGATTCAAATATCAACTACTTGCACTTACCATTCAGACCTATAGTGGATCTCCGAAAAAAACTATGTAATGGTACGTGAAACTCAATCAATGGCAAATTCCACCTTACAATTTGAAAACATGGTGTGATGACAGAGTTGAATATAATAAATGATAAATATCGTGATGAAAAATTAATGTACTGTATTTTCTGGCTCCACAGATTCTGACAATGACAAAAGACGTGTCAATTATGCGGTGTCAATATAGAGGGAGAATTCATTATTGTGCACTGTATCATAAATATGATTCTTTTTACAAATGACAATTGATTAATTTCACCATTGTGTTTCTGTGCTTAACGTTTTGAAAAGCAAATGAGATATGCTAATAACTCTTCTGTATTGGAGAGCCATAAACTTTCAAGAATAAAAAATACCAAAATAACCCATAGAATAAGCCTTTATATGCAAAAGTGTTGCATTGTATTTTACCGATTAAGACAGTACTTAATCATACTACATTCTATTGATTTTAGTTTTGGTTTGTGAAAGGTTGCGTAAACGTTAAGAAATATAATCTTACTACTGCACAATTCCTTTTCACTTTCACTTCTTTTACGAGGAAGAAATGTAATGGAATCTCCTCAAGAAAATGATGTATTTTAAATGGTAAAATCCGTATTTAAGATTATTTGCATCTCTAATTGTGGATGTTAGGAATAAGATTTATTAGTGATGCTCCAAAAATGGATAACTTTTGTTAAATTCATTTATTTATATTCTGAATGAAATTATAAAGTTCATTTAATTTTTAACTTAACATTTGCATTTTCTGGCTTACAATCAAACTTAAACTAAATTACTACTAACACTAAACTATATCTGGCGAGGGGACTCACAGAGCACCTCAAATTGCTTATTGTGTATTGCTGAAAATGTCCAAGAATGCATGTAACGGATATCTGTTTTTTGTTCGAATCTGACGATTTATATATTTACCCATGGATAACTTTGGGGCAGGATGCAAGGAGAAACTCAAAATCGGGATGTCTGTATGAACAAATGACGCACGTACCTTTGTCAGAACAGAAACTTTTGAGATGAAACTTGGTAATCGCTTCAGAAGTAATATTTAATTTTTCTGTTCCGGGAGTAATCAAGGTATTTTATTTTTGGGAATACTTTACATGACGCCTCTGTGACATTTTCAATTTTTTTTAAAAGAAACAACATTTTTTATTTTATTTATTTTGCACCAGTTGAAAAAAGCCCATTTGAAAATGTGTCATAACTGGGCGTCGGCTAATCAAAGAGCAATCTTCTTGTTGCATTTACATTTCGGGTAATGACACTGAATTGGGTAGTCTATATATTTTTCAATTAGGTATTCAGTATTTTTAATTAATATTCTTCTCATTCATGGAATAGCTGTAGTAAATAGTTCTGGTGCTTCCATAATTTTCAGAACATCTTTTCATTACTTTTGATAAAATCGCAAGCGTTTACGACCGATTAAGTACACTTAACCGACTGGAGTTTATGGGGCATAAAATACAAATACAAATTAATTTCTTGGATCGCAGAGAAAGTGCACATATCAAGTTAAGGAATTATGAGAAAATCAAAACTTATTTTGCAGAAAATGGGGTAATGCATGACAGTGTCACATTAATATCGAACATTTCGACGTCTAGATCTGAAATTTTGAAGGTTATTTTCGCACTACGTGTTACATATATTGGAAGAGTATAACATTAGTTACAAAAGAATATCTCCTGTTTTCATAAAATAAAAATTATGGGTTATACAAGTTGTACAAAAGGAAACAAAACTGTAATAAGTACTTTTTTCTTGAAATTGGTTCATCAAAAAATGTTTTATCCGTTTTTAAAGTATAGAATGTCTCTTAACACCTTGAACGTCGTTTCAGAAAATAAGGATATTGCCGTTTTGATAAGACATTTTGATAAGAATTATGTATATTTAAGTTTTGAATGTTTCCTAAGCTTGTTACACGAAGCCTACGAAGTATGAGATTGTGCACGCTTTGTAAACTGTCGAGGCTGGTGAAAATTTATATCTGCTCAGCTTAAAATGCGTCTCAAAGCATAATCTGGAAGATATAACAGATTTTCCTTTTAATCCGTTTAGAAAGTAATAATCATTGTACATATTACTTAAATTTTCGGTTTCAAACAACGCATAAAATCAGAATTTAAGCAGAATTACTTGATAGAAGAATTGGAAATTGTAGAATTTGGTTCTGACTTCTACCTGGTGGACAGGCAGAAAATGAATTTCTATGAATTGCATTCAATAATGTAACATCATTTGTTAGTATTCAAGATATGCGATGAACTCCATGCCATTTGCATATAATTTAAATTTCAATATTTGTAGAAAAAAAGAGATGTAATGGGCTTGCTTTCCAAAATTAGTATAATATTCCTGTACAACACGTATTGAAAAGTCTGTCAGTTCTCGTATGACGTCATAGAAGGAAATTGTAATATTATTCTAACAAACAACCTTTACATGCATTGGTGCTTTCAATTTCTGGCATATTACTTACGTAGATAGAGAAAGAATTGTAATGGAAATCGGAAATTATTTGACAGCAAACTTGTATTGTAATGATTTTTTGGTATTGAAAAAGTGTGGTTACATTTTGAACCTTCTTGAATTTAATTCAGTTACTTAAATATCTTTTGAAAATAATTACAATTTCTGTCATTCTGTTAAGACAAATACGTTAACATACAAAAAATTAAAGAGTGTTTACTTATTTCACAGATTGGTAGAAGACGTCTTTTTAAATAAACAAGAATAAAATAGCGTTCAAAATGTACGTTCTGTTGTAAGCCCCTTCAAGTATTTATTTTCCGTATTCTTCCTCAGCTCACTTTGCTCTGAACTTTTCCATTTTTAATCCTTTGTTCTTCCTACTTCTATCCAGTTCATTCTTCCTTGAAATATTTTCTACCATTTTTCCTCTACCAATTTTACATACACGCTTTTCTTCCACTAGTTTCCCTCTTTTATCTTTTATTATTATCCATTTACACTATTGTTTTGAGTACTTCTATCGGTATATTCTCTAGAGGGTACATTTTTCAACTGCTCATTTCTCACAACCCTACTTTTTTAAATTCCTGCTCGACTTTTTTCCCTCTACCAATTATTACCTATGTTAATCCTCCAATATATGTCCTCCATCATTTAACTTTAACTATCTCACTTTCTCTATAATTTCTACAATGTATATCTTTGATGTATTTTTTACCTCTATATTACCTCTCAAGTTCATACAGTGCATAAATAATTGATGTCGCACTTTTGACCTAATAGTTATTCTTCGTTCACTGTCTTTTCATCCAGATGCCACTCAAATCACGATTTTAGACACTGACGATTGACCGTTATTCATTAGTAAATCAGAACTCTGCAACTGTTGCTGCACTCCGCACCGTACGCGCCTTGTCAGGCAAGTATAATATTTGCGTATTTTTTCCATTAGAATTCTTACTGCTGTTTTGTTATTGAGCTTTAAGACACAGATTTTGGAATACTAACTACTAATTCAAATTTTGATGCTTGTTTCTTAAGAAACAAGCAATAGAAGCTTAGAAGTTTCCCGCGTATTCATTCCCCTCCATGTAACACGTACCAAGACACGGAGGGAGCGAGTGGTGGAACAGATTCTTATTAATATTGTTATTTCGTTTGGCAATTAGTAAGTTACTATGAAATAAAATGTGCAAAAACATAAATAAATAATATTTCCTTCACATTCCATAACAAAGGTAATAAGTATTGACGCGAAAATCGAAGTTGGTAAATGCGGCAGGGAGTGCCGCACGCGCCTGCTGCCGGGAAATGATCTGACGCGCCCGCCGGCGGGTTAATACCACGGTGTAAGATCTAGGTGTGTCAACTAGCCGCCTTTGGGGCAAATTTTCTGGAGCCAGTTTGAGGCTAGTTCCTCGCTTGTGCGTACGGTGAGCACTAGCCACGATGTAAGATCTAGGTGTGTCAACTAGCCGCCTTTGGGGCAAATTTTCTGAAACCAGTTTGAGGCTAGTTCCTCGCTTGTCCGTACGGCGCGCACTAGCCACGGTGTAAGATCTAGGTGTGTTAACTAGCCGCCTTTGAGGCAAATTTTCTGAAGCCGTTTTGAGGCTAGTTCCTCGCTTGTCCGTACTGTGCGCACGGTCGGTTTGGGTCACGGTGTAAGATATACATCTTAAGATGACATCTTAAACTGTGGCTATTATGTCTATTACACAATTTTACAAAACATTTCCTACCCATTTTTGTAACTGTTCGCTCTAAACATTACCAATTCCACCGCGAAATGACAAACCACTGACTTGAAATATGTAATCAGCTGGCCACAGAGCTGTCGAATGGATCACGACCTTGCCCAAATGAGACCCAAAGATCGCAGTGCTTATATGCGAGAACTGTGAGAACTAGCCTCACATAAGCTTCAGCTTTAGATTGGGAGTTAAGACGCCTATATATCTTACACCGTGATTAGTACCCATCATTACGTCATCGTTTCATAATGTACTAATTCTCTCGCAGTAGTTCGACCGCACCCTGCTGCTGCTCGCCTGCTCGTCGAGGGCGTGGCGTGGCGTGGCGTGGCGTGGCGGGGCGTGGCGTGGCGTGGCGTGGCGTGGCGGGGCGTGGCGGGGCGTGGCGGGGCGTGGCGTGGCGTGGCGTGGCGTGGCGTGGCGTGGCGGGGCGTGGCGGGGCGTGGCGGGGCGTGGCGGGGCGTGGCGGGGCGTGGCGTGGCGGGGCGTGGCGGGGCGGGGCGTGGCGGGGCGTGGCGGGGCGTGGCGGGGCGTGGCGGGGCGTGGCGGGGCGTGGCGGGGCGTGGCGGGGCGGGGAGGGGGCGGGGCGGGGCGCGTCGGTCGCGCGGTGGCATCTCTATCGAGCGCGGCGGCGCGTCACCTCGGCGGCGGAGGGGCCGGGGTTCGCGACCGGGCGCCGGCGGCGGCGAGGCGCCTGTCGCCACGTGCTCTTGGCGCGATCAATACACGCCCACCGCCCACCGCCCACTCCCCCCCCCGCGGGCGCGTACCTGCTGCTACGTCGTTGTTGTGTTCGCGCTCGTCCCGTCCTCGGCTACGCTCTGGTCTTTGCCCTGTCCTCAGCTGGCCCTGTACCCTTGTCCCTCGTTCTTTGAGCCTTGCCGGCGCCCGTGCCCTCGCTCCCGCCCTTGCCCTCGCCCTCACCACCGCCTTCCCCCTTTCCCTCACCGTCACTTTGCCTTCGCCCTCGTCTTCGTTCCCGCTCCCGTCCTCATCACCCTCGCCTTTGCGCGGTGGTGTGTTCTTTGCCTTCCCTTTCGCCTTCGCCGTCACCTTCATTCCGTCCGAGCTCTCGCCCTCTCCCCCTCTTCGCCCTCCCCCTTCCCACTGAACTCGTCCTCGTCCTCGCCATTGCACTCGCTCTTCGTCCTCTCCCCTCGCCAGCGCCATCGCTCTTGCTCCCGTCCTCACTCCTCTTCTCTTGCATTTGCCCTCGTCCTCGCCCTCGCCCTCGCCCTCGCCTTCGCCCTCGCCCTCGCCATCGCCATCGTCATCGCCTTCGTCCTCACCCTCGCCCTCGCCCTCGCCCTCGCCATCGCTCTCGCTCTCACCCTCGCCCTCGCCCTCGCCCTCGCCATCGCTCTCGCTCTCACCCTCGCCCTCGCCCTCGCCCTCGCCATCGCCATCGCCATCGCCATCGCCATCGCCTTCGTCCTCACCCTCGTCCCCGTCCTCGCCCTCGTCCTCGTCCTCGCCCTCGCCCTCGCCCTCGCCCTCGCCATCGCCATCGCCATCGCCATCGCCTTCGTCCTCACCCTCGCCCTCGCCCTCGCCCTCGCCCTCGCCATCGCTCTCGCTCTCACCCTCGCCCTCGCCCTCGCCATCGCTCTCGCTCTCACCCTCGCCCTCGCCCTCGCCATCGCCATCGCCATCGCCTTCGTCCTCACCCTCGTCCCCGTCCTCGCCCTCGTCCTCGCCCTCGCCCTCGCCATCGCCATCGCCATCGCCGTCGCCATCGCCTTCGTCCTCACCCTCGCCCTCGCCCTCGCCCTCGCCCTCGCCATCGCTCTCGCTCTCACCCTCGCCCTCGCCATCGCTCTCGCTCTCACCCTCGCCCTCGCCCTCGCCCTCGCCCTCGCCCTCGCCCTCGCCATCGCTCTCGCTCTCGCTCTCACCCTCGCCCTCGCCATCGTCCTCGCCCTCGCCCTCGCCCTCGCCCTCGTCCCCGTCCTCGCCCTCGTCCTCGTCCTCGCCCTCGCCCTCGCCCTCGCCCTCGCCCTTGTCCTCGCCCTCGTCCTCGCCTTCGCCCTCGCCCTTGCCCTCGTCCTCGTCCTCGCCCTCGCCTTCGCCCTCGCCCTTGCCCTCGCCTTCGCCCTCGCCCTTGCCTTTGCCCTGGTTCCTCCCGCTCCACCCCTGCCCACCCACCTTCGCCCTCGTCTTCGTCTTCATCGTCGCCGTTGCCCTCACCCCGTCTTTGCCCTTTCCTTGAACTCGTCCTCGCCCGCGCACTTGCCCGCGATCATGCCCGCGCTCTTGCCCGCGCCCTCGCCTGCGTTCTCGCCCACCCGCTCGCCCTCGCCCCAGCCATTTCTCTTGATCCGTCTGTGACATCTCCTCTTTACTATCTCATCAGAGAAAAATACGCTTCAAAACTCGCGCCGATCGCATTTTGCGTTCCAATGTTAACTTCGTTTTTTGAGCTTCGCTTTCTAGAATTCTTGGAGCTGCTTGTCTATCTTTGGCCAGTGGGTGTGAGAAAGTGCGTGAGACAAAGTGTATAATATGTTTATTCCGTAGATTTGAAATGCGCTTCCTTTTAGTTTAAGCTTATTGTTGGTTGTTAAAAAGTTAAGATGGTTGAGCGAGAACCAGTGTATCAGTAGTCCTGGTTCTCGCTCAACCAACTACCGTGACACAGTCTGGTGCACCGAGAGAGGAGGAAGTGATCACATTTTTCTCACAGATGGACCTTCAGGCAATCGTATCAGCGTTCATTTTCTCTTAAATCTTGCCTTTAATGAGCCAATATCGATGACCTGGGAAGGGAAATGGGACGTAGAAGGATGGAGATGGGATTGTTTCTCATGAAAAGGCAAGGAATGGTAGTAAGAACACCAGATACTTGGCTGACCGGGAGACGGATTGGGCATGGGCTTTCGTTAGCCGGCATCCTCTCTACAGCAGGGCGCTGACCTCAAACCCACACATTCTCTCAAAATGTCCAAAAACTTAAAATTATATAAAAGAAATGGGATTCTTTTAGAATATGTTAACATTCAAATTATTGTCTTGTATTATTATTTTTCTTTTATATTAAGTCAGCTTTAGCATAATAAGGTTATTACCTTAATTTTGTAAAACGATTTTTCATTCAAGAAAACAAAATAAGACTAAAATTACCTCGTTTCTTGAATGATATAAGTCATTCGTAATCGACAAGTGTATAATTTTGTTTACGAAACATACTTATCGTTAACTCGTGCACCTTCCCTAAATATCTGCCGTGTAATTATTCCGATTCTTTTTCGATCTTTATAACCACCTTGTTGAATCATATTAGGGTAATGATAGGATGGGTATTATTGAGGTTGATTCGATGAAGGATGAGAGAGAGAAAGAATGGGAAGACCTCGAAAACTTTGGGAAGCTCCTTTGTTCACCGAAAGTTCCTCATGGATCTCCCTGGAATTGTATCCCAAAGCTATAACCGGACCCCTTTCCGATAGTTTTCAGCGACGGAATCACCGTGCACTTATCGCCAAGTCCAAAATGCTAGTTTCAGAATGCCTTTATTTGAGAATAAACGATTATTGGCGATGGAGTAACGGTTGGCGATGGTATAACGGTTAGCGTATCGGACTGTTATACCTAAGTTCACGGGTTTAATTCCGATCGAAGCCATGGATTTTTAGGGGCGAAAATGTCCTTTGTAAGTCTTCCTTCGGAGGGGAAGTAAAGCCGGCTGTCCCGTGGTAGTAGATTTACTGCATGTAAAAGATCCTCAAGCCTAATTGACGCCTCTGAGCAAAATTCAAAATTGCCTGTTTCGTCGCCCATGGAATACCATCTTTCTCCGCTAGTTGGTGAAAGGAGCGTAGCGAAATTTGCGTGGTCAGACGGAAGAGCAGGCCTCAAGGCCAGAGTATCGCCACGTAAAATAAGGCAATTCAATTCAATGATTGTTTCGAAATGAAATGTGAACAGAACAGCCAGCCGCTAGAATTCTCCTTCAGCCAGCAACTGAACGCGACTTACAAGCTAGTATCGAAAATCCTGCTGCTGCCGAGACTCGAACACTAGTATCTCCCGATGACAGACAGTGACATTAGTTGATGTCATAAGCTACCTTTGCCGTTCACGTAATTTTGAGTGATCGATACAAATAAAGTGATAAATATTGTGCTGCTGTAACACCATTTTATAAATAAAATTAATTATAAATTATTTTCTCCTTTTAAAAGAATTTCATGGTACCTTATCCAGAAAACGCCAAAGAACTCGCAAACTGCGTCCAGAAATTGTTCCGTCGATTCTGTTGATAACAGCCGAGAATGAGTAATACCGACAATTCCGTTTCTTGACAGAGAAGTACGTATACTTGTACGTGTAGATTTCACAACCAGACAAGAAGCGTGCGTGCACTCTTATACTGCAAAAGGAAGCTAGCGAAAACGGTCGATAATAGAATACGTTTTGTGTGGTTTTACCCGATACCGAGATGTAGAAAAAGAACCTTGTGATCACTACTACGGTTAACCCTGGAGTCTGTGTTGGTAATTACTACGGTCTGTGTCGTACAACAAACGTCTGTGGCAACGAAGAATTAATGTGCGTTTCTTGCGATGTAATTTGCTCTCCAGCGCAATTTATGCGCCTCCTCGAGTGACAAACGTTTCAAGTTAACGGCCGCCATTAAGGTACGTTTTCCTAGCAAGCTCACGTAACAAAGTACGGAACTCGTATCACAGGAGGAATAGTTTTGCTCACACGATTCTTTTCAGTTAAATGTGAAGAGTAACCATTTTCTATCAAAATCTACGACATAGGTTTTGAAACTTTCGTCAGCGTGTGAACCATTGTTAGCAATAAGGCTGTGAAATGAGGTTACCGTGACGAGTGTGAGATTATTGTCAAGCAAAGAGATTTTTTCGAAAAAGAAGTTTGGTTATTGCAAATAATTATTAAGATATAGTTAACTCTCCAGTACTCGCGCGAGATATTTGGATACCTCGTGGCTTATGTTTTTCGTTGTATTTTTTTCCTAGAGATTGTGTTAACGTTTCTGTATTCTTTAATTAACTCTAAGGAATAAAATAATTAAGTTTGTTGCATTCACATAAGTATAGTTGTTTGCAAAGTATAGAATTACAATGGTGCTTGCTGGATCGGCGTACCCCGCTCGAATATCTGTGTAAATAGTCAATGATATGACAAGATGTGCCTTGATAAATATAAATAAAACAATAGTTACAATGTAAACATAAACAGTATAACGTAAGTATAAGATGTGTTGGTATTTTATTAACTACACAATTCTATCTGAATGTTGTAGTAATCTCACAAAAAATGAAGGTTGCAACTTATAGCTTGTGGATGATATTTCCTTTGGGTATGTCTTTTTAGGACAAGCTTCCGTGCTTACTGCGCCAAGAAGCCTTAGAACGTAGAGAGAAGAAATGCCAACGAGTGGTAGTGAGACATTACTCTATTTGTTCCTATACAGGAAGCACCGACTGAAAATCTTATTTGTTTGAAAGACTCGTGCTGCAGTAAATCCCCCAAAGGTTGAACGTGACATACATTATGCCATCGTCATTGAACGCGGCCCTTAGCAACAGTCCACCACTTAATAAAATTCTTCTTCTTTTTTTCAGTTTTGAAAGCATTCTTATCCTTCTATACATTCCTCCATCTGTTTCTGGAACCACCGAGGTTTTTTTCGGAAAGACACCGTGAAAGAAAATTACAATACTCCTTTCTAGATCAATTCGCGACATAGGTTGGTTTAATTTTTCTCTTAGTTTTTCAACTCATTGACCTTCGGATTAATTGTACAATTTGCTGATTTAAAAGGACCTCATTTTATCATTTAATCATTTTTAGTAGAGTAGCCATTTTGCAACTGCAAAAATGTTTTTTAGAAATGTTTCCTCTAGTTTCAGGTATATAAATAACAAAAAGCGTGAATATACTGTATTCTAACTTTTGCATTTACTGATTTCTCAAAACATTACAATTTATGTTTCCTGATATTTTAGAAACATTATCTGTTTGATAAAGGTCAGAGTTCAAGTTTCCAATAATTTAATAATAAAATTATTGCTTTATATCGTGATGAACGGCAGGAAATTAAAGATGTTCGAAAAGAAACATAACAACTACTGTCACCAAAATAAGGGAAGCCCTGTGTAACTAACAGTAATAAATGCACTTAGTTCTTTTTCTTTTTTAATAATTTACCATAGAAACTTATGCAATCCTTCAGAAGATTAGTCTTAGGAGTTTGAGGAAAATATATTTTGGCAGGCCCTACGATCACTATGTTTTAACGAATGTCTGTCTGTTGTCTTTTGATAAAACGCATTTATTGTAAGTATTCAGCCAAAGATAATTTACAAGCTATTGATCTCTTTCTTGAACCACCGAGGTTTTGGGAAAGACAGCGTGAAAAGAAACTCCGATACTCCTTTCTAGACCCTTTCGTGCCATATGTTGGTTTAATTTTTCTCTTCGTTCTTCCATTCATCGATCTTCGGATTAAATGTACAATTTGCTCGTTTGAGACTATCTTACTTTTCACCTTAGTTCAGAGGAGCCTTAGGAGTACGAATTTGGTTTTCAGTATAATGTATATTTTTTTTAACCCATTCGTAACAGAAACTTTAAAAACGTCAGAGATGAGTGAATGTAGAAAGAAAGTGACCAAGTGTCACTAGTCTTTCGCGACAGTAACACTTTCTCCGCTATTTCACGCGACCTCTCGAGCCGTCGTGTCAACGCCCTGCTTTGCTCGGCCCCGCGACCTCTCCCGTCTGCCTGCGGGCGGCTGTCTGTGAGCTATTGCCCCGGAAATGACGTAGCGCACACTGGCGCCTTCCGGCTCCGTCGGCGACGGTGGAGACATCTTGCTCCTTTCCACCCACATCACCATCTCCTAGTAGCGGAGAGAAGATGCTTACATCATGCCACTCTCTTTAGGATTAGGGTACGACAGCGACAACCAGTTGATGACTTAATTGTGAGACTGCTTGTGAAGTGTTGTTAACATTATTAAAGGATGAAATATTTGAATAATAAATGATGAATAATTGAAACAATTATATCTTACAAAGTATAACACTGTATGGGTCAGAAACTTGGGAATTATCGAAAAGAGAAAGAAAAATGAAAGAGTCTACAAATGGACTTTTGAGAAGTTGTGGAGTATCTAAACTGGAACACATCAGATACGAAGAAATAATTACGCGAATGCAGGTTCAAAAATCAATTACAGATAATTTGGAAACACGAAGACTGAAATGGTTCGGTCACATGAAAAGGCTTGTTTGTGAGAGATGGCTCAGAAAGGTTTGTGAGTGGTTTCTTCTTGGCAGAAGAAAAGAGGAAGACCCAGAGAGGAATGTCAAAATCAGGTTTTTAAAGATGCGCAAAGAAGAAGTCTAGAAGAGAAACACTGGAGTGATAGAAGGGTATGAAAATTGGGATGCGACGGCCACAAGAGCTGTAATACTACGATGAATAATAATAATAATAATAATAATAATAATAATAATAATAATAATAATAACTCCACCTAGGGAGTACAAGACCTTGGAGTTGGTGGTGGAGCTTGAGTACCCCCATGAGCCTTAAAGCTATGTCAGTGGTAGCCTAGCTACCGGTAGGGCCTCCCTTGCTGAATAGGTTGAAGGTGAGGGGTCAGACGAAGAAGTACTCCATTTTGAGGAGAGTGGGAAGTAAGTAGAGAGGGAAGGGTCATGAACCTTTGGACTTCCTGTTGTCGGCCCATAGAGGGTACAGGAGAGAAACTGGGTTGGCACACCAGGCCACTGATTAGAGTGGAGGCCCGAACCTTGCATTAGCCAGCGAAGGAGGCTGCCTTCAGCAGTCAGTGAAAATCCCGTAGGGTTTAGTAATGCCGACTGGCGATCGGAGGGACCCCTTGCTGGGCCCTGCGGGGGGATGCCCCGAGGCCACTGTGGGTCGCAGTAACGGATGGCAGGAAACAACCCGAGGGTTAAGTGTGATCTGTGAACTCGAACTTGCGTCCTGCGAATCCTCAATTCAAACCAATGAGCAAAATGGATAGAACAAGCAATGTAATGAATCTTAACGTGCCTTGTTCTACCAATGTCCCTTACCTGCTCAGAAACCGAGCTAATGTCACCTTGTCGACGTCTGGCCATCCCACGGATGTTAGTCCCAGGGACCCAGAGCCGGCAGTAGCTCGAAGCCATCGTCAGAGATGGACCCGGGATGAATTACAGGAGGTGATGTGGTGCTTTCATTATGCAAAAGCGAAAAATGGGGGCTCAGAAATAGAAGTTTTCAAGGTATGGAGAGAGCGGAACCCAGATATGCGACCTACCCTAGACTCAAAGAAGCTTGCCAGTCAACGACGATACATACTCAGCAGTGGAAAATTCACAGCAGAACAACTTGCTGACATTGAGAGAAATGCGGAGTATGTATTTCGCTCGAACAATCCACATGACGAACATGTAGAACTTGAAAATGATGATCCCGTGGAAGGTTCATCGCTTTCCAGTGAAACACACGTCAGTGGTGAAAACTCATCTGGCCATGAATTACACGATAAGGACATGATGCGAAATCTCCTTCGGCGCGAGATAGAAAGAGTTAGTCAACTTCCGTTTGAATCTCGCGAACCGTTGAGGAGAATATACGAAAATGCCAAAGCTAAAAGAGTGATAGAAACAGTGAATTCTGTCTTAAATGAGGTGGTGGAGACCCCAGGCAGAGATCTAGATATTACTGAAATCAATCACATCATATATGCAACTGGATATCTAGTATCTCAGATAATTTTGGGGCCACCCAAGAACACCGACGGCCGGCAGCAAAACAGAGTAAACAGCTCTGTACCCCCATGGATGAACAGAATTATGAAACGGATAGCCGACACCCGGCGTGAAATATCATTCTTAGCTGAGGCATCTTCTAAATCAACGCACACCTCTAAAGTTCAACGAAAAATATTCAATGTTGAACAAAAATACCAAATTGAAAATGACACCAGCAGACTAATGGTAGTTGAGAAGCTAAAAGAGAAAATTCAAGCATGGGCTCAACGAATAAGAAGGTACAAACGTAGAATAGATTTCCGTGTACAGAACCGGTTGTTTGAAACAGACGCGAAGAGATTCTATCGCAATCTGACTCAAAAACCGAATGGCAAAGCTGTTACTCCTTCAAAAGATGACGTCGAAGCATTTTGGGCAGGAGTCTGGGAAGAGAGCAGATCCTACAACAAAGACGCATCTTGGCTTCAATCTGAAGTTGATGCTGCCGATGAACTTGTAGAAACAGTGGAAGATGTTCACCAATTCTCGGAAGAGGACCTCTTCCAAGCAATTAAGAACATGGGAAACTGGAAGTCCCCCGGGATTGATAAGATCCAGATTTATTGGATTAAGAAATTAACAGCAATACATTCTCATCTAGCAAAGGCTGTTAATAAAATTTTTGAAAACCCAAAGGAAATCCCGGAATGGCTCACACGCGGCATCACGTATTTGCTACCCAAAGCGGGAGACAGCTCTTTGGCGAAGAACTACAGGCCAATTACTTGTCTGCCAGTACTGTACAAAGTTATAACTTCAGCCATAGCTGACAAAATGTATAGACATCTAGATAAGAATCATCTAATGCCAGCTGAACAAAAAGGATGTCGTAAAGGCTCTTATGGCTGTAAGGAAATCTTGCTACTGAATAAAGTCATCTTGAATGATGTAAAGAAACGCAAACGTAATTTGAGCATGGCTTGGATTGACTACCAAAAGGCCTTTGATAGTGTACCACACGATTGGATTTTGAAGACCCTGGAGATCTATCGATTTCATCCTAGACTTATTGAATTTTGCAAGGCTAGTATGAAGTCGTGGAGTACCAGGTTACTAATACACAGCGGAAAGGAAGCAGTAGAAACCAGAAGTATTCAGATTAACAGGGGTATTTTTCAAGGAGATTCACTATCCCCTCTGCTGTTTTGCATTAGTTTGATCCCACTGTCGAGACAGTTGTCGCACACTGACTTTGGTTTTAAGCTCCATGGTGATGAAAGGCCAGTATCACATTTGTTTTACATGGATGATCTGAAAGTGTTTGCTAAGAATGAAGCGATTCTCTCCCAAATGCTGTCTGTCGTGAATGGCTTTAGCAATGACATCTGCATGAAGTTTGGTCTTGACAAGTGTGCAAAAATCAATTTAAAAAGAGGGAAACTCACAACGTCTGAGAACATTGAAATTGATACGCACACTGTGATTCAAGATCTTGAGCCAGGTAAAACTTACAAATATCTGGGCATTGAAGAATGTGAAACCATCTCGAATGACAGAATGAAAGAGAGAATTCGTAGGGAGTATTATAGGAGAGTGAGACTGGTCCTGCAGTCCGCTCTGAATTCCAGGAATAAAATATCTGCAATAGGTAGTTTGGCGGTACCTGTAGCCGAATACAGTTTTGGACTAGTGGACTGGACTGAGCAAGAAATTCGCACCATGGATAGAAAAACCAGAAAACTGCTAACAATGCATCATGTTGCCCACCCTCGAGCTGATATACATAGACTTTATGTGTCACGTAAGGAAGGAGGAAGAGGCCTCAGACAAATTGAGGCCTCCTGGCACAACGCAATAGTCGGGTTGGGGAAGTATGTAGTCAGCCATCAAGACCCTCTAATGAGGCAGGTCATGAAATCTGACCGAAGAATGGGAAACAGAGGCATTGTTAGTGTAGCAAGAAACATTGCGAAGAAAACTAGGCAAGACACGTCGAATAACACAGACACTGAACTACTGATGCTGCTAAACATGAAGTGTGACACACAAAAAATGTTAAAGAAATCGTGGAGAGACAAACCACTCCACGGACAATACCTAAAAAGAATGGACAAGGTGCAGATCAATAAAGATCAATCATTTATGTGGCTTAAAAGGGGAAGAATGAAGCCAGAATCGGAAGCACTTGTAATAGCTGCCCAAGATCAGGCCTTGAGAACACGACATTATGATAAAGCGGTTCTCAAAATTTCCCAAGATGACAAATGCCGCATTTGCCTGGAGCAAGTAGAAACCATTGATCATATTGTCTCAGCTTGTCCAATCCTAGCAAAGACCGAATACCTTAAAAGACATGACAGGGTGTGTAGCTACCTCCACTGGCAGATCTGTACCGCCCTCGAAGTTCCAAACACATGCCCCAAGTGGTACGAACACTCACCGAAACCGGTGACGTCTGTTGGATTGTGTACGATATTGTACGACCAACAAATTCAAACTGATCGCACGATAGCGGCAAACAAACCGGATATACTTATCCGGGATTTGGCGAAAAAATCGTGTTTACTTGTGGATGTTGCTGTACCTTGCGATCAAAACGTCGTTACCAAGGAGGCAGAGAAACGTCTTAAATACAAGAGTTTGGAAATCGAGATCAGCCGAATGTGGGGCGTAAAAGCACAGGTCGTCCCGATAGTTATCGGAGCTCTGGGATTTGTTCCGCAAAATTTGAGTAAGAACTTGTCTAAACTCCCAGGTAATTCAAAAGACTGGGAAGTGCAAGAAATTGCTTTATTTGGAACAGCCCACATTTTGCGTAAAGTATTGTAGAGGCACTGATAGTCACCGAATCTGCTCCTTAGGTAGCTGGTTGCAACCTGGAGTAGATTTTATATTCAGCCGACTCATAAGATCTTTAGTCGTGATGTAATGGAATAATAATAATAATAATAAGTAGAAACTATTGATCATATTGTCTCAGCTTGTCCAATCCTAGCAAAGACCGAATACCTGAAAAGACATGATAGGGTGTGTAGCTACCTCCACTGGCAGATCTGTACCGCCCTCGAAGTTCCAAACACATGCCCCAAGTGGTACGAACACTCACCAAAACCGGTGACGTCTGTTGGGTTGTATACGATATTGTACGACCAACAAATTCAAACTGATCGCACGATAGCGGCAAACAAACCGGATATAGTTATCCGGGATTTGGCGAAAAAATCGTGTCTACTTGTCGATGTTGCTGTACCTTGCGATCAAAACGTCGTTACCAAGGAGGCAGAGAAACGTCTTAAATACAAGAGTTTGGAAATCGAGATCAGCCGAATGTGGGGCGTAAAAGCACAGGTCGTCCCCATAGTTATCGGAGCTCTGGGATTTGTTCCGCAAAATTTGAGTAGGAACCTGTCTAAACTCCCAGGTAATTCAAAAGACTGGGAAGTGCAAGAAATTGCTTTATTTGGAACAGCCCACATTTTGCGCAAAGTATTGTAGAGGCACTGACAGTCCCTAGATCTACTTCTTAGGTAGCTGGTTGCAACCTGGAGTAGATTTTATATTCAGCCGATTCATGACATCTTTAGTCGTGATGTAATGGAATAATAATAATAATAATAATAATAATAATAATAATAATAATAATAATAATAATAATTGAAGTCATTGTCAATTTAGATTTATTGAGAGAGCCGGCCTTCGACGGCTTTGCCGTCATCATCAGTCTAAACAAAAAAAGAAACACGAAATCTTAAAACAATAATAAACAAGAATATATTACAAATAATACTACTAATGAAATTAACTAATGAAAAATAATACAAATAATGAAATTAACCTAAGTACTAAATTTTAAAATTGTTTTACAATAAAAAAGGGGGAAATCCTAGTCTCAAAACATCGCTGGTTTGGTAAATAGTTAAAAAGAAAATATGGAATTGTTGTTCCATAAATTTTTAATATTAAATTTAGTGTCGTTTGATTTTTTATTTGCATAAGTTATTAGTGCCTAATAAAAAGTAAAACACCATACAAATAAAAAAATAAAAAATAAAATTGGGTTAACTTTGACTCCCGCAATTTTTCAGCTGTTCTGCATTGAATATCAGTCCAATTTTGATATATTGAAAGTGAATTATTATCAAGTAGTTTGTGATTGTGTGCGATACCAACTTTTAAGTTAGCTTGGTTTTGAATCGTACCTGACGAGATGCAGTGCTGACTGCATGATTTGCTGTCGCGAGCCAGTACTTCCTGTTGCGATGTATGTAGCAGTATCTTTTTATCAATTACTCCTCAGAATGCCCGGTGAGCTAAGTCAAATATCATATCATCTGTTTCCTGTATTTTCATGTATAATTTCTTCAATGTCTTAAAAGAAACTTTGCCCGCCAAAGTTTTTCCATAAGAACAGTGTGCTAATTTAAACTGATTTTATTCGCAAATTAGGTCAGTAACGCCCAATTTGTTACCATCTTGAAGAACACTGTTACCTTTTACTTAACCAATTGGAAACTAATGTAATTTTGTGCGCACAGCGCTCCTCCTTTGTCGTTGCGTCCGTTCCGGCACATTGTTGAGACACTGTTAGCATGTATTTGTAAATATTAATGCTAAAACATTGTTCTGTTGCTAACTTAACTTTTTGCCAATTTATTTTACATAAAAATACAAGCAACGATTTTCATGTTTAAATCGTATACTTTTAATTAAACATTGGTTTTGCACATTTTGTATATTATTGCCAATGTTTAACTATAAATATACTTCGAAAAAATGAATGGTGCCCGCCGCCTCATTGGCATTATAGTATGTGCTCGTAAGTGCAAAACGGTTGGGGACCGCTGTACTAGGCTGTTCTCTACCCTTCTGCGCGCGACTGTACCAAGCATTCCGCGAGCGAGATGGCGCGAGTGGCGGAGGGGCGGGGGGAGGGGCATTGCGGGGTGAATGCAGCTTAGGGCCGGGGGTTCGAAGATGATGAGGGTTGCTGGTAATCGCGTGTAATCCCCAGACAAAGGAGAGCCGTCGGGGCGAGGAAGGTGTCTGCTCGTTGCCCTTCCCCCCCCACTTCCGCTTCCCCCTCCTTCGCCCCATCCACCTTCCTCTTCCGTCGCGGTCGCCGGGCAGACCGGCCAGCACTCGCTGAGTGGGGAATCCCCCCCTTGTATCCCGCGATCAGCGTTCCCTCTCCCCCGCTTCTCAGTTGTTTTATGTATCTTCAATATTTGTACAGTGACCAATGATATTAGGTCATTGTTATACTGCGATTTTTCCAACTTTGCCGCTCAAGGTCCGACTTCACGATGGAATATGTCACAATATTTCGGGTCTTTCTAAGTCGTGCCGCTAGATATCGCACGATCGCGATCTTATCAAGCAGTGCTTGCGGTCATGTGACTTCTAGCGGCACGACCTAGAAAGACCCGAAATTCCATGGTTGCCATAGGGGCTTGAGAGGCAAAGATAAAAAAAATTCCACTATACATCTCCTGTCTCGTTTGCGAGTTAATTAAAAAGATACGTTTTACAAGGCAGGAGGTGTAAGAATGTCTTAATGTCATCGGCCACTATAGAGAAATGGAAGTATTTCCCTGTCACTTTTCGCTTCCTCAGATGGCGTAGCCCTTTGTATTGATTCGTCAAGCCTTGGGCAATGAATCTATAAGCTCATCCCAGCGTTTTGAGAGCTATGCCCGTTTTAAATCGGGAAGAACATCGATCCCCCCCCCGACCAAAAAAACTCGGCTTATTCATTATGAATGCATCCCTAAAGAGCTAACATTTATTAAATAATACCATCTTAAGATTTTAAAGTGGCTAAGGTAAGGTCTTATTATCATTATTATTTTTATTGTCTTAAAATAATTTAAAATGACATTGTATTTAATTCATAATTATAATATGTAAATATAATATGTAAATTTTAATGTTCCGCCAGCAGGTTGCACAAACCTACTTGCGGAAATAATAAATATCTATCTATCTATCTATCTATCTATCTATCTATCTATCTATCTATCTAAGATGTAATGAGAAAAAGACCTGAATTGTGGAAGTATCGAAAATTCGACCATCAAATTCCACCATAACAACGTGCCGACGCACGCTTCGTTACTTGTGACCAAGCATCTGGCGTAAAACGACCCAACGGTGATGCTGCAACCTCCCTATTTTCCAGGTGTGGCTCCATACGACATTTGTCTTTTTTCTGAGGTTTAAATTTGCCTTGATAGTCCGCCCATTTCACTCGTTTGAGGGCATCGAGAGAAATTGTGCAGTGGATGTTACGGCGGTTCCGGAAGCAGAGTTTCAAAGGGCAATTAAAAGCTAGAAGAAACCCTAGAAGCAGTGTATTGCTATCCAAGGAATGTACTTTGCAGGCGACAAACACAATTGAGATGTATATTTCAATATAAACGTGCCATTGGAACAGTTCGGTCTTTTTTAACATCCATTATTTAGTAGATGCTACTGAGATTGCTCAACAACACGGCCCAGGCACATTAAACGAGATTGTTTTCTTGTACACGGATCGATGGAGCTGAAAACATGTGTATAATAACACCGTTTCTAACAACGTAATTACACCCAAACAACTTAGGTAATTAGTAGGGCGAAGGTCGTGTGTTGACGCATGTGGAAGTTTGCAATAAGAAATCTCCGAGAATATGTACGCGAAGCGTTTCAATCTGTTCAGGTAATACAGTGAAGCCTGTTCAAGCGACCACCTTGATTACGCTGTCACCTCTATAATCAGGTATTTTTCGTGAAACAGGTTGGTCTCTGGTGTCGAGGACAGCAGCAAGGCACATTGCATACAATTAATTATAATTCCTTATCAATTATTTTACGTGGCGAGACTTAAGTCATTAAGACCGCCCTTCTGCCTGATCACGTAAACTTTGCTACACTTCGTTTGCAATCTAATGGCAGAAGAAAGAATTACTGAAGCAATGAAATAGGTGATTATAATTTAGTTCAAAAGCTCCTTTTATTATTGAGGAACTTTTTACATCAAGTAAATCTACCACATTTGTCAGTCATTCTTACGACTCCTCCGAAGGAAGGCGTACGAATGATTTTATTTCGCTTAAATGTCTTCGACCGTATTTGAGCGCGGTAAAACAGTCCAATATGCTAAGTGATCAGCAGTTCTTCAGTTATTGGCTTCTGTGGCTTTCACCCCAGAAGCCACTAAATAATCTTTATTTATAAAACTTGCTGTTGCTATATATATATATATATATATATATATATATATATATATATATCAACACACACATATCACCATATATATAATCTCACCATTTTGGAAACGCGACTCACGTTCCTGCCAGACTTGCCGCATCTCTCTCTGGCGCGCCATGCCACCAACTGTCAACATTGCAGGTGTCTTTGAATTCAATGTTTTAGTAGTTAGTAAAATTCAGTATTGGTTCCGCGTGCGCCGACTAAATATGCCCCGTATGCGTAGTTCACGTTATATCGCGAGACGTGATGGTGTTGTTCTCTGGCTGGATCGAGACATTGATGCGGGAAAGAATGTTACTCTCTCCTCCAGGTATCTCCCGAAGCGGCACACGATCTTTGCCGGGACAAGATGTATTCTGCGAACTGACCTCCTACCGTATATGATAGTAGTGTTTGTATAAGAGGAGATGGTAGGTCAAAATTGGTGGATCAGAATCGCGTGCTGTCCATTGCCCATTTGTCAGGGTACTGCTCCGGCATTCGCCTCTTATTAATAAAAAAACGTGGAAAACTACCAATCAGAGCAGCCAATCGCTTGAATTCTCCTCGAGGCACCGGTTGAATTCGAAGTAGCTCTGTACTCAGTGTCAAAGAGTCACTACCAATGGCTCTCAAATTTTAGGACATTTGAGAAAAAGATGAAGCAGCCGCAATAATTTTGCTGCTGAGCTCTTGCTGCAGGTAATAGGGAATTTTAGTGCCAGGCGTTAGGAGACATCCTTAAATTCTACGGATCACGTGACTGACGACTGTGTACGGTCGTAATGAAAAACGTTCAGAAGAATTTTGGTAAATAGCGTCATTGCGCAATGCATTATGACAAAAGAAGCAGTTCAAGCGTTGAACAAAGAAGTTGCATAATATATCAAAGAATGTACGGTATTGGTAAGACTTTTCAACCACGATATGAGTCAAGAGTGTAACAAATCTACATTGTGCACGGAATTTTAGATTTTGTGTCCCTCCGCGATGAGTATGCGGTGTGGAGTTTTGAATCAGCTTTTCTTGAGAATGTAGGAAGAATCTTAAAACATCGTTCGTTATGAGCATAAGGCATAACCTAACATGAAAATATGATTTCAACTAATTTTTCATGAATTTCTTTCCTGTCACCTCTCCAACATTTCATGTTAATTCTTTCCTGCATTGTGGAGTTGTTAAGAAATAAATGTAACTGCCTCACATACGAGAATCAGGTTATCAGAGTTGAAAAAAATGCAACCTTTCCCGTTTTTAGGCGGCTATTGTGCCGCTTTTAAGGCGACCGTAGAGACTCCTACAGGCGTGCACTATTTAAGACGATATCAGGTCGTACCATGGATGAATACTGTGTTAATCGATGGCCTAAGGTAAGACGTTATGATCTCAAGGTCTGTCACGTGACTATTAGTGCATAAAGCCGCTACCTAACGTGTGGCGCTAAAACTTCCTAATAGGTTGGAAACAACCTTACGCGGAAACTTTCATCCTGTGGCAGTGTAAGCTAACACTTAAAGCTAACGCTGGGCCGTTGCCGACGGCGCCATCCACTGAGCGAAATGGCGGACAAAGCGAGGTTTCAACCTCACGGCGAGCACGGAAAAGAAGAAAAAGGTCCCCGGATCAGAGCAGGGATGCGGGCGGCTCTTTTATCTTCCACCTCGCGACCAAAGGACGCCGCCGACGCCGCCGCCCTTGAGAGAGTGAAACGAGAAAAATGAGAGCGATAAAAGAGAGAGGACGAGGTAAGAGAGGGTGAGAGAATGGAAAAAACGTTGGAAAAGGGAGAGGGTAAAACGTAATATGGGTAAAAGGGAGCCCACAAAGGGAGCTCACCGAAAGCCGGGAGTGTGAGAAAGATGGGAAAACGTTCATGAGATAGAGAGAGAAATAGAGGCGGAGGAAGATAGGGAGACACAGAGTGAACGCGAGAGAGGTAGAGAGCGAATGAGAGCACCATATGCATAGACAAGGTGTGAGAGAGAGTGTATGGAGACATATGAGTGTGAATGCGAGAGAGAGAAATGTGTGTAGTAAGTAAATGACCGACAAAACGTGATTGGAAGAGATAGAGAAAAGAAAGAGAGTAGGGAGAGAAACGGTGTGAATACTAGAGGGAGTTGTATAGAAAATGTAGCAGAGAATGAATAGAAAGATAACTATAGAGAAGGAGAGAGAAAAGAGAAAAGAGAGAAATAGAGGGAAATATACATGCAGAGTTCGAATGTCGAAGAAATATCAGTTCATGCAGAGAGTGAATGGCACATAGAACGAGTGTGCCAGAGAATGAGAACTATAAACGAGGAAAGATGAGGGAGAGCGAGGGTCTGAGAAAGAGAAAGGGAGTGGGAGACAGAGAGAGAGAGAGAGAGAGTTCATATGAGATGGATCGAGAAACCAAGCAAGAAAAGAGATTTAGAACACCAAGGAGAACACACGAGAGCAGAGAGAAAAAATATAGATTTGAACGAGACCGCATCATTATTTACGGTTTCTCTTTGGCTTCGGTGCTGTTGTAAAGAAGCGATTGGTTACCTCCAGGGAGGGCTGCCA
This sequence comes from Acheta domesticus, assembly GCA_031308135.1. Lineage (NCBI taxonomy): Eukaryota > Metazoa > Arthropoda > Insecta > Orthoptera > Gryllidae > Acheta > Acheta domesticus. The sequence continues at coordinate 63,236,583 of JAHLJT010005437.1, read as the reverse complement.
TCTGTCCGCCTCGGCGCTTGTTTCCAAGATTCGGCTCCAGGTTGAGCACGGTATTACGATGGACATTTGTTGCTCCATAAATACAGTGACGGTGGACTCTCAGCGGTTGCTTGTGCTCAGTCACGTAAAGACTGAAGATTTCTGTGGCCAAGATATTAAAAACAAGATAGAGCTCGAGATTTTATACAATATTAAATTTTTTAACATTTTCTGAATGATATGATTCTGACTGAATTATAAACATTTTCTGTTGCAACAATGATATGATTAATGATAAGATTCTGACTGAATTATAAACATTTTCTGTTGCAACAAATCGTTAATAAAATGGCATTTTACGGCATTAAATGATTACGTATTAGATTTAACGGCCCGAATGACTGCGTCATCACGCATTGAGACAATCGCGACGAGAGAATCGTGGGGAGCTAGCGGTGATACGGAAGTCGACCGTTTTCTCACACAGATGTCAAATATCCCGGACGTCACAAGGAAGTAGTTTCGCAAAATGAAGTTTGATTCTCGTATAAATTTAGAATACTGTTATACAGAAAGTAGCGTGTGCAACTCGTTTACAATGTTGCTTTATTGCATTCGTAGTAATTTGAAAACTCGCTTCTAACGTCTCTCATTTTCAAAACATGTATTCATGCAATAAAGCTTAACATTGTACACTGATTGCATAAACTCTATTTTATCACTCGCATAGAGAGAGGACTTAATAATATATGTAAATGGAACCAATAGTGACAGAAAATACGAACAACGATGTGCTGATGACAGCAATAAAGAGACAGAAAAATAAAGAGCAAGAGATATTCCAAAGAGAGCCACGAGAACGCCGTAAGACCAAAAGAGGAAAACAAAGCGTGAGGGAATCATAGAAAATAATTAAGAGAGACGGATATGAATGAAGAGACGCTGAGATAGATACATAGATACGAGTAGTGACAGATGGCGATGGCTAGATACACAGAGACAGATAAACAGATACAAATAGAGACGGGTAGACAGAGACGGGTAGACAGAGACGGGTAGACAGAGACGGGTAGACAGAGACGGGTAGACAGAGACGGGTAGACAGAGACGGGTAGACAGAGACGGGTAGACAGAGACGGGTAGACAGAGACGGGTAGACAGAGACGGGTAGACAGAGACGGGTAGACAGAGACGGGTAGACAGAGACAGGTAGACAGAGACAGGTAGACAGAGACAGGTAGACAGAGACAGGTAGACAGAGACAGGTAGACAGAGACAGGTAGACAGAGACAGGTAGACAGAGACAGGTAGACAGAGACAGGTAGACAGAGACAGGTAGACAGAGACAGGTAGACAGAGACAGGTAGACAGAGACAGGTAGACAGAGACAGGTAGACAGAGACAGGTAGACAGAGACAGGTAGACAGAGACAGGTAGACAGAGACAGGTAGACAGAGACAGGTAGACAGAGACAGGTAGACAGAGACAGGTAGACAGAGACAGGTAGACAGAGACAGGTAGACAGAGACAGGTAGACAGAGACAGGTAGACAGAGACAGGTAGACAGAGACAGGTAGACAGAGACAGGTAGACAGAGACAGGTAGACAGAGACAGGTAGACAGAGACAGGTAGACAGAGACAGGTAGAGAGAGACAGGTAGACAGAGACAGGTAGACAGAGACAGGTAGACAGAGACAGGTAGACAGAGACAGGTAGACAGAGACAGGTAGACAGAGACAGGTAGACAGAGACAGGTAGACAGAGACAGGTAGACAGAGACAGGTAGACAGAGACAGATAGACAGAGACTGACAGAGACAAAATAAGGAGAGGAGACCGAAGGTGAAACCCATAGAGAAAGAAAGTGACAAAGGGAAAATACCACTTTACCATATTTTATGCACGTAACAAAACACGTCATCCCTATCTTTTTTCCCCAACCACTCTCCTTCTCTCGTCTCCAACTCCTTTCCTTCTTAAACCACCTCTCCCCCCTTTCTATCCACTCCGTCCGTCCTGTTTTTTCCCATTCCTTCTCCGCCTTCCTCTTCGTCCACGCTATTCCTCCTTTCCCTCCATGCGCCTCTCCAATTCTCACCCACCCCGTGCTCTCTCCCGCTCTCCCCTCGCGTGCTCTCTCCGAAACACCTCGGCCGGGCGCCCTGGGAGTCGGGCGCTGAAGGTCGCCGTCGCCGCCAGTGCACGTCGCGCTCCCACTGTCGTGGAAAGGTCGGGGAGGCGCGAGGTCGGTGTTGCCAGATGTAATCCCATGGCTGGCAATGTTAACCCTTCAACACGAGATACCGTGAGGAGTCGGGATATTGTTTTCACTTCTATTCACGGGCACCCGTACCTAGTCAAGGGATTTTCGTCCCTACAGACCGGGAGAGGTGGTTCAGGGCGTCAACTGATGTCGCTGCAGCGCCTCTGACTGGGAGGTCCTAGGTTCGAGTCCCGACGGTGGCAGGATTTTCGTCACTAGCTTGTCAGCTAGGTCGAATTCAGTCGCTGTCTGGAGGAGAATTCTAGCGGCCGGCTGCTCTGATCGGTAGTTTTCCGTTGTTTCTCCCATCAACACTAGGCGAATGCCAGAGCAGTACCCTAACAAACAGGCCACGGACCGCGCGCGATCTTTCCTTCCTCTTCCTTATCCTCTCCTCTCCTCTTACACACACACTTACACTAACATGCACTACACTACCACACATACCGGGAGACCGGTCTGGAGCTTACAGCTTGTCCCGGCTGGGGCGGTGCCAAACTATTGAGAGATACCTGGTTGTGGAAAAATACCTCTAGGCGGCGGTAGGTCAGTGCTGGATCTCGGAATACAGCGGGGAAAGATCATCGCCACCTAACGAGGAAACAAACGTGCACTACACTTACGCGACTAAAGGCCTTTGAAGAGGCCGCCCCCAGACTCACTAATAAACAATCGTCTCTACAGTTTGATGCCGTCTTCATTGATTAGTGATTCCGGGCACGTCAGCTGCTAAGGTCATTAGTCCCATAAGTGCAGTGCATGATTTTTATCGCAAGTGGCGGTGATGTTGGTCACCCGATGGTGGGATTCACCGCCAACCTACAATTGGCTTGCGGTGTTTCCCCTACCAAGTATCGCCCACCAGCGAGGCACCGCCCCACCCAGAACAAGCATTCACACACGACTGCCCTCTCCACAAAAAGAGTAAAACACCCTCTAAAAGAGTTGATAGATCGTTTTTCTGTACGTAAACTGGAACGCGTAAAGAATATTAATGATACCTTGCAACGAAGGGCGCTCTAAATTTGGAGCTTTGTTCATCTTTTTATCTTCTCATTGTAAGCACAAAGGTTTGTAAACTAGAATTTTTAGGAAAAGGGAAGAGTATAAGTATGGTTGTTAAAAATATAGTAATTCGGCAAACAAATGTGTGTAGGTTGATACAAATACCTACACATGAATTACGATTGTGTATTAACAGATTCTATTTTTCAATATAGTAGCAATATATAATAGTAGAATGTTCATGTTGATGTAAATTAATTAGTGTAGGAGTAAAATAAAAGATATAAGTACATAAAATTAAATTTTCATTATCGTTTGAGTAGTAAAATTCAGAAATCATGAGAAACGAAACCTCTGAGTTACAAATGACTTCAATTTGCGTTAGAGAAAATTTCTCGATAGTGCACTACATTGGGCATAGATAACACTACTCTGGACCGAAATACTTCATAACGTTTATCATATATCATTTGAGTTGAACGTAGTGGCACCTCATGGTCACGAGCTGAAAGGAGAGGGCAACATTGTCTTCCAGGCTCCCGGTTGGCCCGATTTGCTCCAATACCAAAACATAAAGACGTAATGATGCTCCGGATTAGATCACAGTGTCCTTCTCTCCGCCCACCTCATGACAGTGAAGTGCCATTATGTTTAAAACGGAGTATCACTGTAATGTTTCTTGAAGAGCTGAAATCGGAAATGATTTCAGTTTTGCTCCATGGGTACTGCTTTTGTTCATCAATATGTTTAAATTTACATGTAAACGAACAAAATAAGAGTAATAATATTGTTGGTTTCAGACTAAATCATGTATTGCCATGGATTTTCCTTTGTGTCTTATTCCTTACCTTAACTCCAAATTTGCGGCTTATAAAGAGATTCGTGTTACCGTGTCAGGTTTAATTTTAGTACCAAAATTCACCTATGTGCAAGGTCTGTCTTTTCTTTGGTTATTGTCTTAACGTTAATGCATTTTTGTTACTCTACGTTTTGAAAGATGGGTACAAGAGATTGCATTAATTCACCGAAACTTGTCTGTTTCGTTTGTAGCAAGTATCCTAAGACAAAAAGAAAAAAATGTTATTTAGCTTACTTTTGAACTGAAATTTGATTATACGGAAAAATGATATCCATAAGCAGTGAATAAAATCTGAAGAACTTCATTTTTTTTGTAAGAACGAATCGTTTAATTTCGGAAGTTCAGTGATGTGAGGTTGAAATTTCAGTGGTAACTGCTGCTACTTTCGTACAATTGATGACATCCAAACAAGAGTCACAAAAACAAATATCTCTCCAAAAGTAAGGTAGACAGTTGGATGTTGCTTATCCTCAATATTGATCGTGTCCCGGCCAACACCTCACCGAATCACCGAGCATGGTCTGATGGAGATTTAATGGAGTGTTCAATAGGTAACATTTCTCTTTCGCCTCGCGAAACGACAAGCCCCACCTTTGAGGATTTTTACTACTCTGTAAGTCAGTAATCCTTCCGGATCAGTGCGAATCCCTTCCCAATTTCCCCTGGGTTCAGGTTCAATTACCAGCAGGAGTCCAACCCACCCGGGGCCAAACGGATCGTTGCTGATCTCAGGGTTGCAGGTTGCCCCTCTGGCACTAGGGATATAGGTATCGCTTGGAAACCGGGCATCCTAATGATAAATTCCAATTCCTCGTGATGACATTGGGGTGTGATCCCGAGGCAGATTTGTGGAACCGCCTACAAGAGGACGTGTAGGTCATCATTGGATCTCACCATCCAGTGTCGGAACACTGCCACCTCTGTGAATAATAATGTTTTGCACTATCTGGACCGAATGACCATAGCAGTTGGCTTGCTCGGTAACAAATAATCAATCGATCAAATGGGGCTTCAGAGAATAGTCTCACATTCCGCGCCCTCTGAACGAACTTAATCTTGGCTTCTTGGACCTAGGCAACAGTCAACTGATGGGAGTTGGCGCCTTACGCGTTTAACGTGAATAGCATCAGCTGACACCGGTACCGAACACATGACGATACCACGTTGGACGACAAGGGCTAAGTTGGCCAGTAGCAAACAATAGGTATTAATTAATAATAATTATAATATTGTAACAATATTAACTAGAATGTTGTAATAATATTAATTATAATGATAATATAATATATAAAAAATCCATGTTTGTGTATTTAATGCGTTGCTGTACCGTTTATCCGATTACGATACAAATTTGTCAACTGATTGCTTACACTTGCGTCAAGGTTGTAGACATTACAATGGGAATATGGCAATGTCTGTCGTACACAAACGCGCATTCATGATGATTTAATACACTTATGCTGACTCAAGCGCCTCTGAACACAAGCTCTACGCAACCCGCCGCACTCTCAAGTATTATGCACGTCTTCGCCGCGTATTCTGTCCCTGCGATTGTGAATCATCGGCCGGAATTATTACTTGAACGTCATCTCTTATACATCAAATATCTTCACGGCAATGTCATAGCGAATGCATGCCAAAACTAGAAGGATAGAAGGAGAGCATTTTAACAATACGATACTTGACAATCATGCCCAAAACAGGACATCGAGCAGACCCATACTCGCGAGAAAATATTTCATCTATTAAATGCTTTGAAGAGATTAGCGTAAAACGTGATTGTTAATCACGTAACCAGTAGAATGTGAAGTGTAACTCATTGCAATAGCTGAGCATTGCCGAGCCCACTAATATTATACAATTAATTAATATAAGACTTTAGAAATATTATTGCAAGCGCAGTGGAAGATTTTTAACTATCTTGAAAAAGAGGAAGATACTGTGCGTCGTACAGATTTTAAGAAATGTTTATTCAACGTATTGAAACTATTATATTAATACTATTTGGAAAATATTTTGAGACCTTTATGTTACATTCATATTACATTTAATAAATGCTTTTGCGTATTTGTCGTTATACTGTACTCGTATATCAGCTGTACTCGTATATCGGTTTAAGTCCAACCATACGAAAAGCCCTTCTTAGCGACCGGTGTTCTTTAAATATTTAAACAGTCCGCTGCCCGGTAAGAATCGAAAGAATAAGCTATATGGAATGTAAGTACCGTATTCCATGAAAAATCTATTTAAAAACTAATGTCTACTGATAAGACGAAATCACTAAAAGCATTGAATGACTCGGCTGATTTCACAAATAACAGGCGTGGTTGGTTACAAACGTCGGCTATCTTCTTGGTTGGTAAACATCAACTGCTCCCCTATTTTCTATATATAGGCCTAATGATATTAATAACATCAAATTTTGAAATCCGTTTTATATTGAAAATATAATTTCAGTTTTTACGCAGTTTACCTATAGAATTAAGCTATAACCCCTCCTCTCCGTGTGTATCTTAACGTTCTTGCCGAACGGTGTCTTGTCCAGATGTTGGCCTCCTAAGTTGGCATCGTAATTTGGCTGGCGGTGTCGCCGGCGGGGGCTTCCCCGCTGCCTTCCTTCCTCCTTCTTCTTTCCTTCCTTCCTTCCTCTCCCCGTCTGCCCGGAGCACTGCGGGCACGCAGTGGAGCAAATGGTCCTGAATTGGGTACTAATGCAAATAAAATGGGTCAGGTTCTATTAACTAATTATTTTATATTACAGAGTTGGTAGCACTGGATAAGCTAGATACTTCATCACTTCGCATCAGTCGTAATAAATAATGATATATTCTTAATGATTGTGTACTGATTTTTATTTGAAGTAAATTAATCGTAAGTGTTTAACTTAACGTCGTGATTTAATAATATTTATGCCGTTATCGATATGATAGATGATAATTATCACTCGTGAACTGCAGTACTGAGACAATTTGAAAAATTATGCTTTGAGATAAACATGAAAGTTTTGCTGGTGATTTAAATTTTCTAATCACACGCAATCGTCACGTTAATCTTCAGTCGTCAATGTAGCTATAATAATAATAATAATAATAATAATCGTAATGTTTTATTAAAGGCGAAATTCAGGCAATAAGGACTCCAGTCCAACGTCGCAAATAACTGATCCAAGTTTTTACTGAAGGCGGAGAAAGCTACCATATTTAGGGTGTAAAACCTCAACACTGGTGGCAACACTGGTTCTTCGCCCGCCTAACCGTGTGCGGTCTTTTCTTCCCCTCGCCCCTCCTGAGCCTGGCGCAGGGGAGGGGGTGTTCGGAAAGGGCCCTCGGGTGAAGGGCCGCTTATCGGAAGCTGCCGCCGCCGCCGCCATCGCCCACGGCAGCACTGAGCAGGGGCGTTCAAGGGCGCGGACTGGGGGAAGGGCCTCGCGCGACATTCTTATTTTCTCGAAAACTTATTTTAGAAAATTGACGTAGTTTGTAGTTCTTTCGTCCCCTTCCTGCTACGAGATTATTGCAGTAGATTTATTGGTGCGAAATCTACTCTTCAATATCGGATCTTTAAATTATGTCAGGTACGTTTCTTTCTTCAAAATATTTGTGGTTCTAATTTTCAGTACTCCGTATTTTAAAAAATACGTAAAGAAGGTTTCATGAAAAGCCGCAATAAATATTTTTTGTACACTTTTTGGCCGAATAGAACCAAATGTAGGGTAGTAAATAACATGGCAAAAATGAGATTTTCATCAAACTTCTGAAATTTCACGAATTGTAAAATAATACTTATTTTGAACCTGAGGTGTTTCTTTTCTGTTTGAACTGGGAATTTCTTTCTTAATGTAATTTATTTCTCAATTTTCGATCCGCAAATCTGTTTTTACACCCGTTTTTATAAATAGTAGTGAGTTTTGTGTAATTTTGAGTGGTATGTGGTTGTCAAATTAACAGTTGACCGGAATTGTAGTAGGATAGGAAAGGCAATATATCACGTAAACACTCTTGTAATTAGAGAAAGTGCTAATGTAGATTATTTCTTCCGATATCTATGTCACCGCGGCGATCTACTTCGGAGTCATGAAGTGTCATCGTGCGTCACCTAACTACCTGATCCGTTTGCTCTTCAAAAACGTCCCGTGTAAAGAAATACACTGTATTAGAATGTGTCTCTTTGGTCAACAATACAAGCAATGTTGTATTCCAGTTTTGACGAGAATGTAAATAGTTCTGTGTTGGAGAACGCATTTTCTTACTAGCTCGAATATTAATCATGCAATAAAACCAGTAACGCTCTAGAACACCGTGCATTGTGTTATTCATGAATGTGATGCAGAGTGGTAACGTTACCAGACGCTGGCGCATGTATTATTTCAACGATCCAGCGTAAATGTTGAGTCACAAATCGTCTGCGATGAATCAGTGAATCAGTTGCATCACTGTCGTATTATCTGAGACATTATTGACCGCGAATCTCTAGGGTTAGAATTCCGACAAAGGCTGATTTTCCTGTAGCTAGAGCTGGTCGAATTTAACCACGATCTGAAGAAGGATTCCAGCGACCGCCATTTCAGAGCGGTAGTTTTTTGTGGTTTCTCCAACCGTTGCCAAGAGATTGCTGGAGCATTGCCTTAACAAACGGGCGATCATTCCTTCCTCATTCCTGCCCTATTCTCTCCCTTTATTCTCCAATGCAATTCAGAACTATTTACATTATTTTTGGCACTCGCCACTTCACTATGCACAAATTACATATTCGAAAGATGTTTTGCAATTTGAACCCAAATCACCAATCACTGTCATTGTAGTAATATCATATATACATTTACTACTCATTATATAAATTACTATTCTTCTTATGCAGTTCATCCAGTCTTGTTCATAACAGCTGTTTCTCTTTACAAACATGTTTGGGGAAGTAGTGCAAGCAAACACCGTAAGGTAGCTGCACAAGAGCTTTAAAGTGCTACCAAGAACATTAGTTTTTCCTGGTTTAACACTTAGCGGTTGCTACAATTGATTTAACTCTTAACAGACGGCCATGTTAGGCTGCTGATCATGGACCTGTTATTTTTCAACTGTTATTAATAACCGTTAGTACAAATCGATTGATATTCCGATAACAGTAATTGAAGAAAAGTTGTTAAGCCCATTTCTAGTTTGAAGTTAGATTCCACAATAAAGATATTTTCACCCTTTAGAGAATAATTTAGAGAGTACGGAATTTTTGCATTGTTTTAACTAGTTATCATTACACAAAACATTTCTTCATTTCAACAATTCGATGTTTTCCATAAAAGCCTCAGGAAATTCAGGCCTTAAAACATTCACTACATTAATAGAAGTAATGACCACGGCTGTTGACGTGCCCGGAAATATTCATCAGTGAATTCAACCTTCGTTGTGCCTTTTTAAGTTGGGTCCCAATATGAAGGTCTTTTCACTCTTAATAGAAGAATTCAAGATTTGAAATAAAAAAAAGTTGTAAGTGCCATTTCTGTTAAATTTATGTTTTTGACAGAGTAATGAAGAATGAATCAAGGCCTATGACAAAGTACAGAGGCATTTTATGATAGCGTTACGGAGTGATTATAAGTGGCAGGAGGGGTATGTGCCGAAAGGTTGAAAATTCATATTATGAACTATTTTTTTTTCAGAAATATGAAAATGGCACATACATATTTTTTTATTTCGAATCTTCAATTTATAAATTACGAAATGTTTGCGCGATTTAAACTAGTTGCACAAGTAGTTTCAATCATTCGATGTTTTCAACGAAAGCCGCAGGGAATTCCGGCCTCAAAACATTCTCTACACTAACGGGAGTAATGACCTTAGGAATTGACGTGCTCAGAAACATTCATCAACCGATTCAACCTTCTTCATACTGTTCGAAGTTGAGGTCCAATATGAAGATCTGTTCACTCTTTAAAAAATGTTTAAAGTACGGAAAGAACTTGTCAAACTACAATAAACTCTCATTAGCACGAACTCGCTTAACACGAATTTAGCCGTAACACGAACAAAAAAATCGGTTCCGGCAAGGGATTACAGCATTTTTGTCAAGGTCGATGCCACGAGTGGGAGTCCGTGGCACGAGTGCCACGACGAAATCGTCCCTTCACGCAGTTCATCACTCCGCCACCTGAGACTAGGTTATCCCTATTGTAAAACGACAGGGTTCTACTCGTAATAGTTCCCTTTCCCGACGCTAGTTGCGCAGAGAAGCTCGTGGCATGCTACGGTACCACAACGCGTGCCCCAGCCACCAGTAGACCTTGACACTACTGGATTACGGTGATATTGACTCGGATAACACGAATTTTTATAACACGAACTGCGATTATTTTGGTCCCTTGAAATTCATGCCACAGAGTGTTTACTGTAGTAATAACTACAGCCCTTTCTTCATTTCAAACATTCGATTTTTTCCGTGGAATCCTCGGTAAAATCCAGGTCTCAACCGCTGTCCCTGTTCGCCAACCGACTACCGTTCGACCACCACCGCCACCCTCGGGCCGGTCGCGAAGTCTCTCGCTTCGTTCGGCGGCGGCGGCGGGGGCGGCGGCGTCCAGGCGCCGAAGGGAGCGGAGGGGGCGGGGCGGCGTCGGAGGGCCCTCGGCCGCCTGTGAAGAGCGACGCCGGCGCCCCCGCCCCTCCCCTCCCCTCCCCTCCACGGCGCCGTTTTTGTTGACAGACGCCGGCGGCGGCCCCGCGCCACGCGATCCGCCCTGGAAAAATGTTGCCCGGCGGGCCGCCGGTGACGTGGCATTTTTCGCCGAGGCGGACGCCGACGACGACGCCGCTGGCGGTGATTGATATGAACTACGTCGCGCCGCCACTCGCCGCGTGCTCTTCCCTTTTTGTTGCGACGCCGGTTTTTGTTTTTATTTTTAGCGTCGATTTCGTTCCGGTTTGCCGTGCTAAGGGACGCTATTGGGGATTTTTTAGATTTTTTTAAGAAATATTGGAATTATTTTGTCAATTTGTTTGGGTGGAGGAGAATTCTACCGGCCGGCTGCTCTGATCGGTAGTTTTCTGTGGTTTCTCCGGTCAATATAAGGCGAATGCCGGAGCAGTATCTTAATAGATAAGCCACCGACCGAGTGCGATCATTGTTTCCTCTTCTTTGCCCTACCCTTCCCCCTTACATGCACTTTGACTACACTTCGACATATCGACAGAAGATTAGAGCTTGTCTCGGCTGGGAAGGTGCCCCGCTGGTGGGAGATATTTGGTAGGCGCAAAGCCAATGTTGACTTCTGTGCCGCATCTCATTATCAATCTAGGTAATATCGTCGCCATATTTTGTGAAGGAACATGGTGTACTCGTACGGAACTAATGACCATAGCTGTTGATGCGCCAGGAATCACTAGTCAATCAATCGTTGAGCTCTCTAGCCAGTTTCATCATTGGCAAATTATTAGGAATTGGTGGAAAGGATATCGACTGCAACTTCGTCGCACCACCACTCGCCGCATGTTCTTCCTTACGTGAGGGCCATGCCGTTTTTGTTGTTTTTTTTACTTTTTCTCTTTTTTCTCTTAATTTAAGGCTGATTCTTTTTGTTTCTTCCTATTGCGTATCATATTCTTCCCTTTCTGTAGGGTCAGCTTGATACAATATGTCCATTTTAGTTGCCTGACGGATTTTCCTTTGACGCACTGAGTATTTATTTATTATCAACATTTAATATGTTACCTTTAATTATTTATTCAATCTCTTATCCCCACAATGATCCACCACTCTGATGGAATTTCTTTCCTTCCGAACTACGAATTTTTTTTACCATATAAATATCTAATATCTTATACTTCTAAGTATTATTTATTATTTATTTCAACAACACCATATCCGTTCGCCAGGGTATATCCACCGTGAGAAAATATGTAGGTAGACTGACAAAACCGTTCGTACGGTGTTGAGGCGAAGAAATTTACGTAAAAAAATACGTTTAATTAATTATTTGGATTTAGGGATTCTCTCTACATTATGAAATTAAAAATAATCATCCTTGAAACAAACAAAACTTAATAATTTAACTTCTTCGTCTTTAAACAGTAATCTTTGATATAACACTTCGGTTATATCAAAGTAACTGTATATAGTTACTACAGTTATATCATATAACTGTATCAGGAAAACAAACAACCGTACATTAAAACCTTTACCAATTAACATTTCCCAATTGTACCGTTATTTACAACACATGCACATACTTCTTTCTCGGTGCACGCATGGTGATGTACCCTTATTTATACCACTAGGCCCATTGCATTTCTTCTTCGTACTTCTATGTTGATTTTCTCCTACCTCTCACGCCTCCTCTTTTCTGATTGGATAATCATCCCTCGGCGCCTGATACTGTTTACTCTTTGGCTTTCGATTATCTCATACTCATAATTGTAATTAATCCCACGGAAATTCCTCACGTGTCCTTATTAAGTTTATTATTAAAACAATTACTATTTTGCTCGCCTATTTAACCTACTCCACTTTCCTTGAATTTTCATTAGTTATGTAGTCATCATATGTTTACTGCGGATCCCCGTTGTTGACATTACACATTTTTAAAACGCCTACTTTTATTTGTATCTACTTGGCCGTCTGATGACCCATCACTTCTTTACAAATTTCTCGTTTTCCATATTCAGTTATTGTTTTATTGTGCTTCTACTTTCTCACTATTTTCATCACATTTTATTATATTTATTTGCAATCCGACTTATAAAAATATTTCCACATCGTTCTGCAGTAACGTGAGTTGTTTTTTTTTGACGGTGAACTCTTACTACAGTGATATAAAACTTAAACTACAATGATCTACAACTACTCTTACTACAAACTTACACTGCAACTTAAACTATAATGGTATAAAATGACTATTCACTTACATAAATGTCATATTCTTCTTTTATATGCTCTTATCTATTGTATTTATGGGCAATTTCTTTATGGTTGTCAATACTCAGAGAATTGAGATTTTATTTCTCAATTAATCGGTATTATAATAATTATTGATTATTAATAATAATAAATAATAATTATTAATTAAATTAATATTATTACTATTAATTATTATTGCGATTATTAATTGAGGCCGGTTAGTTATCAGATCTAGAAAATTGTTGCTCCCTCCGCTGCCAGTGAAAAGTTTATTTTTCGAAGGTGGGCGTTTCTAGTGGTGACTGACATAATCTACGCCACACTACAAACTTGTATGAGTGTGTAACATGTATATTATTTGTGTATGTCGCAACAATGTTCTTCTGTCTAATACTTCCTCTTTTTGTTTCTATTAAATTTCCGTCCGTGACATTTCGTTTGGTATTACTGCGAATTGCGTCTATCATTATTATTTTCATGGAAGTTATTTTTTTCAAATACGGACGACTAATGGACAAGAACTGAACTACGGTACTAGTCAAATGTGTAATTGCCTTTTTTCCTTTTTCATAAATGTTCGTTCGGTTCTTTTGAAGAGGGTGTGGACTCAATGGACCTCTGAGGGTTCTTAAAGAAGACTACGACGCCTCTGTGCCCGATCTGTCCCCGACTCGTGCCCGACTCGTGCACGAGCCTTAGCCCTAGGGTCCAAACCCTAATCTGTATCGTAGTCTGCATAAGCGACTGTAAAGACTCTAACGAGTCCGAGATGGATCGTTGACTCCGCGGCGATGTCTGCAAGGAGTGCGTGTGTTCAACAGTGTTGCGACGTTTCTGTAGCTGTACCACTCGCAAAAATGCTCGCATAATGGCGGACGTACCTTTGGTGAAGCCTCAGAGGCTTCCCCCACTCTGCGGTAGCTGAGATTTCCCCTCTCGACGATAAGGAAGCGCGGAGGCGACAAGGGGAGGCGACTGCGAGACGCAGCGATCGCACTGGCCGTCACTCGTCATCACTACTCTTATCGTCATAAGACGATACTCGCACTGCCAGGAGTGTCCAAAGAAATGACTAATTCATCAATGTGTTGGTCCATCACTTCTCCTATTACTGAAACTCTTTTTCAAGACACGGCTTATTTTCTGTTGATCGTTTGGACAACCCCTTCTGTAGAAACACGTAAGCTGCCTTTCGTCTGATCCTTCTCACTCATCAGTTTGTTATCGCCAAACCTGCCGTATTGAATTACCGCACGACCCACGAGAGAGAAAGACAAAGAGGAAGCTATACTGCGATTTTTCTAACTTTGCCCTTCAATGCCACTCAAATCCCATCTTCGCGATGGAATATCACACGGCATTTTGCGTCTTTCTCGGTCTAGCCGGTAGAAGTCATATGATCGCAAGCACTGCTTGATACGGTCACGGTCATGCGAGATCTAGCGGAACGACTGAGAAAGATGCGAAATACCGTGACATATTCCATCGCGAAGATGGGAATTGAGTGGCATTGAGAGGCAAAGTTAGAAAAATCACAGAATGTGTTGAGACAAAGAGCGCAAGTAGGTGGGGTAATATTTGTAGCTTTGGATTGATTGATTGATGGATTCGTGTTTCCGGGCGCGTCAACTACTTTGGTCATTAGTCCCGTAATTGTAGTGCGGGTTATTCTCGGGAGGTGGCGATGAACTTTTACCCGCTGGATGGGGAGATCTGGCGTCGACCTACCGTCGACTGGCGGGGTTTCCCCTCAACCAGGTATCTCCCACCAGCGGGGCACCGCCCCAGCCGGGACAAGCTGTAAGCTCCCGACCGGCCTCCCGGCATGTGTAGTAGTGTAGTGCATGTTAGTGTAAGAGGAGAGGATAGGACAAGGAAGAGGAAGGAAAGATCGCGCGCGGTCCGTGGCCCGTTTGTTAGGGTACTGCTCCGAAATTCGCCTGGTGTTGATCGGAGAAACCACGGAAAACTACCGATCAGAGCAGCCGGCCGCTAGAATTCTCCTCCAGACAGCGACTGAATTCGACCCAGCTGACAAGCTAGTGTCGAAAATTCTGCCGCCTTCGGGACTCGAACCTAGGACCTCCCAATCAGAGGGACCGTAGTTTTGGAGGGCAAGGCCATGTTCGGGCATGCGCAGTGGAATTTTTTTTTACTCAGGGAGACCTTTAGAAAGGAGCCAGCGCCGACGACAGCGGCGGTGCGGCAGGGCGAGAGCTGCGGCAGGACTAGCCTGGGACGGCGGCGGCGGCGTCTGCGCGGCGACGATTGCGTAAGGCCGCGTGCGCGGGCGGACGGGGTTCGGCCCCCGGCGGGCGCCCGCCCTCCCGCCCGCGACGCTCCTTTTCCATTAGGGCGAGGTCGCCGCCCCCTTCCTCCCCCCGTGCCCTCCTCCCCGCTCGGGGCTGACGCAGCGCATTCGCCACGGGGAAGCACTGCGACGGCTCCCAAATGCAACAACATTGCGGGGCAATGCCTGCCGTTAGGAGCTCCAGCCCCCGTCGACGCTACAAGAAGTCAGCAAGCACGCCATGAAGAATTACTGCAAGAATTGCTACAAGAATTGTTACAAGAATTACTAGAAGAATTGCTACAAGAATTGTTACAAGAATTACTAGAAGAATTGCAACAAGAATTGCAACAAGAATTACCAGAAGAATTGCTACAAGAATTGTTACAAGAATTCCAACAAGAATTGTTACAAGAATTACTAGAAGAATTGCTACAAGAATTGCTACTAGAAGAATTGCTACTAGAAAAATTGCTACTAGAGGAATTGCAGGAAGTCAGCAAGAAGTGCATAGCACGCATGCCAAGAAGAATTCAGGATTTGTTGAAGGCTAAAGGTGGTTTTGCCAAATATTGACGCATTATGCTAAAATGTAATAAACAGTCCTTAAAGAGCAAACTAGAAGTAATTACACTCATTTTATTGTTTAGATGTATTCATTAATCATTAAATATACAAATAAATGCTGTGTACTTCACGTAACATATTTATTACTTTAGATATAACAAAATATGTATCAATTTTTGAAGTGAGTATAATAATTTGGCACCCCACACTATTTCCCTTGACCGCGTCGATTGCAAGAGCCCGGCGAAGCGTCTTGACTTTCACCGACTATTCCACTATTCACGTAACTTTTCTCCTCTAACTCAAAAATTTAATTTAGGCCTAATGTTGTGATCTCTAGCAGAAGCAAATCCAAAATTTCGAAAGACAAATTGCGTGCACCCAAATTTTTAGTAGTATTATTATTGATACCCAGAGATATAATTTAATAAAAATCAAAATTCTTTAATACATAAATTAAATTATTATATATTTTAAATTACAAATATTAGTGATGGTGTAAATTAGTTAACAATTATTAATGGTGCCAAAACCTTATTGTGAATAGTAATAAAATTGAATTCAAGCTCTTGGAAGGCCTTCTGGCTGAATAATAAATAAATAAATAAATAAATAAATAAAGACTATTCCACACATGAAATTTCAGCCAATTGCTTGGAACGATACGTACCAGTTACCCATGCTTCACTACCAGTTTTCGATTATCACCTGCTAGGAGGTGACGACTTTTGCACTTGGTTTTTGTTTACAAAGCGTTTATAAAAGTGATTGTTCAATATTCCATGGCCTCTTGTGCGTGAATTGTTGCCAGTTTGAAAGCAAAAACTTCCACTCAACTTTCGGTTTGGCTTCTAAAGATAAAATGCACCAAATTATTTACGAATGTAAACCAACAAACACAATTAACAATAGAAAATTTGTTTTGAAATACGTTAAGAACTTTTGTACTGAAATAAAATATAATTTAATCGCATTTACAACAGTAAAGAGATAGCAAATATTTTAAAAGGTTGTATGGACAATGGAGAAAATGGTATGAGTAGGAACTTAAATAGAGGATCCTAAAAGTGACGAACACATCATCTACTTAAAAATCAGCAAATAAAATTCGTTTCCTGGAAATTTAAACTTTCGAAACTGTTATTTAATCATTATGGCTTTAAATAATTTGGTTATCTTTGTTTGGTTATGTTTATTTTCATGTTCTTCTAATGCTGCACGGAAAAAGACTACGGGCGGTATGGAAATCAAGACCATCGCTGTATGGGTGTTTTTTGTACCAATTCACTGATGTTTCATCGTTGTATAAGTTAAATAAATTATGTTGATTTTGTTCGGGGCTACTATACGCATAATGTTCATGAGTGGACTGTATGAGTGGACTGTAGTGATGAGGTACAGTAGTCCCGAAACCCTTCGACTGCTCTTGGGATTGGCGCAGGAGTTGCAGGATGCATACACGAGTATGCACGAGTTCCAGCACAAACAAGATTTAATAAGTAAAATAATGAATGTCACTAACAAGGAGCACAGTATTAACATGAAAATTTCACTTAGTGCATTAATTCACTTGTCCAAGTATATTTATTGCAGTGACCTTGTACATCGCTGTAGTTACCTTGTGCCGACCAGAAGCAACCGCGAGTTACATAGTTCAATTAATAATTACGGGCGTAAACTTACGCAAGAGCGACAGACACAATTAAAGTGTTTACTGCCACGATTGAATAATTAATGTGCGAGCCGTATGCAGCTCAATTTGCACGATTATACATTTTTTTTACACGCTACTGCGCGGAGCCCTGAACACACGCGACTATCCTTCACGGTGTCTTTCTGTGGACTGCCGAATTCGGTTGAGCCGAATTCGGTTGGGGCAGAGACGTTAGGAATGGGCTCTCACGCGCAGCAGAGGTAGGGATGGCGATGGCCAATTACCATTTGCCATTTGATCTGGATTTGGAATGATCCGGGCGGTTTTGTTCGTTGCTCCTGCAACGGACCGAGCGGGGGGGGGCGAGATAGCCAGGCACACACGTGCGAGCCGTCTCCGCCCGTTGGAGAGTTCGCGGAAGAGCGGATGTGAAGGCGATGGCGTAATTTCGCCGGCTCAACGGCCGCGCTCTTGCCGATTACGCAATTTAACTGATCTGCCTTGCATTGTGAAAATTAACGTATTTATTTCTGCTTTGCTGTTGGCCCGAACAGATTTAATAAAACACACCAAAAGTGTTTCCGCACCAATACTGAAATTCAAAATACGTGCCAACACTCGAACGGAGAAATACATATGTTCTCGTTATCACCTGTAGTGTTCTCACATTAACAAATTGTCAAAATTGAGGTCTCCAATAAAGTATTAATGCATCAAACACAAAAGTGACTTCGACGAGATTCCTAGATTCGGCCTACCGACCTTGTTCAGAAACTCCTGCCTGGTCTTGGAAACGACCACTTTCTTGCATTGTGGAGTAAAGTATTATTCCGTTCGTCCGACCTAACCGCCTTCAATATATCAAGTACCCATGTCAGCATATTCCAAATTAGTGTAATATTCCTTAGTATTTTTAATGTTTTTTTTAAGTTAGTATTACTGTTGATCCTTTGCGCAACCTATTGTATTCTTACGTTAGTTGAGAATATTGTCACCCTTAAACAACCGCACATGTTGTATTGTGTTTTTATTCTCTCGAGCACACATACCTCCACTTTTTCGGAAAACAGTTGTTGAAACAAACTCAAGAAAAAATTTAAAAAACGGAGCATTTAAAGTACGTCAGTTAAAAAAATATGTTTATGAGAAACAAATTTTTATCCCATACATTTGTGCAGTTGCCGGTTGGTAGCAGATGTATCGCTATTTCAGGACTTGGAATTGCCATTTATTTCTTTGAAACAATGCCAAAAAGTTTGAAACTTCGTTAAATGCATTTTTAAAAAATCAATAAAAACCAAGTGAGATAAACAATATCGTGTAATAACTTGAACATCGTCGATTAATGGAAAGCAAACAAAGCTTTGGGGGAATTTAATCGTGGTTTCTTTTACAAAATTGGCTTTTTGGTATTACGACAATATTCCGGAAAGTGACACCTTGTTAAACAACAGGACGACTTAATGAAGAGAACCGAAATGTCCAAATAATCTCTCTGTCATCACAAAAATAGGAAGCGAGAAACATTGAGCCCAAGCGTCTAATTTTGTACTAATTTCAAACTGATGACATCTATATATCAGAAAAAAATAAGCATCTTTGTTTCCCTTTTGCCGAACTCAATCACCAAATGAATTGGCTCCATCACTGTTATAACAACGTTGCGTTACAGTTTGTTACTGACTAATTCAATTCAAATTCAGACAAGTTCATTTTCAACTGATAACATTATTGTTACAGATAACGCAATAAACATCTTTGTTTTCCTTCTGCCAATCTCTATCACCATACTAATTTGCTCGATCACTGATACAACAACGTTAGGTAACAGTTTGTTACCGAATTGCTCATTTCAATGCGGAGAATGAAACAAATGAATACATTATAGGTAGTTTGGCTCAATTGAAAAGTCCATTTCTTATTCCCCATTACTGTCCCATCATCATCATCATCATCATCATCATCGTATCATACCGTTATAATTTTTATACTATACATGTGTGCTTTTAAGGCATTGGTACCGGAATAATAAAAAACAAATATGTATGTCATGAAGTAGGATTCACCCAATTAGCTTTCTTTTCTTAAGTTTTCCACAGCACGTACTATGTTGTACGTAAAATGTTGAAGTTGCTGACTTGCTATTCGAGACAATTAAGGTTAAAACGTGACTGATTTCAGAAAAGAGATCACAGATTCGAATCCAATCTAGGCTATAGATATTTATATGGGTCGTTCTTTTTGTCTAAATCAGATAGTTAAGATGTGTCAAATGAACCTAGGTGCTACTTCGGTAATGAAGAAATAAAATTCTGTTGGGACCTAATGGCCGCCTGAACACTGATCACAGGGAACAGCGAGAATGAAAATAGTTGATCCGAAGGGACGCCAGATGGCAGGTGCGCTACGGTGTGTTTGGTATTCACCAAGGCGCCGCAGACAACAGTGACGAATATTTGTGTATAACTCGTGAAAACACGATAAAGACCCTAATAAAGAAAATATGTGGCAAATAACAGCGAATGCGAAATTTGTAAATGTTTATGTGAAAATAAATATTATCTCTCTGCCTGTTAAAAAATTTTAAGAAATTCAAGTATTCGTTCCAACGCATGGTCATAGTACTCGTACATTAGATCTTACTGATCTCCTAGTAGATAGACTGTTGTTTCTGGGCTTGACAACTATGATCATACATTAACAGGACTCTGTTAATGTATTGAATATGTTTATGCCTAAAGGAGACTGATGACTTATCCCCTTCTGGGTATTGAGAGACGGCACCGACCTACACGTCCCTAGTGAGTGATATCCCCTTTCAGGCACCCATACCGCGGGACATCCTCCTAACCAGGACAAGCAAAAAGCAGCCGACCGGTCTCCCGATGTGTGGAAGTGTAGTACATGTAATTGTAAATGTATGTGCGTGAAGGGAGAGTATTGGCAAAGGAAGAGGAAGGAAAGATCGCGCGCGGTCCCCCGTGATCCCTTTGAAATTAGTCTGGTGTTAACCGGAAGAACCATGGAAAATTGCAGAACAGAGCAGCCGGCCGCTAGAATTCTACTAGAGGCAGCGGCTGAATTAGACCTATCTATGTTGCTAAACTTCGATTTTTTTAATGAGACCGATAGCATTAGGTCATTGTTACATCTCCTGCGTTGTCAAATGAACATTTTAAATTAATACACACACGTCATTGTCAACGGGTCTCGTGGCCTCGGAAATGTGCTTACCATAGTTAAAAATATACCTTTCATCAGGCAGGAGATGTAACAATGACCTAATGTCATCAGCCACTTCAAAAAAATCAAAGTATAGTGCCGAAAATCTGCCGCCGTCGGGAGTCAATCCCAAGGACCTACCGGTAAGAGTCACTACTGAGTCAGCAACAACGCTGACTCTGAGCCCAGCCGGTCCTGATCCGTTGAAAGATTCAGCGTGGGACGGAAAGAATCGCTAAAGCAAGTGCCTCGCGAAGCTGACATCCGAGTTCCATGGCCTGCAGCGCAGAGGTCGAAAGCCCTGGCCCCCTGTTGCGGCGTAGCTTTTGTGCGATGCTCTGCTTTCTCTCCTTCCATCCGCCTCCTCAGTCGCTTGTTTGCGTGGGCGGGCCGAGGAGCGAGGTCGGTCAGCGACCCGCCTTCTCCACCGCCTCCTGCGCTAGCGGCGCCGCTTCGTCCGCCTGACTGTCTCTCTGGGCAGGCGATCGAAGACCTCTCGTCACATGTCGAGACGGGGGGGGATTCGTTGTCGATGACGTCGGTTGGATTTAACTACCGAAAACACGTAGGTGCTGCTAGCTTTCTTGTTAATGTATATGTTCGTTTTTATTAAAATTTCGTATTGTTCCTCATAGATATATGCCAAGGACTTTTTACTGTATCGCCCTACCATGTGACACGTAATAAAGAGAGAATATTGTAACTTCGGGGCAAAAACGGCGATTTTTTGAAAGAAAACTCGTATTGGGAACTTGTATATCGAAAAAGGATATAATTCACGCTCTCACGTGTATATATATATACACTAGGGTGTCCCTTATTTTCCAACTTTCAAATTTTTGACTGCTCACCCTCCAATTTTGTTCCAAAGCACTTAAAACATGCCTATACAAAATTTTTTTGAGATCGGAGTGTTCTAACCCGTGCCGACTTGAGCGCGAATTCGCATGACGGACATGTCCAGAGCATGAATTTTAATCGATCGTATTACTCGTGTTCACAGGTTGCTAATGTAACAGTGTCATATGTTAGTGTCATATGCAGTGCCGAAGAACATGTGTTTTTATTAGGAGATAATATTACCTATTAATATAAAACACCAAATAAACGGACACAATTGACCATCAGTCAAGTGCTTGATGTTTTATTTCACAACATATGGGAAGTAAAATGAACAGTTAGGGCAAGCGCTAAACTTGTGGTTGGTGAGAGAATGATATTTTGCGAGAAAGCAAAAATTTCAACAAGAGCTAATGAGCATTGTTCGCAAAATCTTATTAACTTGTACTATTCGGAGTGAAGAAAATTACAAAAAACGCAAACAAGTGTGGAGATATTTTTAAGCATCGTGAAGATGAGTTTAGAAATAAATTGAACAATCTATTTGATATTGCACATCCGAATGCTTTACAAATGATTATGTTGGAAGAAGAAAGGATGTTTTTATTTCGGCAGAGAGAGCCAGGATGTAAAAGTTATCTTGAAGGACTGGACGAACATCTTGCGGATAAAGAAGAAAGGGCTAGACAAAGAACATTACAAGAAGAAAAAAGATTACAAATACTTTGATGTGATACAACTGCATCAAACACTTGACGTCTTGAAGGAGTATACGTCTTTCCTGAAGAAAATTTGGACAGAGCATTATTATTTCCGTGCCGTCATTACATATATAAAAACCTATTTTATAATGTGTATTTGAATGTAAAATACATAATGTAGTAAGCAATCCTGAAAACGCTTTTTTAGCATTTTAAAAAAAGTTAAAAAAGATTTAACGCCATTAAATTTTAAAGTGGCAAAGAGAATATGGGAATATTCTTTAATGAGTCCGA
Source organism: Acheta domesticus (assembly GCA_031308135.1). Taxonomy (NCBI): domain Eukaryota; kingdom Metazoa; phylum Arthropoda; class Insecta; order Orthoptera; family Gryllidae; genus Acheta; species Acheta domesticus. Next base: position 63,214,029 of record JAHLJT010005437.1, on the reverse strand, counting down.
TTTTAAAGAAATGTTGAACTTTTATGAAAGTAACAAAGTAATGATACATCTTCCTGGGCATTGCATCGAACTCAACATAGATGGCAAGAGATATTTAATATTTAAAATGTTTCTGCTCAGATCAGATTCTAAACTATCTTGTATAGTTAAAAATTCCTCAAATAATGTCTCTCTCTTGATCGTAACTTTATGCCAAACTTGGCTTTAGGGCAGTGCAGCTGTAAAAGTTCCTTATCAGGGTACTTTATAAAAATTTCTAAAATTGCATGAAAAGATAGATTCCACAATTTCAAAAGCAAGTTTAAAACAATTTAGACACCATATGTAGTATTTATTAGAAGAATTGTCTGTCGTACTCTCTGATGAAGCAGGCGTACAAATAAAAATCAAAGTGGTAGCAAGTTTAGACTGAGAAAATCTACACATGGAAGAGAATTCCTTTTTGAAAAGAATTGGATGAAGAATAACATGGCTAGCGCAATTATACACTGATGACCGTTCTTTAATTATTAATTCGTTAATAAACAATACATCTAATTCAATTTAATCTTCATTTCAATGAAAACAAGCCGACTCTGTATCAATGAAAAGCAGATACCTGTTCTCTTGCCTGAAGATGGTTATTAGTTTTATTCAAAACTGTCCTTTAACCTGGAAAAACAACTTCATATTTAGAAGCTAAAAGGTTATTTATAAAGATGAAAAGCTGTGAATGACTGCGCGGAAAGACCTGTTGAATCAATGCAAGATTTTCATGGACTACTGAATGTAGATGAGGAGCAAAAGCAATTTTTGTTGAGCTGTTCAAGAACATCGTTCACTGCAATCATATTGCAAGAAAGAAACACTGAAAAAAAGTACCCATAATAAAAGTGAAACCCAAAACACAGTCTAAAGAGTGAAAATGAATTAAATTATATTATAAAATTATATATTAAAATGTATCAATAGTTTTCCATTGACTTAACCCAGAAAAACCAATGATCCCTAACATTCAAATTTCGCGCTCAAGTCGGCACGGGTTAATATCAACCTATTGAGATGAAATTTTATTTTTGAGTAAATTGGACCCAATAGAAAATATTTAGGGGGTGAGCCCAAAAAAATTTGCAAAAATAATTTTTTGGGCAATATAAGGGACACCCTAATATACACATATATATGTATATATGTATATATATATATATATATATATATATATGTGTGTATATATGTATATATATATATGTGTGTATATATGTATATATATATATATATATATATATATAACACTAGAACTGTGGCAGGGGTCGAAATGACACCTACATTAGTTGCTTCTTGAATACTAAATTCAGTTTTTAAGTGTTTTCCTTCAAACATTGTGACTTTTCCTCATTTTTTTCTCTCTTTATAATGATATATTTGGAATATATAAAATATTATTCTTTTGTTGTTTTATCATGTCATAAAGTACATTACTCCCCCTAACGCGTTGTGATGATGGAATCCACGTTTTATGGGTTCTTGCAACCGAAAATTAGAATACGGAAAAAGGTCTGTCCGTCCGTCGGAGAGGATAAAATATTCCATTGAATATTTTTGTATATCCTTGTAAACTATTTTGCACATGAGTAATTTATTCTCTGTTGGAAGTGTTCATTTGTAACTGACTATGAAATTGGGTAGGATTTAAATCTTCAATGCAACGAAAACAACTCTCACGTCAGTAAGATTCTCTACTTCTACACTTTGTTTTGTTTCTTTTACTCTCAACTCCCCGCTCCAGAAATGCGTGTGATGTAAAGAGGAAACTGCAACAACAAGCAAGAGGCGGCTATCTTTGTTGTGTAATGTCTTGCTTTAGAGTTGCTCCCACGGCACTGTTGCCCTGCCATGGCTACCACCACTACTGTGGATTCTGGCGTTACAACATCGCGCCTCAAACCACCGCTAGCCGTTTTGTTTTCTCCCAGCTTCGTTCCTCCTTGTACGCCACTACTGCTAGTGAGGGGTAGTAAAACAAGCACGTGAGAGAACGTCTAACAATGTTCCATCTCAATTTGGACCTGTTGAAACAGGCCACGACACAACGTAATCTCGCTGGATGTTTTATAATTGTAGTCATAATACGTAATATTTACACATAGTTTCTGCACAAACTTTTAGGAATGGAAAATATATTTGCTTCGCTTTCTTTCCCTCGTTTACTAACATCTTATTTTCACTATATGTACTTGTATGTTTCGTTTTTTAAATGAAATTTTAATGGAACTCATTCCAAGTAGACGACACTGTTTTTTTTAGTATTACAACGTTCAATAATTTTGTTATCGTGCCTCTTTTGACTCACAGCTGTTGAATACATCGCAACAAGCATATTTACAAATTTCATGGGTAAAATGGAATTGACTGCTCTTTATTAATTGTTTTTGCCCTGTAAAAAATTATCTAAGGACAGACGATGTTTCAAAATATGGCCGTGGATTGATCAATATCTTGTAGAAAATTAAAATCTCTCTCTGTATCACCATCTAAAGTGTCAGCATCACTTATGCACCAACACCAATTTTCACACTGTCTAGGAATTGACGTCATCACTTCCATCACAACCAATCGCGATGCAATCACCTTGTCAGCAACATACATTTCAATATTCCAATATTGACAGATCGTCATCACCATATCATTTACTAAGGTTACCGAGACTGGTTATTTACGTGAAGCCCCGCCAGTGAAGGTCGTCACCATGGTAACTCCTATCAAATCGGCACCGCAATTGTCATCTTCACCTCCACAATCACGATCTGTTATTTCCAACGGTGCTGCCTCGTCTCTGTCATCTGCACGAGCAAACAACTCCTCCACCAGCAACAACCACATGACCACGAAAAACGTCTCCAATAACCACGCTTCTACCACTACACTACAATAACAACAAAATCAATAACACTATTACCACGAAACACAACCAACCAAACCCTCCCAATTCCACCAAATGCGATAACATCAAAAGATACGAAAAAACAACACGAACGACACCGGTAAGAACCACTCCACCAGTGACTACACTACAACCACGATCATCACCACTAACACAACCACCACCACCATCACCACCACCAACACCACCATCACCACCGCCGCCACCACCACCACCACCACCACCACCAACAACAAAAAACCATACTATCACCAATCATTTGGAAAGCAACCCACACTCCTACAAATCACACCAACGGCAACAAAATCACGTCAACAAAAAAATACCACTACCGTTGTCACCGCACTCTCCACCACCGCTTGTCACCATCAGATATTACAACACATCACCCCAATCCCTCACCCTTCCTGCACCGCTGCTCTTTGTTTGCTTCCTGTGTCCTCTGACGCCACCGTCTCTAACTCCGTCACCGTCACCACCACAGACAACAACTCCACTATATGCAACAACCACATCACCACGAATGACGCCTCCAATAGTCACGCTTCCAGCACCAACACTATTACCGCAGCGAGATCAACTCCTAACCACACTACCCTCAAACCCAAGTGCAATGTCATAAAATTCCACCAAATCAACACGATACGAACAACACTACCAACAGCCATTTCACCAGCCACCACCACCCACAATCACCAAAAGTACCCACCATCACCACCACCACCACAATCACCACCACCGCAATCACCACCACCGCAATCACCACCACCACCGCAATCACCACCACCGCAATCACCACCACCACTGCAATCACCACCACCACCGCAATCACCACCACCACCACCGCAATCACTACCACCACCACAACAATCACCACCACCATTATCACCACCACCGCCACCAACTACAGTAAAAAACAACTCTACCACCAACTATTTCAAAACCATCGCCACACAAATCACCTCATCGCCAAGAAAACAACACAACTGCCGTCGGGTGCCATCAGATCTTCCAACACATCTCCCCCAACCCTTCACCGCCTCCTGCACCCGCCATCGCTTTTTGTTTGCTTCCACCCCGTCTCTGTCCTCTGTCGCCGCCCCCGCACGAGACTAAAGGCAAAGAGAACGCGCACGAGGCAAGTGACACCGCGTCGGCCGGGTGGCCCTTGTTGTGTTAGGACTCAATTCGCAGCCACTGCAGCCAGGCAGCCCCGAGGACGCACAGCGCGTGTATCTGCTCCGGAGATCTGCAGCAGCAGCCGTCTCCGCCGGCAAATGGCGGACGCGAATTGGAATAAATTGCGCCACTCGACGAGAAAGGACAGCGGGGACACGTTGCCAAACATCTCACGATGGTTCAGGGAATACATGGTAGCCTGGGAGCAGATAAGAGACTCCTCCTCTAGAGAATTCATCTTCAATTGAGGAATATTTTTAATTTATGGGTTTTGACTTTCTTCACTTGTTTAACATTCAATTGTTATGTGCATCTTTGAATGACTTTCACATTAATGTGGAGATAGTAATAAGTTCAAATTTGATTTGGTATGATAATGTGGAATTCCTTATTTGTTACTGATGGTTTGCGAAGGAAAAGGCTTGAACCGTATGTCTTCCCCTTTTCTGAGAAGGAGATGACACTGGTGGTTTGCCATTTCCTTCCGTTGCTTTGCTCGTGTATCTGCCGGGGTGATCTGATGCAGCAGCCGTCTCCGCTGACAAATGGCGGACGCGAATTGGAATAAATTGCACCACTCGGCAAGAAAGGACAGCGGGGACACGTTGCCAAACATTTCGCGATGTTTCATGGAATAAATGATAGTCTAGTAGAAGATAAGACACTCCTCCTCTAGATCATTCATCTTCAGTTGAGGAATATTGTTATTTTATGGGTTTTGACTTTCTTCAGTTGTTTAACATTCAATTGTTATGCGCATCTTTGAATGACTTTCACATTAATGTGGAGATAGTAACAAGTTCAAATTTGATTTGGTATGATAATGTGGAATTCCTTATTTGTTACTGCTTGTTTGCGAAGGAAAAGGCTTGAACCGTATTCCTTCCTCTTTTCTGAGCAGGCGATGACACTGGTGGTTTGCCATTTCCTTCCGTTGCTTTGTTCGTGTATCTGCCCGGGTGATCTGCTGCAGCAGCCGTCTCCGCCGGCAAATGGCGGCCGCGAATTGGAATAAATTGCGCCACTCGGCGAGAAAGGACAGCGGGGACACGTTGCCAAACATTTCGTGATGTTTCATGGAATAAATGATAGTCTAGTAGAAGATAAGTCACTCCTCCTCTAGATCATTCATCTTCAGTTGAGGAATATTGTTATTTTATGGGTTTTGACTTTCTTAAGCGGCTTAAATTTAAACTAAAAAAGTGCATTTTCGAATGACTTTCCTTATAAATATGAAGGAAATAACAAAATCAAAATTCATTGCATAGAGTAATTTGGAATTCCTTATTCGTAGCTCATGGTAACTGCCTGTAAATCTTCAAAGCCAGTCCTCTTTACAGGCAAATGGCCGACGCGAATTGCAGTAACGTGCGTTACTCGGCGAAAAAGGACAGTGGGAACTCGTTGCGAAACATGGGCCAGGGTCCAGGGAATGAAATGATGGACTGGGAGCAGATAAGAGACTCTACTACTTTACGGGCACTAATTTTCAATAGAGGAAAAGTATTATTTTATGGAGATTGACTTTATTCAGTTAATTGAATTTAAACTACAATCTTCATTTTCTAATAATTTCCCTAAAAATGTGGAGGAAGTAAGAAGTTCAAATTTGAATTTGTATGATAATTTGGAATGCCTTATTCATTTCTGAATTATAGAGGTGGAAAAGGTTTGGACCTATGTTTTCCCCTTTTCTGAGTACACGATGACTGGTGGTTTGCCATTGCCTTCCACTCGTGTATATGCCCGGAGATCTGCGACAATAGTCGTCTTTGCCGGGAAATGACGGACGCCTAGTGCTCCAGTTGGCCAGAAAGAATTATGGGAAGAGATCTCGCGAGGGTTCGGAAAACAAAAGATAGCCAGGGAGAAGACAAGTGACGTTTGCACAAAACGGACAGTATTGAAAGTAAGAAATCGTATTGGTTGTTTAGTCAGAAATTGTGCTTTATTAATTGTAAAAATATACTTTATTTTCTCTATTCATCAGTGAAATGTACTCCTATTTGAATCAAGTCCCAATTGAAAACAAGCCCAAATTTTATTCCTATGGTCCACATCATATGTGAAAAGTTTAGTTAATGCTTATACTTTCGTCATATTTTTTCCTAAACAGAGGATAACAGTACTGATTTGACATTTCCGCCAAAAACATAACTTTAAGAATGATGAAAATTATTCTTATTTTTCGTCGTTGGCGAGAGATAATGCTTGTGAGATAGTGCTCTTATATTTTCTGAGCAGATGACGTCCGTGATAGCATGACACTGTTTTTCCTCTGTTTTAAGAAAGGTATGGTGATAATGAAAGACGCATGATTCTGGATGGAAAGAGGCTCAGATAGACGACGGGATGGTATCTGAGTGCCAACCACGCCGCAGCCATATGCTAAAACGCGTGCCTTAAGTGGAACTATACTCCTCAGCTTTCCACATGTTTCCGCCCTGCCCACGGCAACACCGCGTCCACAACTCCAACGATGCCTTAATCCCCTATTCTATCGAGGAGGGTTAATGTATTTTTAATGGATATTTGATTAGTAATTTATATGCCAGTATATATGTGCTTAGAACTGCAAAATATTACTTCGCAATTTAAAATAATAAACTTAAAATGCTTCATACATTTTATGACCTGTTTCTATGTAGCATTGCTATATCGTAATATTACATTACAAATATGAATGTGTTTTCATAAGAAAGTGTAAGAGGATATGGAAGAGGATTAATCCTTCTCCGAAGTTGTTATTTAGCTTGATATGAAAGCGAGATATGTGGAACCAATATGTTAATGACAATTATTCATAGTTTAATTGAGCTAAAATACAAAACTCTTCAAAAGTAATTCTGGTATACTGATTGATTTTTCAATCTTATTATTCGTACTAAGCTTTCAAGCTCCATTTTGTTCAGTGTTATTAACAAAATAACTCTATCTCTAAAATTATATGCTTTCTCGAATCCTACATTGATTAATTGACTTTTAGTGACTTTAATAAAAATAGTGATACGCTTCACTAGACTATTTTATTTAATTACATATATTCTCCACAATGATTAATTTTATTAATATGCAGCAAACTTCATTAACAGCAAGAACTAAAAATTTCAATGTCTTTATTTGGACGTAAAAAATCAATTATTTTCAATTGTTTTCTTCGCACATTTTTCATTAGATCCTTCTCCAAAGTTCCTGCTATCTCCATACTTGATTCTGCATGTTCTATCGTAATGCAGTCTTGACACCTTTCAATGCCTCTTGCACTGTTGGAACACCATCTCCGAAGGCCTTTTTAATCGACTAATGACATACGAGATCTAATTAATTTCCAGGACCTATTTCCTACGTTCACTGTAGCTGAGGTTCAGGTTCACTAAAACCGAATCTTTTTATGCTTATTTGCAAAGTAAGTGAAACGGGACCAGGGACTTTAGTTCACTGTAACTGAGGGTTCACAACATGCGAGCTCACTATAACCGGCGTCGACTGTACATATAAATTGATGGAAAACTCTGCAGTTTAAGACCATGTGAGAGGTGTTGGTGGATTCTCTAGATACACAGGAACTCTGGAAAAATATTTATATCTTGATAAAGAACTCGTTCTGTGTGTAACTTTGGTTAAAATATATATTCTCCAGTGCTTTTGTCACATATTGTCTTGCAGCCTAATATCAATCATTCATCAGTCTCTTTCTACCCATGATTAGAATATACTTGGGAACTCACATTTTCTGTCGCCTCAACGGACTCAACGGGCTCATTTGCCATTAAAATTTTATAATTCTTAAATGTCTTTTCGCAGAATGTGTGAGCAACACGGGGAAAGACAAGCAAACTTTATTAGTACATAAATGTTTTCACAAAATGTCTGTAATTTTTAAGCGTTTATTAATGTTAAAGAGTGCGAATTCTAATTTGAGCTTTCTGTGTGTTGCAGCGGATAGCAGCTTCCTGCTGGCCAACGCGCAAATCGTGGACTTCCCCATCGTGTACTGCAACGAATCCTTCTGCAAGATCTCGGGCTACAATAGGGCCGAGGTAAGTTCTTCATGACATTTCTCAGCGCCAACATTTCATTGGCATTTCGATTACATTTTCCATCTTCCATATGACGCTTAATAAATAATATTAGTGGTAGACACAGAAGTGAATATTAGTAGATACTGTTCTTCTCATGAACGTAATACTAATTGCATTTAACAATACATCTAGTATTTTCCAATCTGGGAATTGTATCTCTGAGTACTTTACGACACATTCTCATCACAGAAGTGTCATTTGTATTTTTGTTATACATTCTATCTGGCACACATCGTTTAATAAATGCCATTAGGGAAAGACATCAAATTAGATATTATTTAGGCTGTTCTAAACATGAATTTAATACCAATGGGTTTTAAGAGTATATCTCGTAAGTACCACTCAGGGCCGTGTATATAAAAAAATATTATCGCTTTTTGAAACTATTTTCATTTTCTCGCTACAGTTTACGCAGTAGAGAGAAAGTTATGTAAAGCTGCGCGAAAAAAACGGCACATGTTTGATTCTTACTTCAACTACAAAACTAAAGATTGAGATTTTTCCTTCAAATGAAATTTCTTGTCCTTAATTAGTTCTTTCATTAAGGTCGTGAACAGATTTTTGAACATTTTAGTAGTTTTGCACAATATTGCGTGCAATAGGTATAATTTTAAAAAATAACAAAAACAAGATATTCTCTAAACTGGCTCCAAACGTTTGGTAGTGATACGGATAATTGTATTCTATGAGGTAACATGAACACCACGTTGCTCTATTCATTTGTTTCTTTTTCAAATATTACAAATTAAATATTATAAATTATATTATATTAAATTATAAATTATACTATAAATTAAATATTACAAATTAAATTATTTAATTCTTTTGACTAGCATCTCATGTCCTTAATATTTACATTAGCGGCAATTTCTTCTCATTTCATTGTTGTATTTACAAGTGCATGTGCTTTAAAAGATGTCATATAAAGTTTCTGGAAAAATCAAAACTCTTGTGTGAAAATTAGCTCCAGTTCCGCATTTTCAGAAATGCTCAAACGTAATTTTCTCAAAAACGGCTCCAGACTTTTTCTTCAAACTTTTCGTACGGATAGTGCTAATGACACTGTTTAAGATGTCATAAAATGCATTTTGCTGTATTCTTTTGTGTTTTTTTCAGAAATTACACTAATTAATATTTTTTAATCTCCCCCCCCGTTAATATGTACATTTCCTGCGATTTGTTTACTTTATTGAATTTGTGAGTAAATGACCTTCAAGTTACTTCAAATGAAGTATTTGGAAAATTCAAAAGATTTATGTGAAAAAGAGCTTCAAATTGCGCATTTATAGTGCAAGTAACGCTTAAACACTATTTTCTTACAATTGGCTCCAAAGAGTTCAATGAAAATATTCTTATAGGACGAGGTTGTACTGTTCTATAATATTCTTAAAGTTACACTTTAGTTCTGTCATCAGGAAACCGAAAAAATTCAAAAATATAAAAACGTACATTGGGCGGCGATAGATGTTAGCTGGCAAATGGATGGGGCAAGACCGAAAAGCGAGGCCAAACCAAAGAAATTAGAAAAACTAACTGGTACGAAAAAGTCTGAACTATTCTGACACCACTATATTAAGTTGGCTGTCCGGGTGACGCCGCGTCCATGGCGAAGGTGCCGACGTTTCGGTCGCCATTCTGCGACCTTCCTCAGGGCGTAATGATAATCAGGGCATTACGCCCTGAGGAAGGTCGCAGAATGGCGACCGAAACGTCGGCACCTTTGCCATGGACGCGGCGTCACCCGGACAGCCAACTTAATATTGACTCCGGCCGCGGAAGCCTACGCTCTCACTGACACCACTAGTTCTGACTACTTTTACATACACTCACACGCTGTGACATTAATCACAGGAGGTGCTGTGATCGGAAAGTATAAGTTTCGGTGACATTTTTTATGGCCTGTTTCTGTGGCATTCAGTGGCAGTGGTATTTGGCATTTTTTGGTCAATAGTCCGACTCTGCCGGCTAGCTAACAGTGTCTGCCATGCCTGAGTCTCGTTAAATTTCCACGCTTGGGGGTAACATGGGCTAATATGACATATTCCCTTCACCGTAACTACATAACTCCGTCTGCCACAGTTATTCTTCGTCACACAGCTACAGAACCTGCAACGATTTTAAAGGAGAGCTTTAACTCTATTTTTACCTCGGCTGGGAATGTAACCCGGGAACATACCACGGGAAGCTAGTACGTTGTCAATGAGCCATTCTAGAGGCATACGCTTCAATAATGAATACAGTTTTTTTAACATTCTTTAATTCGCCTTATAGTAATTTTATTTATTTAATTTTCATTTTAGATAGCTCTCAAACACTGAAAACTTCCAGATAAATTCTCTCGTCACTTCACGACTGGGGAATTTATAGGATATCTCTTATTTACGATAAGGAGTCATTGAAATTCGTACTTTAAGCACCTCTCATTCTGAGGCAGAATAAGAATCTGTAATTATATCGAAAACGTGACATCTGGGAATTTTCATCAAGTAATTCATTATCGAGTGGCTAAAAGATTTAACGGCATTATAGGTCTCGAAATGTGCACAATATTAAAATTTTCAAAAGTGAATAGTAGAAGAAGGGTGAAAATCAAATAATGAAAGCAGTTGAATGTGATTTTTATGGTAATATGCAATATTTTTTGGTTTAAAATACATTCAAATAAAGTAAAATATTCCGTCTATTTAACAACTGTTACAAATGCTTTCATGGTCCATTGATTTCCCCTTTTGATAAAATACTCAGTACCAACAAATTGTTTGTTAGAAGATGCACCTCTCTGTCGTATGTGTTTTACTGAAAATTTATAGGTACTGAGATTGTTACCAAGTGATATGGCCATCAAGAGACATAACATAAACTAGTTTAAATGATTTTTAATTTGACAGATGTACTTGTACAGTAACGATCTCTCGTGTTCTCACTTATTGGGCCTTTCATTTCAAAACTAACGACTCTGAATTAGAATTCACCGCATACGAAAAATAAATGTCTAGTATTGAATAATAATTTTGATCTGCCTATTTTAAACAATCGTTTATTGCTTAAAAATGTTTTATAATTCTCTTGATCGCTAGGCGTTCGTTCTCCGACATTTAAATAAATCCGTTCCAACAGTAATGTCAAGATAGTGCTCATCTACGAGACTCGGTGGCCCTAGTGACACAATATCTGTTTCTTTTAGTTGATCATTAATCCATATGAGAGCAGTAATGAAAACGGTCCTTATAAACGAGATCACACGTGTGAATTTAAGTCAGAGCCAACTCTGGCGCTGAATCTGCAGCGATTCTAATTTCGGAAAGTCCTAAGATTTTACTACCTACGGTGGCGGATTTTCAAAACTAGTTAATTAGCTGGGTCAACTTTAACCGCTACCGGGACGAGAATTCTAGCGGACGGCTGCTCTGATCGGTAGTTTTCCATGGTTTGTCTCCTATCAACACCTCGCCAATGCCTGGGCAGTACCCTAACAAATGGACCATGGATCTTGCGCTTCCTCTTCCTTGTTCTATCCTCACCCTTTTCTTACACACACACACATGCATTACTCTACCACTCATGTTGGGAGAACAGTTGGGAGCTTAGAACTTGTCCCAGCTGGAACGGTGCCTTGCTGGTGGGAGACCTGAAACAGGACATTCTTCGCAATTCGACGGGTAGTTCGGCGCTGGATCTGAATATCCAGGGTAGGAGGGACAGCGCCAGCTTATGCGAAAAACACTCATTACACGAACGTAATTACACTACTGTTTGTGGAAATTGCAACACCGCGAAGGAGCGGCATTGAACGCATCGCATTTCATGGATAAGTTTGTGACATTGAGATCGCCAGGTGATTACATTTACAACGCCGCCAGTTACGTGGTTGCGACGTAGGGACGGCTTATCGCACCATGTTCGGGTATAAATAGAGGCGCCTTGGAGAGGCTACAAACAGTGACAGGTCGACCCTTGGCTCGCACAAGTTGTCTGTAAGTCACACCATGCCTCGTCGCCGACAGCGAGTGCAGTACGAAAACTTGACGGACTTCGACCGGAGCAGGGTCGTTGGGATGCGAGAAGGTGGGTTGTCCTACCGCCAGATTGCCACACGTCTGGGACCAGCCGCCAGTACCATCATGCGAACATGGCGTCAGTGGTCTGCGGAAGGTAGTACCCACCTCCAGCGTGGGACAGGGCCTCGCTATCACACTACGGCGAGGGAAGATCGACATCTCTACTGTATGGCCATCACCGATCGTAGAGCGACATCCACCACGATAGCGCAGCAGTGGAATACAGTGACAAGTCACAGCATGTCCGCCAGCAGTGTTCGGCGCCGTCTTGTGCAAAGGGGCTTGATTGCTCGCCGCCCCTTGTTGCGCCTTCCACTGACTCTCGACAACAGACGCCTCCGACATCTGTGGGGCGTCGAACATCGACATTGGCGGGCTGAGTGGCAGCAAGTCATCTTTTCCGACGAATCCCGCTTCAATTTGTCCAATAACGACGGTCGTATACGTGTTCGGCGACATCGCGGTGAACGCAATCTGGGGGGATGCATTCGCCAGCGTCATACCGGCCCAACACCCGGTGTAATGGTATGGGGTGCCATTGACTACCACTCACGGACCCGCCTACTCCGCATTGAGGGAAATCTCAACGCCCCCCGGTACATCGAGGAAGTCGTGAGGGCGGAGGTCGTGCCCTTCGTACAACGCTCGCCTGGAGCGATATTCCAGCAAGACAATGCGCGACCCCATATCGCTCGCATCGTGCAACGTGTGTTCAATGAACACCAGATACAGCTCCTTCCGTGGCCGGCTCGTTCACCTGACATGTCGCCAATTGAACATGTGTGGAGCATGGTTTCCCAGAGGCTGGTCCGCCAGGCACCTCCGCCAGCTTCCACCGCCGAACTCTGGACGCGGCTTGAAGGAGCATGGCAGGACCTGCCACAAGAAGCGATACAGACCCTTATTAGCTCAATGCCGCGCCGTGTACAGGCTCTTGTGGATGCGCGTGGTGGCTTCACAACTTACTGACTTGGCATGTATCCATGTATTTGATGGTTCTGCAAATGAAATAAAGTAGTGACTGTGGCATGGGTGCACAGTACATTGAATATAATTTCCCTAGATCCATTCGTTCTTGGTGTTGCAATTTCCACAAACAGTAGTGTAATTACCGTAGCAGTTGACGGACGTGGCGGAAAAATAAATTAAATTACACATACTGGATAATTATTATTAATTTTTTATGTCTAATTTTGTAAACAAATCATCTTCATGAAAACATTCCTACCCGAAAACGTAATGGAAATATTTCCTAGTCAGTGACAAAAACGATGCCGCTGGTTTCAACAGTGTCGTAGTAGCAGCTGAAAAGAGAGCAAACGTTTGCTTCTCACATTCTTCCCCCTTTAATCCACTGCCACCGGTGGGGGACATTCTATACTAAGAATATTTATTCTTTACCAGTTGTTTTTTTATTTCGTCTGTCAACCATTTCCTCTGGGTTTAATATATCAGTCAGCGCTCTTGATGCGAAAGACACGTTGCTAATTCACTGATTAATTTTCACACATTTATAACTATTGCAGACGTAGTACTGCTTATTCTGCCATAGGAAAATGCGTCTATGAAAGACGAACCTATGTGTGACTGCCTCTTGTAGAACGTCCGTCATTGCTGGCTGTTCTAACTCAAGTTCATGTCTAACCGGGAGGTCCTAGGTTCGAGTCCCGACGCTGGCAGGATTTTCGACATAAACAGGTTAGCTAGATAGAGTTTAGTCGCTGTCTGGAGGAAACTTCTGGCGGTCGGCTGCTCTAATCGGTAGTTTTTCGTGTTTTCTTCGATCAACACTTGGCGAATGCCAGAACAGGAACCTAACAAACGAGCCACGGACTGCGCGCGATCTTTCCTTCCTTTTCATTGTCTTATCGTTACTCCTTAGACACATTTGCTCTAACACGCACTATTCTACCACTCTTTTCTGGAGAGCAATCGGAAGCTTAGAGCTTGTCCTGGGTGGGGCGGTTCCCTGCTGGTGGGAGTTACCAGGTTGGGGAAAATCTTGCCAGCCGACGGGTGGTCGGCGCCACATCTCGCCGTCTGTTGGAGGAAGATACAGCCACCTTTCGCGATAGTCATGCACTACACTTACAGGATTCATTATCTTAGCAGGCGCCCCCGGAATCACTAATCAATCAAACAATCAAGTCCATGCGTAGGATTACGAAGACACTTATGGTGTTGCTGCGCTATTGCTTTCTCATCTGTGCCCTAGTTGGCTCAGCACAGTGGCCTTCATTGGTTTTTAATTAACGAAGCATCATCTCTTACATGAAGCACTCGTGGGGCTCGTTTTTTTTACTAATGACAAAATATTATGATACGTAACACGATTATGTAAGTATAACGCGACCAAGCGAAGTGTAGGACTGAGGAGGGAAGGGCGCATTCGTGGCCGACGAGATAGACAGGCCGCGGCACCTACGTCACACAATCTGGTCACGTGACCAAAGAGGTCCGTCGTTGGCACGTGGCGTATTTTATGAAAGAAAGATTTTTTCCGATTTAGTTATCGCCAAACAAGTTTCGAGTTAACAGAAAAATAATATGGAACATCATGAAGTAAAGAGGATCATGTTCATCAATGGAAAACACAGGGTAAACATGAATATTTATTGCTCGAATAATTACAATACAAAATTGGTGATTCTTGTTGCTCACAAAAAAAACATATACTTTGTCATTTCCCTATTTTAAATCACATCCCATTTGTCAACTCTTTATTATCCTGAAATATCATTCATTTGTTGTAATTCCCACATCTGAGGGGCCTTGACTAAATATCACTGTCTCCTGCCGTCTAGTCACCCTCCCTCCCAATATTCTTCCGGCTGTTCTTACTCACAGTACTCCCGTCCCCGGGCCGCGCCGCTTCGCGTTCGCCCCTCCGCCGACGGGGCGATGCCTCGCGCAGCGCCGTCCGTGCTCGGGCCTCTTCGGGTCGCAGGATGCCGACGTGGGGAGGGGGCCCGTTCCTCACCCACCTTCGATGCTCTTCCGCCGTTCCCTGCACGACGCTGACTGCCGATATCTTGTAGTCCACTGCCGTTGTAACGGGCCTACCGTGCGTCGCCCGCTGATACTTCTCACCTCTGCCGTCCGTGATAAGTCTTTCCTTCTCCGTTTCACAACTGGTTGTTTGACACTGTTCCTCTACATTCACTCATAGCTATCCTGTTGCCCGCCCACATGCGTTACTTTGTCAATGCCGATTTCACCACTTTCAACATATTCCGATGATTAATCTCACTCACTCCGATGACGTCGTTGTTTCCGCCGGTTCTTGAAGCTACATGTATCAAACATCAGCGGGTTTACTTCCGCGTGGGAATCCACATGCAGCCGCTCCTTCGCACTCGCCCCCGTGGATGTCTTTACGTGCCGATATTATCTTTTATTCACTTTAGCAATACCACCGTTTTAGTTCACTTCATGCCTTTTCTCACCATCCTGTCCTTCCCGATGCCTATCCTCCACGATGGTTTCAGATTTCATTACTGTCCGTGCTCTTTCTTCCACACACCACATGACCGTCCGTTTCATTCCTCCGCCACCGCTCCACTGCTGGTCTGTCCCGTGATTCCGTTGCCTTCAGTTCTTCGCACTGAACCGACACCGGCACCCGACTCCGTCGGCGTGCCGGCCGCTACCGCGCAGTTCAAACGTTCTTCATGCTCAGGAACGCATTGTTATCATTGTAATGATAACAATTCGTTTCAATATATATATATATATGTGTGTGTGTGTGTGTGTGTAGACATTTAAATAAGACCGTCATAAGATAAGAAACGAAATGAAATGAAATGAAATGAAACGTTTGTTGTTGTGTTGTGTGTGGCAGGTCATGCAGAAGTCGTGCCGCTGTAGCTTCATGTATGGGGAGCTCACGGACAAGGAGACGATAGCGCGGGTGGACGAGTGCCTGGAGAACCAGATCCACGACCAGTTCGAGATCCTGCTCTACAAGAAGAACAGTGAGTGGCTCCGCCTCCGGCCAGCACTTCCTCCTCGGCGCACTCATTCTCTCTCTCTTCTCGCACTCACACCGGGCACCGCCTGGCTCTTTTTTCAGCTCTCTCTCTGTCTCTGTTCACCACTGTTCACTCCCGCGATCACCACGTAGTAGCGGCAGATGTTGGGTTTTTGAGTTTCCCAAGCAGAGGTGATGTGGCGGGGAAAAAGGTAAACTTGTTCATATTCGGTAAAGGGTGGTTTCGTCTTTGCCCAGGGTTTTGTTGTTCATTATATTAACAAATTTAGATGGCATAAGGATGATCGTTCATGATCTTTAGATTTGAAGCGTTGAAGTCACATCTGGTGATGCTTAAGATGAATGCTAAGCTATCAAACGCAAATCTAAATTGGTGAACGCTAATCTGATGAACAGTAAACAAGTTTGTGAATACGAATCAGTCTTGGATTTTTTTCGTTTCCGTCGGATTGAAGTTGCATGATGATTAATGAATTATCAGCATATTGTTTGTTCCGATTCGTTACTGAACGCTCTCCTGATAATATTCTGATGAGCTGTTGTTTCAGTATATGATGTTGGTTTCGTCTTATCCAGGTTTTTGTAATTCAGTGGATTAACAAATTTAGATGACAGGTATGATTGCTCACGATCATTAGATTTGAAGTGCGGAAGTCGCATCTGGTGATTCTAATGGTTAGTGCTAAGCTATCAGACGCAAATCTAATCTGATGAACACTGACATCATTTGTGAATACGAATCTGTGTTAGTAGTTGGTTTGTTTGGGTCGTAATGAAGACACATCAAGATTAATTTATTAAAACATATTTTGTGTTTGAACTAATTCGTTACTGAACTAATTTCTAATAAATAATTCTGAAATATCTGATAATTATTGAGATGACAGAAATAAAAAATGCACTGTGATTATTATGTATCCGATTATTATTACAAATACGTCTTGTAAATGTTTTATTCATTTTCCAAATGACCGATAAAGTACTATTACTGCTGTACTTCTATGTAAAATATACTTCTAAGTAAAATTACAAATATTTTAGATTTGATTTGTTTGAGCAGATCACATTTTAAAGAAGAAAAAGCAAAAATATAATAAAAATTGTCTTGCGATACTTTATTTTCTCAAAGGTTTAAAAAAATGTATTTTCATGAAAATTTGAAGGATATCAAATTTTAAATAAATTCTTAGACGCACATGCTTGTGTTACGGAGTTATGAAGTTCAATATCGAACGGAGACTTCTTTAAAATTGCTATTACGAGTATTAATGGTTTTGTTGTAAAAGTTTCAGAGAAGAATAGCAGTGCATTGTCTCCAAGTCCAAAATTCGCACAAATTACGCTTGCTGCCTCTTCTTCCTCAAGTTTTTCCGAAATGTCTTATAAACTTGTTTGCTCTGTCATGTTCCATGAAAATAATGTGATCGATGTTGTTAGCACACCAACCTGTGTGTGGAAAGTGTAATTAGGGCAGAGATTGTGGATCAAATGACTCCCTTGTTTGATGTAACTGAACTTTCAAGACTGTGCCATAGGGCTCAAGAAAGTTTAACCGGGAAGTAGGCTGGGGAGCATAAAAATACCGAATAACGTTCTAAAAATGTTTGATGGCCATACAAAATAAGTATGGATTTTTAGCAAAAATAATTACTGTTATACATATCGATAGTGTCTTTGGAATATTTTTCGCACAAAATTATATCTGATATAGTATAACACGGGCATGTATTCCTTGAAAAGTTGATATACGCAATATTCTTATCATTTTCGATTTTTTGTCAAATGAACTGCAGTTCATGAATATCAGGTGAAGTGCGTTCAGTAACAGGAACATTGTTTTGAGGCCAACCTGCTTTAAATCACCATCTGCTTGGGAACACTGATATTTATATTGTATTTTCATGTGGTTTTTTCATTTGAGAGTGGCTGCTATTTTTTTCATAGGAATGTATACCTATGAGAGAAATATTACGTACAATATTAATTATAGAACAAAATTGCAAAGTAATTATTAGGTATTTTGAAGAATTAAAGGTAAAGGTAATTTGAAGAAAGCCGAACAGATTTTCTTTGTTATGACATTGCTGGTGTTCTTTACAAATAATACCAAAATACACAGAAGAATCTACTGGTTTCACACGGGCATATATTGACATACTAATATTACATATTTACTAGCTCCTAAGCTGATTTTAATTCGTTCTAGTTATTACGTTGTATTGATTCAATAATTCACATCAATGGTAAATTGATACCGTATTGTTGTTATCATCGCTGTTAAAATATTGTATTGAAGAATGCATTATCCTTGAAAAGCTAATACGGTCGAACAAGGATTACTACACTGCATAAAAATTCCTTTTTGAATGTTCTTTCATTAAAAAAATAAAATATATATTTCTCTGTAGGGCGCAATAGTTGATTTCGGGAATATACACAGTCGACATATAGTACACGTCGTACATTAGCGACGTAACACACTAACGCCCGTTGTCAACCTACTCGCATGTAATAACATTATTTCTCAAACATACCGGCACGCACAGATTCTGTTATTACGTCGAACGCTTTAATATACTCACTAAGTATACTTACATTCATAGCACATTCATTCACACTAAACTACATTCAAAAATACATGGAATATTTTAATTCTTTGGAACAATAGCTACATTCTCAAATTTATATATCGAAAGTAATATTTTTCTTATTAAAACCATGCAAAAATGATATTTGGAATATAGATATTCTTTTATTAAATATTCATATATTCATTTACTTCCAAATATACAAAGTATATGTTGAACGTCGAAGTTACTTTATCTACGACTACATACAGATTTAAGTACACGCATAGACAGATAATACATGTATGCATCGAAATTCCCATTTAATCACGTGTCACACAAATTACACAAAAAAATGGTACATACAAATTCACACACACAAATATATATATATATATATATATATATATATATATATATATATATATATATATATAACCTGTGACGTAGACCAACAGATAAACTCAAACTGAGCGCCGCGGAGTATTTCAAAACTCCAAAACTCTGTCATTAAAATCGCAAACATACATACCTTGAACTTGCTCATTGTAAAATAAAAGTCTCATTGACACGTACTATATTCGTGTGTACATTATACATAAAAACATAAGTAATACATACACATGCGTAATATTCCTGCCGCTGAAATAACTTACTGAAACCGGCGTATATCGATACACCATTATTCTGCCATCAAAACCACTAGCAGAAATATATTAAAGATAAAAATTTCGTAATGAAACTCTCATGCATACAAACACATATTCAACCATCTTTACATACACAGGCATACACATACATACATCAAACCCGAGTGCTAAAATAAGAGACTCATTGATTATACATATTACATTCGTAATATCCCTGCCACTGAACTTACCAACTGAAATGAGCCTACATCAACACACCATTATTCTGTCTCGAAAACCGCAGGCATAAATACATTAAAGAGCAAAATTTTGCAATCAAAATCCTATGCATACGAACACATATTCACCCATGCTCCCCACCACAACCAGACGAATTTGGTGTGGCGTACAGCGTGCCTACTGAAATCGGCCTACATCGACACACCATTATTCACTCTTTAAAACCCCGAGCATAAATACTATAAAGAGCAACATTTCGTAATCAAAATTCCATGCGTAGGAACACATATTCACTCACACTCACTCCACCATAACCAGGTGGAATATGGCTTCGCGGCGTAATTCTTCCCCAGCAAAAAGAAGCAGACGGAATAGAGCGTGACGTACAACGTGCCTGCTGAAATCGGCCTATATCGACTAATTCTATCTCCATAACCCCAAGCATATATACAATATAGAGCAACACTTCTTAATCAAATTCCCATACATACGAACACATATTCTCTCATGCCTTCCCCAGCACAACCAGGCAGAATATGGCTTCGCGGCGTAATTGTTGCCCATCGCAAAAAGAAGCAGCAGCCCCTCTCAAATGTCAAACCACGTGGAAAGATTCGCCCCCGACGCTAAGTACCCCTTTTCAATGGTCGTAGCAGCCACGAGACCACCCCACCCCCGCCCATCCGGCGCGCACTTGACATTTATCGATTGCGCGCCGCCTCCCGCCACCAGAATGCGCTTATTGTGGACCTCTGCGAGAAGACGGTGGAGGGACGGGAGGGGAGACGAAGAAGTCTTTCTCGTCGTCTCCCTCCTCTGGCGCCCGTTGCCCCACGCCCCACCTCTCCCTCGCTTCTTGGCTCAATCTCAAAGAGATTAGCCTTAAAGACGATGTGCCCCTGTCCTGTGTAAGCGGCTGGGTTGGTTTTTTAAGTTGTTTTTTTTTGGGGGGGGAGTGATAGGGTAGCGTTGAAGCTAGGTAATTGCGGGGAGGGGAGGTCTTTTTGGAAATGTTTACGAAATGGTGAGCGTTTGTCAGCAGTACTCCGATGAGCACGCAGATCAACTATACAAGGGTAGTTTACCATCAAAGTTGTTCCGTCGCATAAAAATACCCATTTGTCTTCACTCAGAGTATTAGACAAAACTTCTAGAACACACGTCATAAATATTCTCCCTCCGCACTAGAATACCTTTTAACTTTTGAATAAACTCTGTGGTTACGTCCAAAATCTTGTTAAATCTTTATGAGTGTGTAAACAGAAGTGATCTTTCAGAATACAAATATCTTACACCAAATTCATATCATAGATGCATTCATTTTTAGAGAATTTTTACCTCATTTTCAGTCCCCAAGTTATGGTACAAAAAATTCTAATTCTAAACAAGATTCTAAACAAGAGAAGGGAGTAGTTAAAAGTTCTGAAAACATGGATTTGAAATGTAAGATCTGAATTTAGTGTAAACATTTTTTCATTGTATAATTTTACTTCTATTTACCTGTCCATTCTAGTTTTTGTAAGAATACAATCTTAATATTCTTATTCGTGTTACAAACTACCCTCTAAATTTTGTAGTCAGATTTGTCGCGTAACAAAATATAATACTCTAATCTTCGTATTATTTCTTCTACTAGATTGTAATACTTTATAATTTCTCTTCGTGTTATGAAGATCCATCCGTTATGTTATTAACTATCTTTAAATATTTTACTAT
Source organism: Acheta domesticus (assembly GCA_031308135.1). Lineage (NCBI taxonomy): Eukaryota > Metazoa > Arthropoda > Insecta > Orthoptera > Gryllidae > Acheta > Acheta domesticus. The sequence goes on along the minus strand of JAHLJT010005437.1, from coordinate 63,192,647 downwards.
GACAATTTTTAAGGGATTTTTTACACTTTCTAATGATTGCCTTTTGGAACTTCCTCCAATTCAAAATCCTCTAGTACTTCAACACAATACCCTCTAGTAGTTAAGGTATTTACAAAAATACAAACTCACCCACTGTGTTCGAACTTTCTTTAATCTTCTTGTCCCAATACCCTGTTCGTGATATTATGATTCCCCCTTTGGAGCCGCCATTGCGTTTTTATGCGTGCCATCGGCTGCCATGGAGTTACTGCTGGGAGACGATAACACGTCGTAAACGAAAGAACCTCACAAGATTAGACAGGCGATATATTTGCTTGACGGTGTGATGTGGGTTAACTAACTAGGAAATGAGAGTGGACTTGGATATCTTTAGTTAATTAATTCCATGGAGTTGGAAATAATATTAACGACTCGGAATTTCTCCACAAAATTTTACTTATGAAGTGACTTAATTAATCTTCCGATAGTTTTTGTTTAAAATCTGCGTTAAAGCACTATAGCAGATTTTAGGAGAATGCGAAACTTGGTGAAATTTAAATTTTTGTCTGGTTTCAAGAGATTTGGAAGATTTGTTGATGATAACTGCCGTGTATACATTCACAATTACGTGTTTAACATATTTTTGTTGCCATATTTTAAATAAAATCGAGAAATGCGTGTCAAAATTATGTTTTTATTTCTGTAGAATTTTTGTCTTTTAGTTTTTGAGAATAATATTGTGAAGCTTAGCTAATAAAATATTGAGCATTATTGAAATAGTTCGTTTAGCCGAAATGTCGTTAACTAATGTTAAATGTTAACTCTGGACTTGAAGTAATGCATTCTTGCTGAGAGTAAGCACTGTATCTATTATTAACTGTGAAGTGTAGAAAAGATTTCTTTTGACGCGCATTTCTATATAAGTTTTGATATCATTGGAATTTTTTTGATATCAATCGAAATTTAAGAACAATTTGTTTACCGTGCTTTCACACACGGCATTTTGTTAACGTGTATTTGGCACGTTATATTTCAAAATAAGTACAAAATATTTTTCGTTTGAGAGTGTAATGCAAGAATCGAAATCCACTCTTTAACTACATACGTTACTCACTTGCGTATCTTCTTTTGACATTCGTATCGTTCATGCAAACTCCACAATAAGCCATTCTTGTGATTCTTTTTCAGATTTTCGATTTTCTGCTCTGTCACTTTCTCAAACCAAATATATTTTTAAAATCTATTTTAGGAGTAATATTTAATGAAATATTGCTCATAAATCGCAAAGTCTCAATTAAAACAAAATGTATCAGAGAAAATTTATTCTTATTTCTCATATTTGTGAAATATAAAGATAATTCATGAAAACATATTGGTTTTAAAAGTGACTACAGCTAGGAATGCATTTAACCCAATTCGATCCACTTCAGTGAGCTGATTCAACATCAATTTTCCAGGTTTGAGAAGTGTTATTTGCAGGTACATCTTTACCATCGATGGATAATCTTTCAGGATACTTTTATTCAAAATGCCTGTGGAACATTTTTAGGCATGCGATTCTAAATTTTGCATCTCCCCTTGATGACTTGGTATGTCTTGACACTTGGCAGTTTTGAAAACGACATTTGCTATTTATTTATTATTATTTTATGCAAACAATTGACAAAATAACACATATACCCTGACACAAATACTCCTTTATTAATATTTCTAGTAATTGTGAAAATATTTCTTGCAACATGCAATATTATATTGAGCATTTTTTGTAGGTTAAGAATATTATATTCTTATGCATTCACTAAAACTACTTCCAATGACCTTATTAATTTAAATAATTTTAATATTAACAATTCGATGATACACTATTCTTTAATATGTAAACTGATTATTTTATATTGAAAGTAATACACATTAACTTTCACATTCTCCATATTTACGAGGATATTTCTGGAATTAATGGGTCTAGAAATATTATTCAGACATTTTATACACACATTCATTTCCAAAACTGACAAGTCGAAAGACATAAGAAGTTTCCATGGCATGAGCAATGAATGGACCATGACCATGATACTCTTTATCTTTTTTCTCTATTTCTCTCTCTTTCTCTCTTTCTTTACTTGTAGCCAACTTAGAAAGGATCTGAATATGTAGCGTCATGCTTAAAAGTCCATCACAAAAGTTAGCAAATGACTGTTAAGAAGACAAGAACAACCATGTATGTGCAGCATTGCATATATCTTTCAGTCTTAAAGTTTATACTGACTTCGTAATTTGGAGGTGCTTTTGACTGGATAATGTGTGATGGACACATAAAGTTATCTTGTTTTTCTGCACAGTCATATGCAGATTATTTGTGAGGATCTTGCATAGTGAGTAGAAGTTTGTCTTTGACTTTCGATAACCCTTATAGTTACGCCAACTGTTATTGCTTATATCTGAATAGACTGCTTTGTATAGTTTGCGAGAATAGTTATGATCATTTATCTTGTAACTGCGAGGTTATCATGAAGTGATATTTAGATATCATTGCCTTATTCTTCAAGATTTTTGGTAACTCTTTCACTAAGAATGAAGGAAATGCTGTTCTGCCTTAATTGGTATTTATAATGATAATTCATCAAGGACTTCTAGTGAAATTTGTGGAATGGGTAGTAATATTCGAATACAAACTGATTTATTCATACCTTTTGAAATATATTTTTAATCAATGCTTTCATTAATTCGTCATTTATTTGAAGAATGGTCAACATAAAAAACTTTGAATTTTATTGGTTAGTGAACTTCATATACATAAATACCTAGGCATACTGAATGTTATGGCATCTCTGTGATACACTTTGTGTGAAATGTAATTTTTTGAAATCAGTAGTTTTTAAATCCTTATATTGAGTAATTACTGTAAGAATATTTGGAAAAATCTTAATTTGAACCATCACTTAAAATATTTGAAATTAGTAAATCATATAAATTCTTAATGAAATCAAATATGTATTCGAAGAATTATGGAACGAGTAATCTTGAAAGTAAGCTTTGTAAATAGCACATAAGCACCGTACTGTACGAAAACTATTTGTATATTAGACTTTAAATGCACTATCACAAAAATATTATAGAAGTTGCTTTTCATTCACATGTGTAAAAATAAATTAGATAAGGTAGTTTATAAGAAATTGTAAACAACAAATTGAACATTTAGAGTACTTGCCAGCACTTATTCAGCTTCGTAGCGTATGAACTGGTAGTATTCTAGTAGAGGGTTTTTACAAACCTCTATATAAATTTTACTCTCTGAACAATGAAACAATTTATAAGTTAGTTAAGAACAATAATGTCATAATAGATGTACTAAGTTAAATGATTATCATTGTTCATGGAATCACATTGTAGAGGTTTGATCATTTTCATTTTCATCATTTCCACGAAGTTGTTCATCATGTTTTATAGTTATTTAAGTACGTACTATAAAATAGAAAGAATCTGTAGTCATAGCCCCCAAAAAATGTGGTTGGCTTTCCATTGGTTTTGAAGAGCACATACCAATGGGGTTTGAAATGAAAGGTTACGCACGACTCTTGATAATGTTTTTTGCAAGACTGCATTTGTAGTTGCATCTCTGATTGAAGACATTCTAGAAAATAATGGTCGGCAGTGCACGTTGGAGAATGTCCACTATAACATCCTGATTTGAAGTAGTGCATAAGTTACGCATGATAATGCATTTGATACAAACTATCCCGAAACAAGAAACATTGTTTTGAATTATAGGGTTTCTAGAGTAATAATAATGTTACATGTTTCGTATTTTATTGACATCAATACTATTATTAAGGCGCACTTTAATACCAATTATATCTCATCATCGAATATTCGTTTTGTATAATTATTCACTCTTATTTCACTTACTTGGTGCTTATTTCGCGTATGTTTCATGATTTAAAAAAATATATTTTGAATTCTGAACGTATTAACCGAAATTTTGATATTTCATAAATGAGTAAGAATTAATTTCCGAGGGAAAATTATTTCGTAGTTTTCGCTGTGTCGAAATAGAAACAATTGAGGTTGGGCATTTGCTGCAATATAACTCACAAATTATGAAAAATATTTCTGATAAAAATACAATACAGTGTAGTAAAAGTATGTTCTTTTATGTCTGCAAAAGAAGCAGGATTTTCAAATTTATTTTCGCCGAGATCAAATATTCACACTTTCCAAAAAATCATCAATCTGTTAAGAAACAATTCGGGTAGAAAATATAGACTTTGAAGTATGTCTGTTATGGGGTTACTCACTGTAACATAATGTCACCATTGTAAAGCTCGGTATTACTATCACAGTTTTTGTTTGAAACAAACTTTATCATATCTTCAGAGGTTTTATTAGGGAGTCTTTTGCTCCAGCACTCTTGTTTTTCCGTAAGCTTGAACATCAGTTGGGATGTTTTAGGTTAGGAAGTCGAGACTTATGGCCGTATAAATCCAGTGGAGTCCTAGGAAACGACACTATTAATTTTAGAGTTGAGTGTACTCGTATGTTGTTGCTGACATACGCTGTATCATTTTAAAGAGTGACGAAATTCCATCGTGCTTCTGCTTAAAGAGAAGAGGACTTTTCTATGCTTCTTCCATGAAACAAAAAAATAAAAGTATGGTGGATTCTACTTTGTCATTGGGTAATTTTTGTATAATTTCAAGGATTCTTTCTTTGGTTGGAAATTTTGAAGCTAGAATATTACAGATTTTAAAACAAACAAAATTGTAAATTCATGTACCTAGCAAGAAAACGAAAGAATTTGTTGGATGGAATTGTGATATAATATTTGAAAAGTTCGAGTTTACACAACACAAGTAAGGTTATTAAGAAATGTCAGAAGAAAACTGTTAGGACGTTGCAACGATTTAGAATGATTGTCTCCTTTTATCAATTTCTAGAAGGTGAGAATTCCGTTATTTTGCACAATTTTAGCCAATAAATATTTTTAGAAATTTTTAGACACCCTTTTTTTGTTTTGAAAAAGCAGAGAGTTTATGGATCAACGCGTTGTAGTCCAGTAATTGCGTAATATTTGAAGAACAAATAAAGAAGTAGTCATACTAATGACAATATAATGATACAGTTAAACATTATATTGCAACGAATTGAAGAGAAAAGACAAAAAATAAATTGAGACTTGAGATGTTGAGAGAAGTAAACTTGTGAATTTACATGACAAACGAATTGAAAGTTGAATCAAAAGTAGAATAACTATTTCCCTGGGATTTCAAAAACATATTTAATCTTTTGAAAATAGCGAGTTGTTAGAGAGGCATATTTTTGGGTAAAATCTCATCTAAAGAAAATGTTTGTATTGCGTTTAGAAGAAAATAATACCTAGAAATTCATTTCAATTACAATTTCAGTATCAAATTTTTCTAATAATGTCGGCGATGTTTTTCCTTAAAAAATATGTAGCATTCCTTGTTAAAATATTTGCAACTATTTCTCATTTTATATTACTCGTCATTAATTTTATTATTAGGAAATTTATTTTTTTTAAATTTGTTTATTTTAAGTTATTTGTTTTCACGAATCTCATTAAAAATCTAGGAACACCGCAAATCGAACTTCATTAAAATCGAAAGTTATTTGTTAAACAAACTTCAATTTTGAGTTTTCTATTTTGGAACCTCCACTATATCGCATCAAATATTTCAAAACTCAATTGATGAAAAATGTTCATGGTTTGTGACAAATGAATCATTTCAAACTTTGGTGTATAAATACGTAAATTCACTCTTTATGCAATATTCCTGTAATTAAAAACTATTTTAAAATAAGTACTACGAACCGTAAATGACTAGTTCGTTTTTAAAAGCATACCGTGCTTTTTAGAAAGAAGAAATATATTTTAAATCCAACCAATGATACATTTTTACAGTTCACAACACATTAAAATTGGAAACAATTCCCATGAAACTCAAAAAACACATTGGCGATCACAATTCAATACATTCTATCTATTCGTAATATCATTATAAAAACAGGGCATTTTTGAGAGGATTATAAAAAAGTAAATTTGCTTTATTTCAGCGTCCAATGTCCTGTGAAATAATCGCATTACGCACGTGGGGTGACAATGTCTATCGGAGCGAAAATAACAGTGGCGCGATACGATCTTCTCATTTCGGTAGAGGCCGACAGGGGATCAATTAGGGGTCGTGACCTCGTGATAGAGGAACTGATGCGAACAATACGCGGATGAACGGATAGAAAAGCGAAAGCGTTGAAACCCGGCTTTCAATGCGTTCGGTTTTAAATAGCACTTTTTTTCTGCGCAGGGGAGGTAAAATCTTTAACGCTTCAGTGATCACGGGTTGGGGGTGTGTGTGGCCGCTAATAGCGTGGCATGTGATAGTAGTCTGGTCTTGTGATAGCTGATGACAGTACAGGCTGAGGTATCTCAGATTCATTGATTGTTTTGCGTTTAAGGATGAGATAACGTCAACTGATGAGATAATTATTTCCGTAAGTGTAGTGCACGCTTTTTGTGAGGAGGTGACGGTGATGTATCCCCGCCAGTTGTTGAGATCTGGCGACTACTTACACATCGCCTATCGGTATTTGCCCCAACCAGGTGTCACCCACTAACGCGGCACCGTCCCAGTAGAGAGAAGCTCTAATATCGCTACTAGTCCCCCGACACGTGAGGTAGTGAAATGCATTTAAGTGTAAATATGTGTAAGTAAGATGTGAGGATAGGGCAAGGAAGGAGAAAGAAAGGTCGAATGCGGTCCGTAGTCCGTACTGCTCTAGCATTGGAGTTAATAGAAGAAACGACGGACAACTACCGATCAGAGCAGTCGATCGCTAGAATTATCCTCCATATGGCGGCTGAATTCGACCTAGATATGTACATAGTGTAGAAAAACCTGCCACCGTCGGGACTCGAACCCTAGGACAGAGGTCAGGGGCACTTCAGTGACACCCTGAGTCACGTATGCCAGTAGTTTGCTCAAGACAACAACTGTTCCCACTACAACGCCTCTGACCGGGTTCTACTAGGGTTTAAATCCATACTTTGTCGGATTTTTTTCACTATCTAAATAGCTAGGGCAAAATCACCAGTTTATATGGGAATTCTAGTGACTGTATGCTCTGATAAGTAGTTTTACCAAACGCATCTTCACTGGCGCGAAATATAAACTACTTCCTGTTCAAGATGAGAACTTCTGTCGGTGATTGTCTGCAACAAATCTAAAAAAAATGACCAAAGCAGGTGAAGATCCACCATAGGAGATACCTTGGACTCCTGAGAAAGTTTGGTTAGAATGCAAATTATTGAGAAAGTTGCGAAGACATGACTGACTCTCCAGAAATTGACATTGCTTCATAAAGTCTCGTGACTGATTTCTTACTTAATACCCCCTCCACCCGCATTTCTTCAATCCATCGTTCAAGAAAAGTTGCAGCCGGTGCCCCGCTGGTAGAGATACCTTGAGAGGGATATTTCTCGCAAGATGACGTGTAGGTCGATACCGGATCTCACGTTCTAGTGAGGAGGAACAACGCCTGATCCCGGTATATACACCAGACTACATACACCAGACTACATACACCAGACTACACTTACGGGACTAATCAACATAGCAGTTGGCGTGCCCGGAAACACCAATACTTCCATTGATCTTAGAAAATGTTTGAACCTTTGTGTGCATTTACCTTTTTCTTCTGAATTTTTTTTGTCCGGTGCCAAATGTCTCATAGTTCATTGGAGATGTTTCGTTATGATAGCCGGTGGCAGTTGGCAATCGTTTTTTCGGGTATGCTTCTTTTATATCTGTGGACCTGGAGCAATATTTTCCTATAAGCAACCACCCACTTTACTATTTTAGTGTACTAATTTACCTTCTGTACTAATTAAATTAATGTGTACTGACTTTGTAAGCTTAACTGTCAAAGTTGCTTAGGAACATTGTCCGATTGCTAAATCATTATTAAAATCAAAACAAGCAAAAGTTAATTAAACTGTTAGAGATTTTCATCATTTGAATCGTGGTTTGTTTTCTGGCAACAACGATGTATAGACTTTTAACGACCTTAGATCAGGGGTCCTCAAACTTTTTAAACGGGGGGCCAGTTCACAGTCCCTCAGGCCGGATTATAATCAGTCCCTCGGAGGGCCGGATTATATAGTGCGATTTTTCTAACTCTGCCTCTCAAGCCCTTTGGCCGATCACAAGGCATTTCTCGTCTTTCTCGGTCCTGCCGCTAGATGTCGCTTGGTCGCAAGCACTGTTTGATACGGTCGCGATCATGTGATATCTAGCGACATGACTGAGAAAGACTCGAGGTACCGTGACATATTCCATCGTGAAGACAGGCCTTGAGAGGCAGAGTTCAGGCAACGACAGGCCTACCTATAACATACAGTCTTAACGCGAGCAGATCCCAAACTTCCTCAGATTGCGCTGGCGAAATGTACAGCGTGGTAAAGAGGATAACGCAAATAATCGATATTGCTTTATTAAAAACAACTTTTTAAAAAAAAACATCGATATTTTGGCAACAAAATATCGATGTGAAGAAATCATCGAAAGCAAAATATCGATGTTTCTGGTGGAAAACATCATTGTTTTAAAACCATCGATTTTTTGCCATCCCTAGACACCCTAACACATAATAAGAAATGTGCGGATTTTAAGAAAAAAATTATTTAAACCATAAAAACCCGGCGGGCCGTATAAATGTCCTCGGCGGGCCGCATGTGGCCCGCGGGCCGTAGTTTGAGGATCCCTGCCTTAGATTCTCGTATTGTGATGGTAAAACTAAACATTCAGAATTTCCATGCACATAGAGTGTAACACTTATCTAGATTCCCTTGTTTGATAACGTCCGCCTAAGTGTTAAAATAGTGCGAAATTTAATACATTTGTTCCGACTAAACGACTGGATGCAAAGTTTTCGGAGCCAATCATGTCAAATGTGAGTTTATTTATTGGTTGGCCGTCGTTTTGTGATGAGCCTCAAGTTTTCGTGGCTCCTAGAAAAAAAGCAACTCTTGGCTCTTTGCCCGGATGGACTCCAAAATTTCTGTCCATGTAGTGACACCCTTTTAACTTCGAGATTTCCACCTTTGAAAATCGAACCTTTGCATTTATGAACCTCGTTGCGTACTTACTTACTTTCCACCCTGATAGACGTCAGTGTCTCTCCCTCTCTTTCTCCCTCCTTCTCTTTCCCTCTATTTCTCTCTCGCATTCTCTTCCTCTCTTTCACTCTCTCCCTCTCTTCCTCCCTTTCTCTCTCTCCCTCTCTCTCAACCTCTCTCCCCTTTTCTCATCGTCTCTTTTCCGTTCTCCAAATTTCCTTCTCGCTGTCTGTTCTCTTTTACTTTACTTTTCTCTTTTCGTATCTTCTTTCTCCCTCTCTCCCCCTCTTTCTAAGCAATTAAGTGACGATACCCCTCATTAATTACCATGATACATACCAAACACGTGGATCAGGCAAAGTTGCAGAACAATTTACCTTTTCATTACGTTCTATTCAAATGAATTATTATTTTCATTTCCCTTGGATGTGAAGGATACGAGTTTGAATTAAATATTGGCTGAAGAGCTCTTTCCATGAAATTACTCCCACGAAATATTTCCTGTCAAATTATTATTTCTCAATAACGCCTGGTAACTGCCATGAGGAGAAACTGTTGAGAAAAATGTCGTAAGTAAATGTAAAATTGTCTCTTATAAAAAATGAATAGAGAAGAAACAAGTGTGCTTGCTGGGCTATATTTTATTTTCAGGTTTTATAAAGTCGTAAGGTAAACTCCGAAAATTGCAATTTTTCAAAACCACCCACGTAGCTGAATCGGTTGACACATTTCTGGATGTTAATTCTAGAAGAAGGCTGCGCTAAGGAATGTTCAGTCACTTTTTCTGCCATTTCCCGAAAATGCCAGAGAAGTAGCCAATACAAAAGTAGAACTTTGCGATCCTTCATTTTTACTGTCTCGCCCTTACGAAAGTACTTCGTAAGAAGAGAAAGGTACGTAAACGTGATCTGAAAAGCTGCCAGGTACTGGTGTCTGGTGCCAGTATCTGGCCAGGTACCTAGTGCCAGGTACTGGTACCAGTGCCTGCTTACTGCCAGGCACTGGTGAAGAAAAATTAGATGAATACTGTGGCTAAATATAGAAAAACAGTCCTCTAAGACGTATTGTAGCAAGAATCCATGTTTTGTGGGTCCTTGGTATCGAAAAATTGATTGACGGCAAAGGGGCTCTCTGTTCGTCTGTGATCAACGCTAGCACCGAAATCGTTCAGCCGATTTTCTTCAAAAGTGACATTCCTCGATCGATCTGAATGAAGTCGTGTCTTTGGGAGTTTGAAACGAATATTTTGATTTTTCAGGGTAACTTACATGAAGCGATCATTTACCTTTTTAAGCGTCGCACAGTGTGTAATTTTGGCCATCTACGGGGCAGAAAGTCTAATAGCAAAAGTTGAAGAATTGAACTGGATTAAATCATTTTATAATTTACTAAATTATTCAAAAAGCTAAAATATTACAAATTTTATACAATACAACTCGCTAAAACTACATTTTAAGTATTTTAAATGCGTTAAAATAGGATAAAATTGTACGTTGATTTTATAAAACAAACAATAGAGAAGTCTGATATATATATATATATATATATATATATATATATATAATATTGCAGTTTTTACCACAAGAAACAATGAAATCGCACATTGGATAGTATATACAAATAATACAAGAGAAGTAAAGAATCATATGTTGAAACACAAACTGTACACATGAAAATTATGAACTTATTTAGATTCTCTGATGGTATCAGAAGAATATTTTTGATCATCTACTGCTGTTTGATCAATTTCTAGCAAATAAAACACTTATTCATTGATATTATTCTTTCTGTGTTTTGGAGGAACCCGTGAACTAGCTCTATATGGATCGGAAGAAATACGCTATCTGTTCAGTATATTGTGTATTACTGTCGATTCTGAATGTCTTTTGAAAATACAAATGTTATGGTCTGCAGTATTTAGTAGAAGATGGAACAGTTGTTTTTAAAATAACGTGTTTTGAATTGGCCGAATCCATTGCATTCCATCCATTGCAATCCGAGTGCATTTTCAAAGGAACAGAAATACTAAAAAAATTTCATCACTGAAATGTTGGTGTGAAAACCTTTGTTTGTATCGATTGTGTTCCATACCATCACAGCCCCATTTCATGATTATGATAATATTGCATTTTTTTTGTCAATCGCAATTTCTCAGACACCTCTCGTGTTTGACATAATCCATGAACTGTGTGGTCAATAAGTGACTGCACACGTATTTCTGCTGAGATTTCTGTAATCATAGCTCCTTGTGTACAGCGTTTTGGATTCTTTCACTTTATAATAAGACGGGCAAAATTTATAATTTAATACTTTTGCCTGCTGACGTAGTAGTTTGTCCTGGCGACTAGACATACAGATATGTAGCATTAAGAGCGGCAGGTATATACCATTACAAATATGTACCACGTCGGCTAGACATATAGATATGTACCATTTAGGCGTTTGTTCCGGTGATAGCTCTGATTTCTAAAACAAGGACCATCGAGCCTTCTTAATAAAAGTTTCCCTATTTGGTTATGCACTGGATACTTCTATTACTATTGTTGTCGATTACAATTTCCCTTCTTTCCTTAACTATATGCCTACGGCCTTACTGAGCTCTTTGCTGCTTGAATGTATAAGGTGTTTAACTCTGTCTTTTAGTTCTCGGAGCACAACCAACAAAAATCTTTGTTGCCCGGCCAATTACAATAGTGGATGTTTCTGTTGATTCTGTTGTATTGTTGGAAATATTTTCACATATTATTTCTTCATCGAGCAATGAAAAGGTGAATGAAGAAAACGTTTTTTATGCCTCCCTACTTTCACCTACTTAATACTAGTGTCAGGCAAAATTTCTTTACTTTGTGTTTTTACACATTCTAAATCACACTCAGAATTTGTTGCATTTTTCATTTCTTGCAAAATATGTGCCAATAAAGCATTTGCCTTTGCGTTTTTAGGTTTTGTGACCCATATTTCGCAGAGTGTCCTCCAGGAAAATGAATGCGACATTTTGTAAAAAATAGAATAATTAATACATTCGCAACAATTCGCAACATTTTTTTCAATGTTTGGCTTCGCAAAAGTGCCTGCTTGAATACCAATTTGGCCCCAAAGTGGTTCTCCAGGGTTCTCTAAACTAAAACCCTTGATTAATTTTTGGAATTGTGTTTCCTGTAAGATAAAGAGTACGTACCTTTCAAGAGGTCCTTACAAGTTGTTGGAAAATGGGTTTCAAAAAACAAAGGTACCAATGGAAAGAAAAAACTATACAGATTGAATTTTTGAAATAGCTGGGACATTGAATACTATCAGACACACGCACAGAACAAGGGAAAACGCTGCACTGAAATGAATGAATCCAAGCGGTGCCGCCACGGACGAGTTGATACATGTTCAGATAAGCATTTCCTGTACCTCGGAGAATTTCTAGTGAAATCTATACCGTTGCCATGTGGTCTGAACATCCTTCTACTGAAATAAATAACAAATTACACGTTTTGGTCAAGTTGAAAATTTGACTTTCTGCCCCGTAGATGGCCAAAATTACACACTGTGCGTCGGCCCGAGTTGGGTCCATACGGCGCTTCTGTGGCGAAATGGTATGAATGACGGTGAGTTAACTCTGAGAATCTTAGTTCGGGTCTCTGCGCAGAAATTTCTGTTTCTGCTGATTGAAAACGCTTTGACGGGTTTATGTAGTAGTGGAACATTATAAAGCAGAGCAGTTCTAGTCTAGCCGAGCAGTTAGAAATAATGCGAGAAAGTATGTGCTTTTATAGTAACAAAAGTTCATCTTCATCGAAGAATCACACTCTTAATGCAGGGCGATGGATTATACTTCTTTCATTTTTACAGCTATTCTCAAAGTGTAGAAAAACACCGTACTCATTAGAAATTAGGTATGTAGATTGTTGTTATGAAACAAATGAATTTATTAAAAATAATTTTTGATATTTTCAGAGAATTTTAGGTCGGGGCAGCAAGCAATTAAATAGATAAGAACAGATTGTTACAAATAATAATACAAACATTAATAATTTTATTAATATTTTATCAAGCAAATACGAGCAATCAGAATTTTCTCTAGAATGACCTCAAATGTTTAGCTCAATATATATTTCAGTAAATAACACAGCTATTTACAATCAAACAGACATTTTCAAGACATTAATAATTCAACGACTGAAACTCTACTGACCGCGGAAACACTTTGAAAATTTTCAAACTTCAGCCAATGTCATGTGACGTCATGAAACCATAAGCAATAAAGCATTACTGACGAGGGAATATTAGAACTTTTTTTCCGTATAGAACAATATGTTTGGGGTCACGTTCAGTCGTGGAGGGAAAATGCTATATTTAGTTTTTCATTCAGTGTGTTTGTAGTACGGACTGCCGCTGTGAACTGGCCACCAACTCTCTGGACACCTGAAACCCACACTCCCCTGTGGATAACTTCCCGCCGCTAACACTCCACATGTTGCTACCAGCCGTTTGGGAGGCTGTCACTCTGGTCAACATTATGTGTTAATCCACAAAGGAATTTTCACCACCGCTGCAGAGTAGTTTTTCAGTATAATATCGTAAGTGAAATATAATGTCATTATATAGAGTGAAACTTGGTGCAACAGGCATTTCTAAATTAATTTTCATTGTCACTTGATGCAACAGGCACTTCTTCTTTATTAATTTTTTAGTTTCCTTGTGTCCATATGACCCGAAACAAACTTCAACTCGACCTCGTTTCTGTTTATATAAATATTAGAGTTTGGAACTTTGTGGTATTGTTATTGTTAGTATTGTACGGTTCTTTATATACGGAAGTAGGTAAAATGTTTTTTTCTTGTTTCTGATAACGGAATTGTTACACTTGTGTTCCTAGGGTCAATGTGCCTTATGTTTTGAAGTATCCAATTTTCTCCTTGTATATCGGCAACTTTCAGTTGAAGAAAATTTTTGCAAGTGAATGTACTTGAAAGTGTGTGTTCTGTATCTGCACGTTTGATCACCTGTTCGTTAAGCTGATGCAAATTTCAACTTGTGTTTCGATCATCTCGCGGAAAATCCACGGTATCAAAATATGGACTCTGTGTAATAGTGCAAGTTGATACTGATTGAAGGCTGGGGTTTATTTAGGAAATCCTTTAGATGATAAACCAAGTGAACAAATCAGGGTAAGCGTGTGATAATGGATTTGATATGTATTTTTCATTTTGTGGATTGTCAAAAAGATTACGTTTGAAATGAGCCGATGTCCTGGGAATATTTATAAATATTGTAAAAAAATAACTTTTTCACACACAAATGAAACACGGACATTTGCAAATTAACGAAATTGTAAGCATATTACAACAGTGCTGTATCCATTGTCACCCTGTGATCGCGCTCTACGGTATGTATTTAATCCGAGAGCCGGCAGACAGAATTGCAATGTAATTTTGTTTGCTTCAACTTAGCGCGTCGGCCCGTGTACGGGCCATGGCCTTCCAGCAGTGTTCCGACCTCGCGGTCAAGGATTAACCCGAGAGAGGTGGCGCGGGATCTCTTGTGACCCCACGTATCTTTGCTTAGCTGCAGTTGCGAGTCAGAAGCTTTACATTTCACATACCTTTCACCACATTCTTTAGCTTTTGTATGAAAGATTTTCAAAATTTTATATGTAATAATTCATTTATAAATATTTGTGAAGCCAATACATACGTCCTAAATTTCATACTTTTTCTAAGTTGTGTTGATTGGCTTTGAAGCATTTTCAATAAATTGTTCGTTTTTATGTGAGACAATGTTAGAAAATGAAACGTACTGAATTTTATGATACCATTTGTCGTTGAAATATTCAAGAAAATGTAAATGGAGTCACTACGTAAAATGAAAGATATATTATAATTTTGCCCTTTTGTTTCAATTCCTCATTTGCATGTTTGTTTATAATAGTGCATTAAGTTAATACGACCTAATAAATGATAAATTATTATTGAAATAACTAATTTTGCACTTATTTCTTGCTAAATATAATTTCATAAAGAAATAGCTTAAAGGGGTCTGAAATGACCCCACGCCACCTCTAACGTAACTCCGGCAACCGCCACCACTTCAGGGTTAAGGAGGTTAGCAGTGGTTAGCACGAAGATATCCCCGCGCCGTTTTCTGGTGTTCTCAAACTGAGAAGTGAGTTTTGTCATCGTCACACAGCAACATATTCTGGGACTTTGGAAGGAAAACGCACACTATAATCTTGTCCGACTGGGAAACGAACCCGGGGTCGTGTCGTGGAAAGCGCGCACTCTGACCAATGAACTAAACGGCCAGGGCTTGCAATGTAATTACCCTTTGCAAATGACCTTCCGAGTCTACAACAGCTCTTCCATTCATGTAAATGTACTCCGGTGCCATACAGTCTGCGAAAGTTTCGGTGACATACACGCTGTGACGCTTTAAAATTAGAAAACTCTTAAAATTACAGCACTTTTCTGAAACCACAACGGTAAAGGAATTATTTCTTGTTTATACAATGAATGATAAGCATTATAATGATTAAGCCAATCGTATTGTTTACCCCATGAAATTACTCTCTCTGTATAATAAGGAGATAGATGTAGGCCTAGAAGAGAACAATATTATTCAATTTAAATATAAAACGTTTAACGTAAATAATAAACGTACAGAATATATTATACGTACGTACATTGTAATATTTCAAGAATGAGAAGCAACGCACAAGGTTTAATATTTTGTATCCTGAACTCTTTTATCGGCAATTTTCTAAATATCCTTTCAACCCCCGTGCGTGATATTCTAAAACACCATCAGGAGCGCAGTAGCGCGGTGTGACCGCAGAGGGTTGGCTTAGGGGAGTCAAGGGGGTTGGCAGGCAACGAGGGGTGGGGGGAACACGGGATGTGCAGGGGTCTGAGCTTTCTTCTGTCACGCAGCTATAGAAACTGAGACGATTTGTATCAGAAAGCTACAGCTCTACATTTTGCTCCGTCAGAGAATCGAACACGTGATCGCACCCTGGAAAGCTAACATGCTGTTCATAAGCCAGGCGAGGGGCTTAGAAAATACGGGATTTGTGTAATACATAGCGTCTATTAATCAGTGATGTCTTAAAGTGATACATACGTATTGAAATATTTGAACAATGTTAAGCAACATTTTGTATGTAGAACTTTTTCGTCAGCAATTTTGTAAATTTCCTTCCAGCCCCGCGCGTAATGTTCTGAAACACCAGCAGGAGCGCCAGCGGCGCGCTGTAGCCGCAGAGGGTTGGCCTGGAGGTGTCAAGAGGGTTGGCTGGCAGCGAAGGGTGGTGTGTGTGGGGGGGGGTAGCTCGGGACGTACAGGGGAGTCTCTCGCATCGGTTGCCCGCGCAGCAGTTAAACTGAATGGACTATGGGCGTGTAGCGGTTTTCACACGAGGCAAGTGGCGGCGGCGGCGGCGGCGGTCGCGGTGGAGGGGAGGGGAGGGGGAACGAGTAGGAGGGGGAAATGAATGGAGTGGGGGAGGGGGAATGGGTGGGGGGGACCTGCGGTGGGGTCAACGCGTTGGGCCGCCATCCGGGTGAAGGACGCTGAGCTGAAAGCGCGGGTAAGCCCTGTCCGGTTGCATCATCTGAGCGGTAAACGCGTTGCGCGAACCGCCCGCTTAGGAGCGCTAGTGTTGTTTAGACCTGAGAGTAACAACGGCTCGTGAGATTTTTTTTTGTTTTTTGTTACGGTAGAGAAATATTCGAGTTGAACTTTAAAATATCAAATCTTTAAAAACCTTTTTTGACGAAGCAATATAAAAATATAAGATTTAAGCTGGAATCAGTTCCAAATTCAAAATCTTGTTCTAAAATCGAGATTAAATGGCCATTCCCATCTAAATGCAGGCAACTGAATCCTCACTTTTTTGAACAATAAAATAAATATCAGCGAGATGGAAAAGAGTGTAAATTAAAGACAAAGGGGCCGGTCGCATCATTCCGGCGGTAAATGCTTTGCGTTTAGTATTAAAAACCGCCCGGGTAGGGGTGTTAGTGTTCCTTTGACCTGAGCATAACAACAGCTCGTTAGTTTTTTGTTTTTGTTACGGTAGAGAAATATTCGAGTTAAACCTTAAAATATCAAATCTTTAAAAACATTTTCTTGACGATGCAATGTAAAAATATAAGAATTAAGCTGAAATCAGTTCCAAATTTAAAACCTTGTCTTCAAATCGAGATTAAATGGCCATTCTCATCTAAATTCAAGGAACTGAATCCTCATTTTCCTGAACAATCACAAAATAAACGTTAGTTTGATGGAAAGAGGAGTTCAGTTAAAGACGCTGGGATTGGTCACATCGTCCCGATGGTAAATGCTTTGCGCGAAACGACCGCTTGGGGCGCTAGTATTGTTTAGACCTGATCGTAACAATGACTCGTGAGTTATTTTTTTTGTTTTGGTTGTGGTAGAGAAATATTTGAGTTAAACCTTAAAATATCAAATCTTTAAAAACCTTCTCCTGAAATCAAGATTAAAAGACCATTCGCATTCAGATGCAGGCAATTGAATCCTCACTTTCCTGGACCATAAAATAAATGTTGGTTCGATGGAAAGAGGAGAGCAATTAAAGATGCTGGAACCGGTCGCTTCATCCCGGTGGGAAATGCTTTGCGCGAACCGACCGCTTGGGGCGCTAGTTTTATTTAGTTCTGTAGCGCCACAAACGTTACTTGCTGTTACGGTAGAGAAATATTCAAGCGTAACTGTAAAAAAAGGTAGAATCTTTGTTGGGGCGACTCTGGTCAGGAGGTCCTACGATTCGACTCCCGACAGAGGCGAATATTCCACCCAAGCTAGATACATAGATTGAATTGTATGATGAAACGCTATCCAGTCGCATTATCTGAGTACTGAACGCTTTTCGCAAGCCGATCGTTGAAGGGGCGTCTCTCATTTTGAGCAATAGCATCACAAATACTCTTGAGTTTTTCATTGTTAGGGAAGAGAATAATTAAACCAGAACGTTCAAGAATCTCTTATCTAAAAATAATTTTTAATTGTATCTAAATATTATCAAATTTGTAAGTTAAAATCCGTTACAAGTTCAATCCCATGGACTGAAATCGATATTGCAAGACTCTAAGTTTAAAGACAATATGCTGTTTTCCGTTCAATGCTTTTTAGACTTAATTTTGTAGGATACAATTAGAATGTTTCGTAAAGCTCCTTATTCAAGCTAATTGAATATTACAAGCATCCTAATTCATCTTGCAAGCAACTGAGCATCAACATTTTTTTCTTACAAAGAAAACATAATGCCTAAAAATTACCATTTTCGTTCACGTAGCTACTTGGTTTCTTCAAAATATTCATTGGAGAGGTTGCAAAATCAATCAAGAATTTCTTCATTGCAAAAACACTGAAGTCTGAGAATACAGAACATCGAATTATGGTATCACGATGTACCCCAAAATAACGGATAGAGCTATACATCGTTTTAATCGGCCAGAGACCTCGAGGACAAAAAATTTCTAACTTTACATCGCGCTGTATAATCTACTGTGTGGCATTTCTGTCACGTTCTCCAATAAATCCGCAAATTAAAAGTAATAGTTCGTTCGAACAAAAAATATCATATTACAATTATATAACACTCCTAAATTCCTATTCTCCTCACACATTCTGGACATAAACGAATGACGAAAGCCAGAGAAAATCTAATTATAAAAATATAATTATTTCATTGTGAGTTGTTGAACATGTTTGAATTCATTTTTATGATATACTGAATGAAACTAATTATAAGACAGAAATATCTACATGGATTAAATTTATATTTTGACACAAAAACACATTCTTTCATCAAATAAATCCATGTTAAGTACAGAATCATACAATAAAATCATGAACATTAACATTAAATTTTCGTAAGGTAATGCAACTGTCTTATAATAAATGAATCTCAAAAATATTATGAATTCAATTTTTCATTGAAAGTGTAAATATCTTCATTAAAATAAATTATGTCTTCTTCTTCTTCTCCCTCAAGCATTAGACTGGTTGGTCCGTTGCGAAATTATGTCTAATAAAAATTAAAATCGCTTACAGACCAATAACGTGCAGTTATCATTTAGTTAATAAATATGAAGTATATTAAACAAATTAGTGTTAATAAATCTGTGGTCCGCCGGTAAGAATATATTTTATGATCTTTTGAACTTTGTGACGGTAAGAAGCATTTTTTGGTGCATAGCTCTGTGCGATTTTAAAAGAACTGTTGGAGTAATTATTTTAAACAATGTTTTTTAAAAACAAATGATATGTTGTGAAGGAATCAGTAGAAACAATTTAGTATTTCGCCGGTAAGGAAAATTTTAAAGATTTTTTTCATTTTTGTGTGTTTTGGTACTAATTTTCAAATTGTTTAAACAATTTGTTGTTGTAATGATGTTAGAATGGAGTTGCGTGGACTGAAGTTAGCTGACCCTAGATATTTTAGAAAATGTCTGGGATAATTAATTTAAAATTATGATAATTTAAGAGTAATTAATTAGTAGTAAATGATGGCATATAGATTATTGTGGTCCACTACAGGTGGCTAGCCAGCTTCTGAGAGGTGAGCACTGCCCCAGCCGAGACAATCTCTCCACTCGTGGCTAGTATGCAGACATGTGTAGTAGTGTAGCGCAAGTGTGTGTAAGTAAAGGGGTGAGGTTAGGACAAGTAAGAGAAAGTAAAGATCTCACGCGATTCAGAACCCGTCTGTTAGGGTGCTGCTCCGGCGTTCATCTGATTTTGAACGGAGAAACCACGGAAAACTATCGATCAGAGCAGCCGGCCACTAGAATTCTCCTCCAGACGTGACTGAATACCACCTATCTAAATAGCTTACTCGAAAATCCAATACTGTCGGCAATCAAACTTGACCTCTCGATCAGTCGCGAGAGTGTAGAGACAGCGCCAACATTCGTTATGAGCCAAACTCAGCCTGTTAGTAGGTAAGGCGCAGCGTTAGGGACTATGGCATTTAAACCGCAGAGGATAAGGTGGTAGTTGCTAAGGCAGCTGCTGGTACGACGGGAAAGGATAAGGTGTAAGTAAGTAAAGGGGTAAGGGAAAGAGGTGTCCTCAGGTGTGACGACAGCAAAGGACGATGGTAACGGATGAGGTACCAACGGGCGGGACACCAGGAGAGCGACAGATAAGGAGGCGGCTGTTAAGATGGCAGAGGGAAGGACGGAACGGTAGCAGGAACCCGGTGAGACGCAACCGGGAAAGACGTCAGCGGATACGGCAGCAGGAAGTAGTACGGGCCTAGGATGGTATCGAGTAGGACAGCTGTGAACTGACGGCAAAGTGTGAAGGAGCAGCGGGTAAGGTGAAAGAAAGTGAGAGGTTTGCCGGTAAGAAGCCCGCGGGCGGGGCGCCGGAGAGTAGAAACTGAGGTCTGATTCCTTGAGATAATCCTGGGCACTGAAGTTTAGTTTTTCCCATTGTTATTATTGTAATCTAAGAATTTTTCAGTTAAATCTTAAATGTAAATTAATAAACACGGACACTAAAATTAAAATTTGCTGCGTTTGAATATAATACCGACTGAGGACATCAACTGATATAACCACTGCCAGGAGGACAGTGGCAAAATTTTCGACACTAGCTAGATATCTGGGTCAAATTTAGCCATAGTTGTCTGGAGGAAAATTTTTGCGACCGGCTGCTCTGATATGTAGTTTTCCGTGGTTCCTCCGATCAACACCAGGCGAATACCGTAGCAGTACCCTAGCAAATTGGCCAATGATCGCTCGTCATCTTTCATTTCTTTCGCCTGTCCAAGTCTTTCCCATTACTTACACACACTTTCACGCCCTACCCTACCACACTTGTCGGGAGACCAATCTAGAGCTTATAGCTTGTCCCGGATGGGGCGGTGCACCGCTGCTGGGAGATACATGGTTGGGGAAAACCCCTCAAGCCGACGTGTGGGTTGATGGATCTCGCCATTCAGAATATGCGGGATGGCGAAGGACACCGCCATCTTCCAAGGGAAAAAGAAACACACTTACGGCACTAATGATCATAGCAGTTGACGTACCCGGAAACACGAATAAATAAGTAAATGGACTGTAATGGTGTAGATCCCTGATTGCCAAACGTATGAAGCTTGTGAGCAATCCTACCGTTTTCAATCCTATTGTGAGCTACTAAGAAACAAAGACATTTTTTTGAAATCTTAATTCGTTTATTGGCTATATAGATGCACTTCGATATGAACAAAAATTTAATAAAGCTGTATACAAGAAAGTTAAATTGAAATGTAATTGCACATTAAAAAAAATTGAAATATAGTTAGTAACTAATTTTAAGAACAGATTTTTCATCAGACTTGTTAGTGAGAAGGATGGCACTTTTTATGTCTTTAACAAGTTTTTTTTATGTTGAGAAAGTAGGTCGTGACTGCCGTTCGAATACAGTTGTACAAATGTTCTTCAGTGAGTCTGTTTCAGAACTTGTTTGTGCTGTATAAAACTAGTCCAGGTTAGCCAACTTTGCGCAGGACCGCAATCTACCGAAAACTACCCAGCCATCGACTAGTAGCTCGCGATCGACGGTTTGGCGATCACCGGTGTGTAGTTAACTCAACCTTCTTTAAAACATCGATAGGCTTTGATTTATGTATTATTGACATCGATGTTTTAATTTTGCTCATCGATTTTTCCTATTGATGTCGCACCAGATGCCTGGGAGGCCGGGGCGTTAACACGTTTTTTTGATGTTGGGAGAGTAGGTTGTGACTGCCGTTCGAATGCAGTTGTCCAAATTTTCTTCAGTGAGTCTGTTTCTGTCCTTGTTTGTGCTCTACAGGTTAGCCAACTTTGAGCATGATTGCTATCTACCGAAAACTAGCAGCTCGCAATCGACGGTTTGGGGATCACCGGTGTGGAAATAGGGAGTTTTTGCTACCTCGAACGTTGAGCACTATCGATCTTCTGCGCATGCGCAGATGCACTAAACTGATGCGAAACTTGAACTACGCATTAGCTGAAGATCGATAGTGCTCAACGTTCGAGGTGGCAAAAACTCCCTGATAACTCAACCTGCTTTAACACTACAGCGGGCGCGCTGTCGTAAATTTTACGACAATAGCAGATTTTTTTGTTTTGATGTCAACTCATTGTCGTCAAAGACTTCTGCGTTCTTGGTATTCCTTGCAGGTAACTTTAGTGATGCATTTCTGCAGCGACTGTTTAGTTTGCACGCTATGTTCAGTTTTTGTAACGCTCTAGTCGGGATAAGTGCATAATGACGTAAACTTTACGCTGCGCGATGGCTGTTGTGCTAAAATATTGTATAATAATTTGGCCTCATCGAAATTTTCTGCAAAATGTCCAAATAAAGAATTCATTTGAACGAAAATCAGAATATTCTTCAAGAGCTGTCTGATCGGAGGAAGATGAATTGGATAGTGACAGTGAAAGTGACAATAAACGAAAGTTGAAAATATAGACGAGCATCAGAACGATACTGGATCGGAACAAGATCTTTTTGATATTAAATACGAACGTTTATCAAAGGATATGTTTTTTGGTAGTAAATATCATTCTTAGATATTATAATGCGACATAAAATTCCATTGTTCGACAATTTCTTTGATTTTTTCAAGAGTCATTGAGTGTCCTAAAATTTACGACACGCGCCTGCTGGTGTGAACATTTTACGCGCGCCCGCTGCAAGGTTAAAACATCGAAAGGCTTCGGTCTATGTATTATCGACATCGAAGTTTTAATTTTGCTCCTCGACGTCGCATCGCCGGCCTGGGGCGGCGTGGCTGGGAGCGGGCAGCGAGAGAGGCCTGTGCCTGGGGCGAAGGGGGTTGGCGGCGGCTGTCGCGCGCCGTGGCAAAAACAGGCCGTGCGCGGGCGATCGAATGGGCGGCGCGTGACGTCATAGGCCGCTCCGCTCCTCCCCCCCACCATCATGTCCTCCACACGCCTGCACTCGTGCCCGACCGATACGGTCGCGTCGTCCGTGCGACGTTTCGGGGCGCACGAAAAAATGGCTCTCGGTGAACGAATGGTCGGTTGAGAACGTATGAGGAATGGGGGGGGGGTCAAAAGAAACGCAGAAGGAAATGGGATAAAAATAAGAAATTTTACGTTTGTCTATGTATTTAAACACTTCTATTTCTTTCTCACTCACCACCACGAGTCTGGGTTGGCTTCCCGTGCCAGCATTCATCATCTTTCGGGGATCTCGTTCGATTTCAAGGGTTTTCGTTTAAAAAAAAACTAGTGGCGATTTAAAATCACATACTTTCTTGCATTTGCGTCGTTATTTTAGGTTGCATCAACTATTAGGTCATTAGCTACCACTATTGGATGTAACGTTATGGTCTGAGAATGAAGCGATATGGCGATGATAGGGGGGGAAAGGACGAACACAGGCAACCATGCCCGAGGCGGGGCTCGAACCCACGATCCCACGGTCCAAGATCGCTAAGGCACCACTGACTTAGCGATCTCAGCCACGGGGCCGACTTTCTTGCATCATTTCTAACGGTTCTGCTGCATTGTATAATGACAGAAACCTGCGAAAGTGTTTTCAACCAGAAAACAATTTTTCCGGTCCGAAACCCGAACTCAGTTCCTCTCGGTTACCTCGCGTTACTCTTACGTTAGTTCAAGATTTACACCATTACTCCACAATGGCGCCATATGGGTTAAATTCAGGCAGACGCATAAAAATGTAAATCGCTTCATATAAAACAGAACTCAAAAATCAAGATAACCATTTGAAACTCCCAAAACCTCGATTTCAATCAAATCGATTGGGAAATATCTATTTTCGAGGAAATATACTGAGGGCGCTAGCGTGCACCTCGAACAAACAAATGAACGGACGGACGGATAGCCGGACGGACAGACACAAAGGCAGACGTTTTGCCGTCAATCGATTTTTCGATATCAAGGACCCACGAAACAAGGATTCTGGCTATACCACGTGCTAGGAGTATTTTTTCTACGTTTAGCAACTTTATTTATCCACGTTTGCGCTACCAGGGCTCGGTAATAAGAGAATTGATTGTTTCCCGGCGTATGATTACGTAACTTTCTCTTCTTATAAGGTACCTTCGTAGGGGCGGGAAAGTAATTGCAGGAATTTACTTAGTATTACAATGTGTATTTTCGCTGCTGAATCCTACTTGTTACGAAAGTATGTTATGAAAAAACAGAAATCAGTAAGTATATGTACGAGGAAAAATTGTTTTTTATGAAAAACTTTAACATTTCTTTCAATACGTGCCTCAATTCTTGGGTGTTAATTGATAAGAAAAAAACATACAAACTTGCATGTTTCAATAATTTGCTTACTAATAGAAAATTAATAACAACAATAACTGATTGTAACAAGCCCGTGCTCACTACTTTCATCTGTCGATTCTTATTCATGTCACTTGAAATTTTCCGGTAGGTCAAGGAGAAACTTATTAGAACGTTCATGACTATCACAACAGTTAGTGAGCATTTAGAAGTAATACAGAGGAAGATGTTTTGAAATTCTTGCCTACTAGATGCCTATTTAGCTGACATCACTAAAGCATTGTATGTACGTACTGTCTTCATGACTTTCGTCGGTTCGGATTTTCTTCCAAAGCTATGATACGTGCTACATTCTTAAGGTTAAATTGGACGAGGAGACCGGCTTGAGCAAACGGTGGTTGATTATAATCGAAGTACTCTAGTAGTTTAATTTAGCAACGTATCAATGTGGATATTAAAGTTACAAACAGATGCTACCAGATAGCTCCAATAATTGTTCTGCAAGTACGGACAAGACGGAAATGAGCCGGTGATATATGCTCCAATTTAATTCAAGCATTAATGGGTTAATGCGTTATGTTACGTAAATATGCACAAAAACAATTCTCTAAATGGAAATACAGCTAATAACTGCTTAACAGAGAGTTTGAAATCGTAAAATAGTGGTTACGTTTCTTTACGGGGAAACATTCGTAAGACCATGAACTACAAACGTAAGCTCTGAAGAATCGTTGTAGTGGCTCTTGCACTCTGGCATTTGCGCAGCTGCTACCTCCACGCGTGAGTCGTTTAACTGAGAATGGGCTGAAAAAACATTAGATTTTGTGGGATGAGACGATGTGTGTGTAAACACGATAACGCTTGCGATAGTAATCACAATCTTTGGCAAAATGCGTTCGTTTTCACGGGGAACACGTTTTCGATCAAAGCGATTTAAAGGTAGTTAGATTTGTTATCTCTCGAACGCACGCTTAGTCTTCGATTTTTCAATCTTCCCGGGAATGCGTTCAAATGGGATATCTAAGAGCTTATCATAGCTGCTGTAATGTCTGTCAGGAAGGAAAAGTCACAGGCATTAGGAGAATGATTTTTGCTTAGGTGTTCGTTATAAATTTAATATACTTAATTGGTTAATTATCGTTCACAATATTTTACGTGTAGAACATTAATTATTTTAGGACGTATTTGTCATTTTCAATTAAATTTAGGCATGATTTATTGCCATCAGAGTAACTTATTTCAGAAATTATATATTCCCGATAATACGCACAGTAATGAAAGGTATATATTATATGCAATACGAACAATTTATAGGCCGAAAACGTTTGTCTGTGTTCTTGTAACTGAGTGAAAACAGAATTAGGGGTTTATATAATTTACCTAAATATATAGAAATTCGTAAATATTAACAGTACATTCTTTTGTCGAATTAGTACGAAATTTAAACGTTTTCAGAATGGATTTATATTCTATTTCTTATTTGAAATGTCTTATGGAGTAAACTGTATGGAATGCTCTGTCGATATAAATACTAGAATGTTCGGATATTTATTGACAATCCAAATAATAGAATAAATATTCACGAAAAAATATTAAATCAAAAAATTGAAAGATTAAAGATGAGGTGATTATCTAGAACTTGAGCAAACTTTGAGCAGGTATTTTCTATATTTTTAATGTATCTTTTGTAAGTTTTTCTTCTATTTAAAGAAATTTTGTGAACCGTTCTTTAAAGTTGTCGATGTTTGGAATGTTGCGCCATATCTTCACGAAAGGAATTATACACAATATATAGAATAGAACACGTCAGTCTCTTACACTTTTGAAGTTCAAAAATATGATATGTACTACCTTATTATTCTTACAATTGATAACTTTTAAATTGTATAAATTTACTGTTTATTTTAATAATAGATACGTAGGTGAATTATTTGAAACGTAATTGACAAATGTTTGATGCAGAAAACATTTTTGTGTGACATAAATTAGTTCTAACGAGTATAAATTGAGTTCATTATTTTGATAGTCTCGTTCGTACATACCTCTCTTGTCAGTTTAGATAGTTATGTCGAAGGGATATTGTAAAATATTTTTTAAAGTTTTGTAGGACTTTAATAAGAACATGTAAAACAGAAGATCTAAAACGTTCATTAATATTCTGCTAAAAAGAGTTAACTTACAACGTTGATATGTTATCTTCACGAGTTATTTGAGAGAATTCTATTCTTTTAGTTTGAAAGTATAAATAATATTTCTTTTTGAAAAGAAAATACTGTACGCCAACATTTTTAATCTACATCTTTGGAGAGTATTTTTTAAAAGCTATTTGATAAAAATATTTTGGAAGTTGCGTAATATTTTGAGAAAGCCTGCATTCCCTTCGAGTAGAAATATTGCATTTTCTAGAGCATTTTTGGACAAGCTCATCGGAAAAAAACAAATTAATTAGCACCGTTGACAACTGTTTCGTTTTGTTGGAACGTTCATCAAAATCCTCGACGCATTTCTATGAAAATGAAAAAATATCCGCTGCGGCTCGGGGATGACCAAAATCTCACCTCATAGTTTTGCCATGAAATATTTTCCACGAAGTAAATATGTTCTATACAGAACTACTTTTCACTACTTTTCAAGAACTCAAGATACAATTTATTTTCTTTATAATATGATACTAGAAAGGTATCCTATTATGCCCTTTTTTATTAATATATTATTAAAATTGTTATAAAAAATTATTTAAAAATTTAATAAAAACTTGAATGAAGACAACATTAAGAGTAAACAAGAAATGATAATATGTAGTAGATATTAGTTAGATAGTAGTTGATAATCATCTCATTAAACTGATTTTATTTAACGAAAAAACAATAATTTTATAAGGTGATTATCAAAACTTTTTTGGACCTTGTCTGAATGTAAAGAACTAATAGAAATAGAGTGACAATCTATACCTTACCAAATACATCAAACGTAATATCTAGTATATTGAATTATCAGGACAGACAAAGCGTCACCTGAACTTGAGATTCGTCACCGTCCTAAACGATCAGTTACGGGGATTTTCCCCCTCCAGGTATCATTGACAGCGGAACACAGCCACACTCAGGGCAAGCTCTAAGCATCCGACATGTGTGGTAGTGTACTGCCTGTGTGTGTGTTTGTGTGTGTGTGTGTTTATGCGTGTGTGTGTTTGTGTGTATATGTGTGTTTGTATGTGTGTGTGCGCGTGCGTGTGCGTGCGTGCGTGCGTGCGCGTGCGCATAAGAGCGTGCAAGGGGCGAGGAGGAGACATAAAGGGGAAGGAAAGATGGCTCATGGCCCATGATTCGGTTGTTAAGGAACAGATCAAGAATTTGCCAGGCGTTGTTCGGAGAAACCGGGGACAAGGTTTAGTCAGGTTTCCTCGAGATTCTGTATTTTTGTGCTGTGTGTTAACGAAATGTATATTTTTCTTTCTCTGATTTTTGAACCCTTCGTAGGTTTTGGTCGAACAGTCGTATACTATTTCCGAAGAATCTTCTATATCAAATGGCATAGAAAGCCAGAATGAATTAAGGGCTCTGTCCTAAATATATGAATACGAAGTGAATAGTGAAGGTTCGTATGCAACCGTGACCTGTATCGCTCCTGTATCCGTCTAGAATTGATAAGAGACAACCACGGGCTCAACAAACAACCCAAGTAGGATCTCTCCAATTTTTTTTCAAGCAATGGATGGATTTTTCTCAGACATTTAACTGGTCTTGAAAATTCGCCACTTTTGGGCCAAGAACCTGTATTATTCAGGTCTGCACAGCTTCAGAAATTGACTCAAAAGTATATGTTACGGCGCCCTGTTTGCAAGTGGATGAGCAACATACTTACATCAAAATGCATGAGGTGGGATAAGGCGAACTTCGTTATTAACTCCCTTTTTCTTACGGCCAAATTGATAGCACTAAAAAAGTCGACCACACCTGTGAACGCTACCTTCAAAGATTTAAAATTTTTGACTTTTTTCCACAACTCTCGGTGAAGTAGAGGTGAAGGGTACAGATATCTAGTCGCATTTTACCAGTAGTCGGCTGTATGTATCTAGGCAGAATTTCTTTATTGAAATGTAGGCTACCCACAACCCTTTTTCTACGTTTTTGTAAAAAGATCTGTATATTTAAAAAACTACATTTTCGTAAAGAAAAAAAATGAAATTTCTACTCAAGAAAACTTCGTGACTTTTGCTGTCATTACTAGAAGATTAACCGTTTCGAATGCAAAGATAAGAGTGTATGTAAAAATGTAATGACAAGCTATGATTTACATATGTGTCCCTTTCAAAAATCAGTGTTTATAATTATCTGATGCATTACGTTTTTTATGTTGCGGTCAAAATGCAGATTTCCCCGCTTTAAGACAAAGCAACATACGTACAAACATTGATAAAAATAAAACATTTTTATTATATTTTCGAAAGCAGGTGTCACTATGTTCACAATCAATAGTGGTTTGTAAGCCTCCCTATATTCCAAGAGTCTTGGAGAAGTGAACGAAATGAAAGAATATTTTGGGGTCTTCGAGTTTTGTTATAGTGCATATGTTGTACTTCCCTATTGAAACTTTTTTACAGTTTTTTGTGCGATGTAATCGTAAAGTTTCATCTGGTAAAGTTTTAAATTAGTAGCGATAATATCTGTCATAGAACACTCTCGGGACTATACCGAGCAATTCCGTCGGCACGGTCAAGTATTTCGAGAGCTCGGTGGAAGCAAACACACGTAAAAGATCCGGTACCGAACACGTTGCTCTTTGCTTCCGCGTAGTCAAGTTATCGAGACGATAGCCGCATGCAGAACCTTCATTGTAATACGGGCACCCCTGATGCTAGACACTCATTACGAAAAACAACCGGGTTGACATCGCCGGACAGAGCAGCTGCTTTTTAGTGCCCGCCTGCGGCACCTGCGGCGCTGGGGAGGTTGGAGGGGGGAGGGGTTGGAGGGAGGGGGAGAGGGGAGTGTGTTGGGGTGCTTCGTTGACGACAGTTGGCGGTGAGCGAGAGAGCGGATGTGGAAAGGGATTTTTTTCCAGGAACTCGTAACACGGCGTGGGACAATCACGACACATGTACTTTTGCGTGCTGCAATTTCACGGTCCTCTCGTCGGGGAACGAATCTAGTGGAACGGGTCATCTGTAAGGGAACGGGTTTCGGGGAATGCTCGTGTGTTTTGGAGTTTGTTTTATTGCCATCCTGTTGCAGACGATTGGGATAAAAACGAGTCAATGCTGTACATCATCAACATACTAATTATCATTAAACTAACATAATAGTCTCATAAAGATCTACGAGTGTATTTATCCAGTGCTAACTAGATTTTTTTCGTAAGTATACGGGTTTATTGACCGTAGTCGATGGAAGGTCGGCGCTAGATCTCGACATCCAGCGGGGGATGATCATTGCCATTGCTGTACGAAAAACATGTACTACTCTTACTGAAAAAATGACCTCAATAGTTTACCGGCAATCACTAACAATCAATCAGTCCGCTGAGTTTAGCTCAGAGTCAGAACTACTGCAATCTGTGCAGAGACTCTGACCAGAAGGTCCTATTGTTAGAGTCCCGGCAGTAGCAGGTTTTCCATACTTTTTCGAATTCGAAATGCCGGTTATTTCGATCGATAGTTTTCCGTAATTTCTTTGCTCAATTCCAGTCACCGTCTTTTCTTCCTCTTTTTCTTCTCTCACCCCTTGCTGACACATCCCTATACCACCTGTAAGTACTTCAGCGTGAAGTATTATCTACTGCTGTTGAGGTGGATGTAAGTGGGAACCTTGGTGAACAATAAAAACCATGAAGCACAGTGATTTATTTAATTGTGCAAGAAGTACGTTTTTGAAATAGTATTTTTTCATTTATGTCTACGAGAATATTAGTTAACGTAATATGCCTGATGAAAACGATCTTCTTTTTAAAAAGAGTACTTTCATTTTGATAATATCGCATCATCAACGCATCACAATGATTGGAATATATTTGAAAGGCTTTCATATTCCAGGTTCAGGTTGATATACCACATATCAGCTGGACAGTTAATACCACACCGTGTAAAACAAAACAAAAGAAAAGGAGATATGCAACTTTGTACGCTGAAGTATCGCACAGGCAATACTTGTGCTATTTTGCACTTGCACTATTTGTGCAAAAGGCCAAATAAAATGAATTTTGCGAGATCACATGTCTGTAATCTGAGGTTATACATTTAATGATTACGTGCGTATATATTTAAAATAATGATTAAGAAATAGTTCAGATTACTTCAAATTCTACTATCAACTAGATAATGTATAGCTCCCAAAATAATGATGGAGGAAAACTATAAAATAGCAGTTGCCCATGGATAAATAAATGTAAACTTTCTAAGTTGTTGTGATTTATAAGTTACTTTTAAGTCGTATATTTTAAAGACAGAAAATGTTGCATTGAAAAATGGCTGCCGGAAACAAGGTTATTTAACTGAAGAGCAGTAGAGAAATTACGAGTTTTTCAGTAATCAATTCGACACACTCTCTTGAACGATTGGTTAGCAGTATCTGAAGCGTCAACTGCTTAGATCGATATTCCCGTAAGTGCAGTGCCTATTTTTATCATGGAAGGTAGAGATGTTATTTCGCATGTTGTATGGGAAGATCCGGAGCAGACCTTCACGTCGGCCAGAGTGGTTTCATCCAACCACGCATCTCCCACTCAGCGGGCACCGCTTCAACAAGGTTGAGCTTTAATCTCTCACCTGGTCTCCCAACATCTGTGGTAGTGTAGTGCTTGTAAGTGTAAATGTGTGTGAGAGATGAGGGTAGGACAAGAAAGAGGAAAGAACGATCGCGCGCGGTCCATGGCCCGTTCATTAGGGTTCTGCTCCGGCATTCGCCAGGTCTTGATCGGAGAGACCACGGTCAAATACTGATCAGAGCTGCCGGCCGCTAGAATTCTCCTTCAGACAGCCTGTGAATCCGACCTAGCTATGTACTTAGTGCCGAAAATCCTGCCACCGACAAGACTCGAAAACTAGGACTTCCCGGTTATAGTCCCTGGAAAGTCATCAATTGATGCTCTGAGTAGCTTATGCCGGTCTCTCTCTGGATCCCATTGTACCAAGTTGTACCGGGTACACATTTATAAGGTTGTCTGCCTGTCAGCGCCGTGCCATCTGAAGAGTATGACACTCGCGCTGCGAACGTCAGGAGTGAGATTTAGATTTGCGTGACTGCGTTGTTTACGAGCAGAGCTAGCGCTATGAATGATAACATCAAAGAACGGATATAAACACGAGCACCTTTCTCCTTTTGCGTACGTGCTGTTACACGTTCGTAGAGATTTGTAAAAAAAATGAGGTGCTCAGGCACCACGTGTGTTAGTGGTGGTAATTCAATTATAATATATAGTACATTTACTGGATAAAGGAATATGTGATGGATAATTGTTTAAGGG
This sequence comes from Acheta domesticus, assembly GCA_031308135.1. Lineage (NCBI taxonomy): Eukaryota > Metazoa > Arthropoda > Insecta > Orthoptera > Gryllidae > Acheta > Acheta domesticus. Next base: position 63,160,805 of record JAHLJT010005437.1, on the reverse strand, counting down.
ATAAAAATTTATCACTATTCACTAATGGCAATTTCTTGATTGTACATTGATTTGGTTGTCATTTTTCACGGTGGCACTCCGCAATACCGAAGGCCGACGGCAGAAATAATTCAAGAAAGGTTTATATTAAACAGTCGCTTACCAGTGCGAAATCAACGACGGAGCCTAGTTTTTTACCAATACCTTTCTTTCGGTAAGATTTTACTGTTTCATTGTTTAAGACTTCTGTTATTAAAGCCTTTCTGAATCTAGAATGATAGTTTTGTCTTTCAACACTTATCGGATGTTTAGTAGAGTAGATGTTTAGTAGTGGTCCTAAAACAGCACGTACAATCTCGCCCGTATTTTCACGCAAATTAGCGCAAAAAATACCCAAATTTTCGACAAATTGTACGTGACCTTATTTCAAAATGTATTCTTAAGAAACAGATTTCATTAAAGGTAAACATTTCTATTTTCGTAATTGTAATTGCATAAGACGCCAAAACACTTTTGAACTTTTGCAATTTTCGAAAAATAAGAGTTTTCACCGAACATGAGACCTGCACCACTCTTTTAAATGCTCTTCACAATATCCAGTAACACAATTTAATCAAAATTGGTGAAGACATTTTTTTAAATTTGGAAAATGTCTCAGAGGCTTCATGAATAGTAAGCCCCAAAATTAAAATATCGGTTTCAAATTCAGCGGGCCGTGATTTCAGCAATACTGATTTTGGAATATCAATTTTTCATAAAATTGGCTGAACGCTTTAGCCGCTAGATTCGTTCACAAACCTTGGGATGGACGGACAGACAGACGGCCGGAAAAAACAGGAGTTTTAACGTTATTCGATTTTTCGGTAACAAAAACCCGCAAAAAATGAATTTCGGCGACACTATATGTTAGAGAATTATTTTCTAAATTTAGCAACTGGATCTAATCACTGTTTCGTGACCAGGACCTTGGAATAAGAGCTTTTATGCCAAAAATTCAATTTTTTTGTGCAGCATTACATAACTTTCTCTCTACTCCGAAGTGAGAAAGTAAAAATTGAAACAGTCGCAAAGCGTAATGGCTTCGTTAACACTGCAATGTTCCTATACAATCAGGACTAACAAAAGTTACTAAGGACATTGAGTGATGTCTCTGCAGTGCCATTGATCTGGAGATCCTGGTTTCGAGATCCTCGGTGGCAGGAGTTTCGACAATATAGCGAGGTAAAATTCAGTTCTGTTTGGAGGTGAATTTTAGCCACTGACTGCTTTGATCGATAGTTTTCCGTGGTTTATCCTATTAACACCAAGAGAATGATGAGTAGTAACCTAACAAATGGGCCAGAAATCGCGCGCGATCTTTCCTTCCTTTTCCTTATCCTTCACCTTCTTCTTATATACACTCTCAAGCACTACAGTTCCATACATGCTGGGAGCTTCCAGCTTGTCCAGGCTGGGACGGTGCCCTCCTGGTGGGAGATACCTGGTTGGGGAAGTTCTTGAAAGCTAATGTAGGTCGACTCCGGATCTCGCCAGATGCGGGAGAAGATTATTGCCACCTTCCGCGATGATAAACATGTAATATACTTACGATATTAATGATCTTACCAGTTGTCGCGCCCGAAATCAATCTTCCAACTAGGCTTGCCCAAAAACGTTGCAATTTTATTTTAGTAACTGTCTAGGTAAGAATTGTGGAGTGGGAGCAACATTGTAAATACTAAACTAGCTATTTAAAACTGGACAGTGCCATCTTTGTCCTTGCGAAAAGGACTGGAAGTACCGAAAATGCTCACATAATTTATGGCTTTGCTATACCTTAAAAACTGAAAATATTTACAAAAACACGCACAAATTAATTCTAGTGAATTGCTAAATCATTAATTCTTAAATACAAAACACCCTTCAGTTATAACGCGATTTATTCTGGGTTCCCCGCCCGCCGTCGGTGTTCTTCGTATACCGAAATGAAATAGGTATACTATTGTCAATGTTTCAGTTCCAATGAGACAAACTGAATTGCACAGCGATGTCTCGCCAAGGTAAATACAAAAATATATTGTTGGTCTCCAATGAAGGAAATGCTTGCCTTTTTAAAACACCAAGAGTTATTACACACGTTGTTTTTATTAGCAATGTGTTTCAAAATAATGTTCTTTGAGAATGCAGATTAAAAATGTTGGCGTAAAATATTTTCTTTCACAGGTTGCGCCCTCCGGTATGCCCCTTTGACTTGTTCTGCCGCCAGAAATGTACACTTCAGAAATTGTAGATATTGACTTCTTTTTATGGCTCGTAATTTACACAATTGGACTTTGAAAACACTAGAGATATAATTGCTTGAATTTGGGATTCTCCGACTGATTTATAATGGTTCCTATTTCTACAGTATCCGTAGAGAAAGTTACCTCTGACTATGCAAATTAATTATATATATATATATATATATATATAATTAATATAATAATCTTCTGTTGAACGCTCGTTTGCAATTGCAGGCAACCGTAAGATGTGTGAGGCGGGTCGGGCTGGCTCTGCAATCCCGGGCGTTGGGGAATGTGTTGAGGTTCGTTTTTGCGCCGCGTGCAGCGCCACGGGCGCGGAAGGGTGGGGTTGCATGATGGGACTTGGCGCTATCTCGGCCTTGATGTCAGATCGCCCGTGCTCACTGATTTAGCCTCCCGGTTGCCGTCCGCGCCTCTGCTCCCCTCTGTGTTTGTCTCACTGGGGCGAGCGCTGGTGTCCTGCCATGCACACGTTCCTAGCCGCCACGGATCTACCCTGCTTCGTCACACCACACAATCACCAGGTTCCGTCATGATCGGTCTGGCCTCTCTCTCATCCTCGCCTTCCCGCTCCGACCCGCTCCGACCCGCTTCGACCCGCTCCGACCTGCTCCGACCCGCTGCGACCCGTTCCGACCCGCTCCGAACCGCTCCGACCCGCTCCGACCCGCTTCCACCCGCTCGGACCCGCTCCGACCCGTTCCGACCCGCTCCGAACCGCTCCGACCCGCTCCGACCCGCTCCGACCCGCTCTCACCCGCTCCGACCCGCTCCTACCCGCTCCGACCCGCTCCGACCCGCTCCCACCCGCTCGGACCCGCTCCGACCCGCTCCGACCCGTTCCGACCCGCTCCGACCCTCCGACCCGCTCCGACCCGCTCCCACCCGCTCCCACCCGCTCCGACCCGCTCCGACCCGCTCCGACCCGCTCCGACCCGCTTCGACCCGCTCCGACCCGCTCCGACTCTCTCTGACCGGTTGCAACCCGCTTCAACCCATTCCAACCCGCGCCGAACCGCTACATCCACTCGCTCCAAATCGCTCCGTCTCGCTCCAACCTTCTCCGACCCGCTCTGACTCTCTCCGACCTTTTCCGACCCGTTTCAACCCGCTCCAACATGCTCCGACCCGATTTGACACGCTCCGGCCCGCTCCAACCTGCTCTATCACGCTTCGACCCACTCCGACCCGCTCCGACCCGCTCCGACCCGCTTCGACCCACTCCGACCCGCTCCGACCCGCTCCGACCCGCTCCCACCCGCTCCCACCCGCTCCCACCCGCTCCCACCCGCTCCCACCCGCTCCCACCCGCTCCCACCCGCTCCCACCCGCTCCCACCCGCTCCCACCCGCTCCCACCCGCTCCAACCTGCTCTATCACGCTCCGACACACTCCAACCTCCTCTATCACGTTCCGACACGCTCCGAACGGCTCCGATTAGCATCGATCCGAACCGATACGAACCGATTGGTTGCAAGCCGCTATGCCTGAATTCGACAAGCTTCTATTCACTCCGACCAGCTTAGACCCGCCTCCCTCCACCTCGCCTCGTTCCGGCCAGCTCCGAGCAGCACCGACCCAGATCCGATGCACTCTCATTCCGACCTCGCGTTTGTGTTCATCTTCAGTCCCATTGCGACCTCAATTTATTCCGGGCCATAATCTGCCTTTATTCCTCTGATTCTGCTTTATTCCCTACCTTTCGCACCCCACCACCCTCCCACCTTGCCGTCTCGCAATAGTAATAACTTTGGTCATGACAATTCTTTCGTCATACTTCTACTATCAAATTGTCTGTAACTCTTTTACTAGATTTGGTGGTATGCAATTCGCAAAACCTGTGTGTTTCGGCGAAATCTAGTGTATAACAAACTGTGAAGCAGGCGCCCAAAGATAAATTAGTGATATGTTCGTTTTGCGTATGATTAAATGATTTATTTTATAATTTCCTATAATAAGTAAGAGTAAATAAAATACAGTGTTAAAATATTAATGAAGTTAAAGTTATTCTTCACGTGTTTCTGTATCTTGAAAAATTCCACATCTAATATTCAAAATCAGTCGTTGGCTTTACATTTAGCGTTCTCTTACTTCGCATTTGAAAATATGGTAATTTTATTTAAGAAGTCTGGAAATATTTATATATTTTCTAGACTAAAGTATTCGTTGTAATGTTTCCAAGGCTGACATGATAACCTATAATTCATAAATAACTGTGAAAAGAACATCTGTACAAATATATATAAAGAAGAGAAGAAGGTTCAAAGACACACCATCTTTCATTTCTAAAATTACTTCTATTTTAAATGTCTTTATCTTTCCAGTAATTTTATTACTTTTTGGATATTAATAGAAGGCTTTTGAAATAATGCATTTTTGAGACATGGTTATTTTATTACCATACTGTCCTTTGCCTTAACAATTTTTTTAATATGATGCATGTTCTGATTCATTAAAAGTTTTTCATTAAAGCGTAATTTATTAAATGGACGAACCTTCCTTGTAATTGATAAACGAACTAAGTAACAGGAAATGAGTCGGATACTGTAAAGGAAACTTTTTTGAGGTCGCAACAAAAACGTGTAGGCAGATCTCGCGCGGAGTAAGTTTAAAATGTTCTGAGTTCGTTAGCCGATTTTGCGAGAAAAATTACTTCCTTGAAAACTCCAAGAGATAAAAAAGTATATTTTCATACACTTTGAATTTTTTCTGTACATGTTCTGTGGATAAAAGTAGTTGTTATCTCCTTACTCTTTGTATTCTTAGATACACTACTTAAACAGTGTATTTAAACGACTCCCCTGGGAACATAGTATTGAGTTGAAGAGTAATTTGTTTTGTTATCGAAAGGGTAATGCAATTGTCGTGTATTTTTCTATTAGCCTTTTTCGGAAAAGATTCATTTTAAAATAACGAGGGGAAAGTGATTGTATGATGATTAGAAAGCCAGATACATGTTTTTCATGAACCGCATGTTGACAATTTGTTTGGTTTGGTTTTCAATTATTAGTTAATACAGTAATATAATATTTACCCTCTTTCAATATTTCAGCGCATTATATTCTACTCTTACTTGAAATAAATAATCACTGTCCTCGCTGTTTATGAAAATGATCGAAAACATTAAAACTCTGTTTGATTTTTTTTTCCTAACAGTCTCAAAATATGCATATTAGATGGTTCTGTATTGTATGTAGACTTCTTTCCTTAGAGTGACCGTCTACTGATAAAATATTAGAAACAAAGTATTCGAATAAGTATATTACGAAACGATGATCTAACGATTAATATCAAATACATCGAGTTTCATACAATTCATTGTCTACGAGGAATGATGCCTCCAATATGTTAACTTGTAAAAGTGGGACATCACCGACGCTGTAAACGATTTAAAAATAAATGTGTAATAAATAAAATAAATAAAATTTCATGTGTTGAAAATGTATCTCATTCTTCGTTTTCTTAACGCGTAGCTTTGTTCAAATACGTTCTTTAAGTATCTGGCATTGAACTTACCAATAAATCATGGTAGCTGATAATGTTATACTCCCATTCCAAAGTTCCCAACACCCAATGGACTTGTATGTTATCTCCATACGGGATATGAACAGGTAATATTTAAATTTTAAAATTATAATTGCGAGTATTGATAACGCGAATAGTTAGATTTTAGTGCAGCTACATTTTACGCGTTTTTGCTAATAAGTACAGAAATGCACATAGCATTAGCATTAGCATTGGCACAAATGTTAAATGCAAAAACGCAGATCATTCCCAACTAGTTTCGAAAATTCTGTGGCAACATTTTTTACATTTGATTTTTTCCCTGAGTTGCTTAACACTTCCATATTTTCCCCTCCGTTTTGAAGATACTCCACAAACTCAGCCTAATTTGTGTTCACTTCAACTTCTGCAATTGCTCTGTTAGTTTCGCATGCTAATCGTTTTGTATGCGAATCTGTATAAACATTAAAAGACGACTATTTTATATGTTTATGTGAATAAGGGGTTAGTTAAATTTAATAAAAATGAGGTGTGGGTCAAATTCATTTGAAAATTGGTATTTGCACAATTAAGATCCTAAAAGTGAGAAGTCTAACGTAAGAACGTTGTAAGAAATATTAGCACCTCATAGGGAAATGAAATGTTGCTTGTAATGCGTGTTTCTACGCGCAACACACTAGGCAGTTACGCGATAATGGATCTCTTCCAATCTAACAGCGCCTGACTACCCGGTTAGGCACTGAATTACTCTGAAATACATACGTACTGTGCGGGTTGCATAAGCCTTGCACTTTCAGGTGCTGAAAAATGTCTGAGTTGTGTAGTTGTGTAGTAAATTTAAATAAATACTAATTGCAACAGTGCAAAAAAATACGATTCTGTAGATGTAAAGACACTTAATTAGTGGAGTTTTTACAGCTCCATTATTAAAAAATAGTTAAATAAAATTATTTTTGGATTTTAGCTATTAAATTCGTTTACGCAAATCATAAAGTCGGTTTCCGTCGTTCGCATATTTGAAGGTTTCTTGTGACAGTCGGACCTTTTTTTCTTCGCGATTTAACTTAGCAACATTGAGTCAGCGTATTATAATTTACAATGCATAACTTCATCTCCATAACTTCACGGAGAGTTGTTAAGCACTTCAACAGCCGACTCCGGAATTGTAATACAATTTTAATAAATTGACAATTCAATGGTATTACGGGAGTTGTAATCTGTGTTCTGGATAAACTTGACTTAGTTTGTGGACCTATTCTAATTTGTTCTGGTCTAAAGGTATCGAATCTGGGAAAGATATCTAGGTTTTGGAAGTAATTAAGGGATTTGTGGGTTGTATGTGATCGATTAAGGAAGTTTATTGTGTTCTCTTTGAGGATGGAACAAAAAAATAGTGTATTTGAGAAATTAGCATCGAAACTTCTTTCCCTGGCTATGCTTTTGTTTATGTACTTAGCACAGAGAGATAGTGGTGAATTAATGTGGCATAAACGGCGGTTTACTCACAGAAAAATTATTTGGTGGATCCATGGTACCAGAAAATGTGGATAATACATGTTCTCTAAGTATTAAATAACTTCCTCAAATTTGATATACAATCACAGTCCATCTGATTGAACTCGAGGTTCTGCATATTTAAAACGGGCAGTTTGATTTTTGAGGTTTTTTAACAACTTAATACATTTTCAATTTTTTTTCCTCAAAAATGTCTCTGTTCTGTTTACGTTTTCTTCGGAAAGCTTAAAAAATGACACAAATCTATTTTTCTTTAATTTCTTTGAATTAACGAAAATTGCAAAAAGTTAGATTTTTTCGGATTCTTCTACAACTACAATATTGAAGATATAGTTTTCCGTTAATAAAAGTTGAACTTGTACATGATATTGAAATATCTGTTGTTTAAACTGTCGAAAATATAAAGAGTTTTTGAATTAATGAGCGTCAAGTGCAAGAATTTTTAAAAACAAAATTTTCATTAAAAACTACATTTGCTTTAATTTTTGATGATTAAAACAAAGTGCCCTTGTAAACATAGCGCAGGTATAATTTCGGTGAACATTTTGTATTTTCGAAAACTGCAAAAAATTAACTTTGCATAACATTGAATCAGCACAGGTTTCGCAGAGCTAGTAGGTAGACAGGCACTTAGGGGAAGGTAAAAGAAAGAAATGTGAAAAGAATGACAGAATGGACCAGGCGAGTCAGTCATAGGTAGTGTTCCCTACCTATCAGAGAGAAGATCACGTGCTTAACTTCGTTATGTGAGATTTTGCATCACATGCTCCTTGACATAACGTGATCAACTTCGTCCCCCACATGACGAAGACGTTTCTAAAATTTATTTGGAGATTCTCTTTGATTTCGTGTTGTCACTGGTTGGATATCAGCGGCGCGGCCTCGTATATTTTGCTCAGAGATTCATTGCTGCATCGAACGCGGTGCGTGGGGCCTGGCGCACCCGATGAATCATTGCGGCCGCCTATTAGCCCTGTCTGGCGGAGGGGTCATGGCGGTCGCTGACCTTCCGAAATGCGACCTCCCGGCGGCCCCGCGACGCCCACGGCACGCGACGCCAGGGCTCAACCGCCTGCGCCTCCAGCCCGCACGCCAAGCACGCTCCGCCCGCCCCCTGCCCACCCCGACCGGCCCCCTGCCCCCTCCCCGCCGCCCGCTCCACCGCTCCGCCTTGCCCCTGCCCACACCGTCGCCCTGCCCCTGCCCACACCGTCGCCATGCCCCTGCCCACACCGTCGCCATGCCCCTGCCCACACCGCCGCCGTCCCTCTGCCCACACCGCCGCCCGTCACACCCGCCCCGCTCCCCTCCCTCCCCGCGCTCCACGCCCTCACCGTTCTCCCCTCCATACCCGCCACCACACCCTTCCTCTCCCTGCCGCGTTCCCACCCTGTCCGCTCCATATCCCGACCGGGATTTCCCGCCAGGGTGCCCCGCCCCCCCCCATCGTGTCCCGCCCGCAAGCCTGCCCCGTCCGCCATACCCACTCTGCCGGTCAAGCCTCCCCATCTACCCATCTCGCCCGGTCTATTCGCCCGCCGTAGATATTTCGCGCGCTCTATCCGCCCGTACGCACGGTCCGTCCGTTCCGTTCGCCCCGTTCGTCCCGTTCGCCCCGTTCGCCCCGTTCGCCCCACTTGCGCTATTCGTCTCGTTCGCCCTGTTCGCGCCCCGTTCGTCCCGTTCAGTCTGCTCGCCCCGTTCGGCCCGTTTGCCCCGTTCGCCCCGTCCACCACGTCCGCCCCGCTCGCCCCGTCCGCCACGTCTACCAGATCCGCCCCGGCCGCCATGTCTCGCCTGCCCGGCAAGCCCATCTCGTCCACTCCGCCTGCCTCCAATGCCCGTCTCCGCCCCGTCTCCTCGCCCGCCTCCCCATGCTTCCCTCTTTTTCCACCCCGTCCGCCTTTTTATCTGCCTCCTCTCCACGCCTTCCGGTTGCCTGGCTCGTGTAAACTCGCTCATCCGCTCCCAACGTCCCGCTCTCACTTCTAAACGCTTCCTGCTACTATAGTCCCTTTCCCCTGAACGTCTCCCGCCCAGTCCAGCTCCGTCAGCGTCTTTAGTCTCCAGGCATGAGAAGCTCCCCTCCCGACTCTTAGAGCCCTCTCTGTGTCTGTCTACCCCAGTGTTGTCAAGGTCGATGCCACGAGCGGGAGTCCATGGCATGAGTGCCACGACAAAATCTCCCCTCCACGCTGTTCATTACCCTGCCACCAGAGACAACGCCATCCCTATATAAAACGGCATGGTGACTAATAGTTTCCACTCCCGACACCAGTTGCGCACAGAAGCTCGTGGCATGCTACGGTGCCACGAAGCGTGCCACTGCCGCCAGTAGAAGACCTTGCCATCACTGGTCTTCCCGGACCCGTTTTTGCACTCCATCCCTCCTTTTCGCCTCTAAACAATCTCAGCCCCGCTGTGCCATTCTACCTCGTGTCTCTTCCATTATTAACTCATCTCTCCACTCCGGTTGTATTCTCTCTAACTCACCCACTGTTTAGCCACTTCCCTCTCACCTCCCTGCTCAGCCTTCGCCTGCTGTCTCTCCCTCTCTGATTCATTTCATTCTCATTATCAGATAACATCCTACATCACATCCCGTCACCTCATATCTTTTCACATAATCTCACATCTCTTCACGTCCCATCTCATCACGTCACTTTACCTCACAACACCACTGTCCATTCTCAACTTCCATTGTCTCCTCCTTCTTGTTTCTCTGTCTGCTCTCCTCTCTCCATCACACCTCATTCGATTTATTTTCTTCATCCTTCGTATTCTTTTCCCCTTTTCTCTCCCATTCCCGTCAGTGGGACACCGTCCAAGTCGGTGCAAACTCTTTAAGGGATAGGACAAGGAAAAGGAAGGAAAGATCGCGCTGGGTCCGTGGCCCGTTTGTTAGGGTACTGCTTAAGCATTCGCCTGGTGTTGATCGGAGAAAAAAACAGAAAACTACCAATCATAGCAGCCTTTTTGTGGCACTCAACTTCACTTACTTCAGCCCTTACTACCCCTCTTCTCTGTCATTCATCTGCCCGTCTCTCCTTGTCATTCTACTCCTCCCCAACTTCACACCTTCTCACTTATTTCCTTGCCTTTTTTTCTCTCCCCACGATTACCTTCCTCTCTCGCTTTTACCTCTGTCTTCCCAACCCAATCGCTCCCTCCTTTTGTATTCCTCCCTAACATACCCTCCCCGCCACTCAACTATCCCCTCTCCCTCCTCCCCTCGCTCAGGTTTCTTTGCCCCGGCGGAGTCCATATCGACCGCCAGGGGCCGCGCTAGTGGCCTCTGGGAAGGCTGGGTTCTTGCACAAGGTGCGCGACAGACGCCGGTCGATCGCTCGTAGAATGGATAGGCCGCACCGATTGCATCGCCTAGAAGAAATGCTAATGTTGCTTCATTGCACACCCGCTGTTTTTATTGGTTTACTCGTACCTTGTTTACCAATGGTTGTGAGCGTTTATGGATTGAAAAATATGCTTGTTTGTACAACCATTTTTTGACAATTCTTAACATTCAATTAACGTCTGCATTAAAATTGTTTTATAAAATTCTAGATAAATCAAACATAATTGACAGAATCAATCGCTTTTTAAACGGATAGACCGCACCGATGGCATCGCCTAGAAGAAATGCTAATGTTGTTTCATTGCACACACGGTGTTTTTATTAGATTACTCGTACCTTGTTTACCGAGGGTTGGGAACGTTTATGGATTGAAAAATATGCTAGTTTGTACAACCATTTTTTGACATTTCTTAACATTCAATTGTTTAACGTCTGCATTAAAATTGTTTTATAAAAATTTGGATAAATCAAACATAATTGACTGAATCAATCGCTTTTAAAACTGTTAGACCGCACCGATTGCATCGCCTAGAAGAAATGCTAGTGTTGCTTGATTGCACACACGGTTTTTTTTATTAGTTTTCGCGTATCTTGTTTACCAATGGTTGGGGGCGTTTATTGATTGAAAAACATGCTTCTTCATGCAACCAGTTTTTGACAATTCTTAACATTCAAATGTTTAACGTCTGCATTAAAACTGATTTATAGAATTCCAAATTAATCAAACAAAATTGAAAGAAATAATCGCTAGTAGACTAGATAGGCCTCACCAATACCAATGTTAAATGCTAATGTTGTTTCGTTACACACCCGATGTTTTTACTAGTTTTCGCGTATCTTGTTTACCGATTGTTGGATGGGGCTTTGGCATGTTGAAAAATTTTATTCTTTGTGTGTCAGTTTTTTGACCGTGTTTAAAGTCCGCATAAAAATGTTTTATAATGGGTGTTATGCAAACATAACAAAAACAATCGCTTGAAGAATGGACAGGTCACACCGATTGTATCGCCTAGAATAAATGCTAATGTTATTTCATTTCTTATCCGGGGTTTTTACTAGTTTTCTTGTATCATGGTTGCCGATTGTTGAGGGTGTTGACAGGTTGAAAAATACACTTCTTTCTGCAACAACTGTTTTGACAATTCTTAACATTCGAATGTTTAACGTCTGCATTAAAATTGTTTCATTGCAATTGCAACAATTGTTTTGACAATTCTTAACATTCGCTGTTAACGTGTATAGTTTAACGTCTGCATTAAAATTGTTTCATTAAATTAACTCCCAAATTAAGCAAACATTGTTAATTGAATTTCTTTTATTTAAAAATATTTCTAAAAATATTTGCATATTTACTATAATACCATACGGATTTACGTATTACTATTCCTATATAAAATTAATGTTCCTTTCCCTACGATTTGATTCATTAGGATAGATAAATTATTGAAATATTACTGTAAAATGTAATTATTTTCATAAAATTTTGATTGTACTATCTTTGTCTGCTTCATTGCGCATTTACTTTTATATCACTGCAATTTATATTACTGCATTTCAGAGCAATATGACATGCTGTACTCATAACCGAGCTTAGGAGACAGAGAAGTCATTCAATTATTTGAGCTGTGGTTTTTAGGATGTTTGCAAACTTCGTTTCCTTCCACATTTTCGTAGTGATTAATATTTTCCCTTCCGCTTTTGAATGATATCAATACTGAAGTTAAAAATTATGATGCCTTAAGTGGTGATCAGATACTGATAGTGTCAAAAATAGAAATGTACGAAAACTTAAGTTTTTTCCATGGTCACTAAATCAGTTCCTATGGAATTGCTCGGCTAAATACGCAAGCTCCCAAAGAAAGACTTTGGGTGAAACTATTAAGGAAAGTCTGACATTGGATGACGACACAAGAGATAGACCTGGTTTCTTTCGTAAAAATGTAATCAGCTTAACTCTGATTGGAGAAGAAGAACAAAATCAGGGTGAAGTGTATTGATGGATGAGTAATCTTTGTATAAAGTGATGTTCTAACACGGCGGTTTGAGAATATAAGTCCACCGAATATGGAGAAAACACCTATTCATTACGAGAAACTTTAATTCACATAGTGCGAGTACGTGGAGAATTCTCGAAAGCCCTGCTCCACAGAGATTGGCTAAAACAGTCACCCATGATCACCCATTCAAAGAGAATGTGATAGGTTCTACGTGGTTGTTTCACCATGTGTTACGAGTAGTTAGCTTTCAGTTGTGCTGTGATAATTTTCTTGTGAATGGATTCTTAATTGGTGGTATTGGGGTTGGTGGGTAATTGGTAAACAAGGGTTGATGAAACAGATTGCTTTATACAGGATTTTCATCTCAGATTCTCTTGGGACTTTGAATAGTGTCCTGGTTTCGCAAACTGAGGTAATTAGAAGAGTCATCATCATTTTAGTCGGCAATCTTAGGAATGTTTTGAAGGTGGTTAGGCCCAGGATGGGCAGATAAATTGTTTAGTAAAGAAATATAATATTTGATAACGTTACTATGTACTCCTATTAGGAAGTCTTTGAAAAGAAATGTCACATTTATAGTCCAGTGAAAACCCTTTTTTTGCGGGGAATACCTCAGCACTTTTCATTAACAATTAATATTATGTACAATTAGAGTCCACTAAGAAGATAAATTAGCATTGAGTTGATCCTTCAACAAGAATATTTTTTGTGAAACCATTTCCATGCAATGATCTTCAATTCACACTTTCAATTTTTGCTAGTCTTCCCTTGTGCCTTCGTTAGAGGTTTTGACTTTGATTTCCGGTTCGTAATTGCTTCACACCATCAAGTAATCAATTTCCTTGTGTTGATTCGGTCTCTCGTTAAAGTCTTTCTTTAGTGGGTTAATGGGGTCGCAGTGAACTCTGTTGCAATTAGTATTGATCACCTCGCCTGTAATACGTAGAGCATTTACTATATTATCATGATCACTATCACAATTGGAGAGTAGACCCAGAGAGGACAACGATGAACGCTTTAAAAAATTGAATACATTTATATATTGATATCGAATATTTTTTCGAAATAATGAAATGTTTCGAAATATTGAAACTTCTGTTGAAGAACTTTGGATTCTGTGTTGGAGTGTCCATCCGATGCTTGCGAATTCAGTCTTGATTAAAGTCGTAGGGTTTTTGGGAGAAGAAAATCCTAATTCACGGATATACTTTTGCAACTACGCAGTCCAAACTATGCTGTGTATCAACAGCACGGAAAAGAAATTAAAGAATCCCGATGAAAAAAAAATAGTTTCTTGATAAGAAATATTTACATTCGGAAAACACTCCTTCCTTCAGAAAGAAAATAAAGTAGTAATATGTCATAAAATGTAGTACCTTAGTTTATGATCGGATGTGATGAGAGGTTTTTGTGGTGTATTAATAAGTTGAGTCGACAACTACGATACAACAAAATCTCAAAATATAAATTTATTTTCTTAGTGAGTCTTGTTAATCTGTAAATGCTTTTAACTTGGAGAGTTAAGCCTTAAACAAGTTTGGGGATATATTATGTATTTTAGGGCGTAAAAATATAATGAGATTCTGAATGTTCTTTTTTCCTTTCACACGGATTTTCGTACTAGCCAATAAAATCCGATATTATTGTAACGCATATCGTTTTCTGAAATTAATTAATGTATTGATTTTAGAAAACAATCGATTTCTCCTTCGAGATTTCCTTTACATCGATGTTTATGAATTTATTTTTCATTCAGTGTATTTGCGGATCGTTAGTTGCGTCCCGTGTGCATTTCCAACTTTCTTTTGAAGTCCGCGAATTTGAGAGAACTTACGAGCAAATGGTCTACATAGTCCCTTGTAGTGCCTGGACGTGACTCTCGCTTTTTCCCCAGGTTTCGATTTCGGTTATAAATATACAGACTTTCTGTCGGTAGAATGTGGGATATCGTTAGGACAGAATGTTGGCAGAGGGATTTAATTTTTTCAGAAATTTGGATAGCTTAGCACGCAACAAGCGTTTTATGGCCCATTAACAATTTTCCGCCACCCACAAACCCAACGCAATGCTTCATGCAGAGGTCTGCCTACTGTAAGCGTTGAAGACGCTCCCATAACACATGATATGTTATACTCATTGTTTACTTATAATAGAGATTATTGCAGCCAACTTCAAGGATACTGCTCTATGCAATAACAATTCATATTCAATTTTCATTTGGAATTCAACGGAATAAGTGCATTTGGGATTAGAAATTCGACTTTATAGCCATGAACATTTTAATCGTTGGTGATGAATTACAAATGTTAAAGTTTATCTTAAATACATTCAAATTATTAAATGTTCAAGTTGACGCAAAAGTTAATTATTTGTGGGAATTAAATTAGGCATAATAATGTGAGTGAATAAAGAAACTGAACGTATAATAATTTGAAAATATTATTAAGAAGGAAATGTTGACAAAGTCTTCAGTGGGTAGCGTTGTTGTATAAACGTCCTATCTACAAAATGCGAAGAATGCCGCCAGATAGATTATAATAACAATATATTTACGTTCTGATCAAATATTCTGATATAACGATTCATTATTTTATCATCGCTATTCGCTCAGTTAATAGAAGAACCAACATGTAATTATTTTTCGTTATGTCTTTATATCACTTCACATCTTCGTCTTCTGTTTTTCTCCCAACGCTTGCCTTCCATGGGAGCTCCTTTTTCTGCCTCTACTACAGCAATGTCCTTATTTCTTATCTAATAAAACCTGCTTTTGAAAGGACGTTCCTGGAAAACAGAGACAGATCTAGACAGTTTTCAGAGGGACAGGAAATGAACTTTTGCCCTCCACCTACATATTGTTTTTAAATTGTTTACAAAAAACAACTTGTTAGCTTTCGATATAAAATATTTTTCTGAGCCTATCTAAGCAACGATTTATAGTTTCTTACATTCATAAAATTATACATTAGGATTTTCAACTGTAAATTAAATATTGATTTAATTTCTTTTGATATCTTTGGAAGAGGCACATCCCCCAACCAACTACTCATCGAAACAAAATACAAAACAAAATGTAATGCTCAAAGTTCTTAAAACTATACAACGTCGATAGTAATTTTAGTATCTTAAATGTAATATGCGTTTTTGTATAATTTTATGTTCAAAATAAAAACTTCTAACTTCTAATAGTAAAATGTTCCATCACTATAATTATGTATAAATGAAAAAGTTTAAAACTCGCGATTTATAATATACTAAAATACAATATTAGTGTATATAATATCATAATAATATATTCTAAATATGTACATAACACACTAGCAAAGCACTTGTATGTACATAGTACTCACCCTAGCAAATCGAATGCACGTATTATCAAGCACACTAGATCAAGCAATTCACAAGGTGCTGACTTTGTGAGTTCTTAAATCGCACATCTGTAGACTCCGTAGCATATGAAGGGATAGTGTAAATGTTAGCCCTTCCCGTGCGTAGACACATGCATGCATCAAACAAAACTTTCAAAAACGATTTCCTTTTTGCCAATTTCAAAATCAATTAAAATTCAATCAGAAAAGACGATATTTATTGTCTGGACCACGGGTTGATCAGACAGACGGTGTATATAGTCTTCGTTTATGCATCAGAAATACATTTTATACTTGTTTCTTCAGACGTGGCGAATAACACATCCATGAATGATATACTCTTAGAAACATACATTATAATTATCCCTTGTTTCTTAATACTGAGCAATTGACAATCCTGCGGACTTCTTTGCTTTACGATAAAAACAGATTGTTTGTTCTGAAACCGGTTCATATCGTTGTTACTAATACTGCTCCAACTTTATTAGTTATACATGTTCGACAATTATTACGACAAAATCATGAAGAACTTGATCCTAAGCTGAAAAAATCCGCATGAAAGTCACGTATGTTAGATATGGAAAGTACGAATGGTCCATTGGTTTCTTCTAAGACATTATATATAAGCATTGTTTTGGGTGCGTATTAACTCATAAAACGCATAATAGCCACATCTAAAAATCTGAATTTTCTGTCATTGACAATTATCAAAATATGAACATTTTACACCAAAACGTATGATGATTCTACTCAGAATAAAAACATTGAATTGTACAAAAGAAATGAACTGTTCATATGTATAATTGCAATATAGCATTTTTCCGAAATTATCTTTTTTTTAATTGATCAATTATAACTTATATTTTAGCATATTTGAATCACGATCCCTGTGATGTAAAAAATTCAGATTTTATCTCGAAAAATTGAAATACATGTACGTCAAATGTAACATATGTCGGTGCAATTTCTGTGTTCAGGAGAATGTACTCTTCTTCATACTTCTTGACACTGATCTCACTCTTGGCTGGTTCCCGAGAGCATACTAGTTACATAGATTTACAAATATGCGCCTCCATTCACACTTGTATATGTATACATAGAACGTAACTATTAGATAAACAGTAGTCAGTATAATGAAATAGAAGACTCAAAATAGATGTAGTCAATGCTCTGACATATTTATTATGCATGACAAATGCATTTGCATTCGTTTTCTTATTTTATGGTTCTTTGTAAACATATGAAATGTTCTTCTTCTTTCCCTCCTAACACGAGCAAAAATGTTATATGGAATAATCAAGGAAAATTCCTTTTCAATGGATGCTACCTATTTTGTAGAACTATTACTACTATGAATATCGTATTCTTAAAGTGTTGGTTAACTTCATTAATGACTGACACTTTGGAAATACAAATGACAGTCCACAAGTCCAAAAACGTCTGTCAGAAATGATTTAATTATATCATTGTTTTTCACGAGAAAATATTATATCAGTTTCTCAATATAAAGCATTTAGTGAAAAAATATATGAAATATTGGTTATCAGATTTTAACTATGAAGGACGACCTTTAACTGACTTTGGACTAGTCATTATCAAAAAGTTAATATTTCAACCAAATAGGGAGTGATCCATGAAATGCATTTTCTTTATTATTTCTCAACTTCACCAGCAGAAGACAGCGCAAGTTCATGACACCAACTACATAACAGTGGTAATACAAGGTTTTATTCTTCCATAAATACTCTTTTGTGCATTAATAATTTACCTTCTAAGCATGGAGTGTTGAATAAATAGATATTCACTTAAAATACTGTGTTCGCCTGTATGTTTGTATGCCTGATCTACATAAGTAAACATATAATTTTCTCAGAGTAAAATGCAGTTTTTAAATTAGTTTGAGTGTACTTCATATAAATAAACATTTTTAATTAATATAAACTAAAATAAATTGTGTAGACTCGCCATATAATTAAACAGTAATGTTAAATTCAATTTTTGTTCGTTTCTCTGAAAAAATAATACTTATTTTAATTAGCCATTACATTTTAAAAAGTTGTTTTGTAAAAGACACATAATAAATGTCAAATTTTGAAGTTGTAAAATTTCAATTAAATATAAAGAAAATAATTAAAATAATTAGAGTTCTTCTTCGAATCTTGTAATTGAAAGTAAATCTTCATGAAATATTTTAATTTAATACTTTAATATTATTACATATTTTTTCTCTTCTAAGACTCGGTTTTATAGATGCACTTTTAGGACACACATGATTTCTTAAATATTGTCAATTAACTGCTTTGCTTGAGAAATAACTTTCAGGCTACTAACAAACAGGTTAGGTTTAAACGCATGAAAATTCAAAGTATCCTCTACAAATAGTTTTGCTTAATAGAGACACTTCTATTTCTTCTGCCTAGCACGATAGACGCAAAATCATGCTAGACATTGTAGAATTAACTATAAAACTGGAATGACCCCCCTCCCCTGATTTTTATATATGCGCACGAAATTTCTGCATATCTTATCAAAATTTTTTATACCTAATCTTTTCATCCATTCATTTATTCATTCAAAAACAGAATGTGCAATGATCTTTGCCAGAGGTAAGTCCAGTTCCCTGAAAAATTAAATTATTTCATTCCAATTAATAATTATTGTGTCTTAGATTTATTAATAAATGCAATTTGTTCTTTTTATCTCCTTGTTATTTGGTAATCATCGTGAGGTTTCATATGAATATCTTCTGAATATAATTGCTTATTCTACATTAAAAGATGTAAAATATAATAATTGAAAAATTCATTAAAAATGTCCTAATTTACCTGAAAAATAAATATATCTTTAATCATGTATTTAGTTGCTTCAAATAAAATATATTACATAAAAATGAGTAACAAACACAGAAAAAACATCCTCTGCAAATGTCTTTTTCAATGAATCCTTCTGTAAGAAACACTATTCACATGATGTACTAAACACTATTTTTTCTTTCGCACACTTTACCAAATCTGTGAGCACCACAAAATGATTTGGTGTTAACACATCCATATTCGACCACATTTATGTATTTGCACTCTGTTGTGTTTGTGTGCAAACTAAGACATTGCACTTAACTCTCTAGTAATAATATGTCAATTATATCTTATTGAATTAGAAAATAATGTTCTAGACCTATAAGGATCATACTTGTAACAAGAATACTGTATTAAACAGTGTGCGTAGACATTAAGAATATCGTGACACAATAGGTTTGAAAGGTACTCATACATCCCGTCTAGACACATTATGACAATTCTGATTCACTGATGTATGATGTATACTGAACGCTTAGTTGAGAATCCGTAGAACTTAAAATGAACCTGTTAAAGTAATTAATGAGCATGACATGAACTAAACATAGAAACAGATGTTTAGAATTATGTTATTATAATTATTCTCTTTTTGGACAATGTTCCATTTATTACATCATTTTTGTTTGTTCCATTGAGAGTAAAGCTCAAAACGAGTTACATTTTTACACAACATATTTTCAGTTAAGTAATAAAATATAGTTCATAATGTTTTGAAGATGGGAATACCAACTTACAAATAAGATTTGAAATGGGCATTCCGAGTAATATCTTACTCTTTAACTTCCTATGATATTTGTTCATATTCAACACAAATTATACAAGACGATATATTTTCACTAAAATAAAAGCTCATAGAAATTAAAAACAATGTTGTATTTATTGATAAGGAATTTCTGGGAAGGCCGTTTTGTAATAATTAAAATACAAATACAATGATTAAAAACTTTATAGAGATTTGTCACTTCTATAAAATACATATTTGATGTACCATGACTCTTATAATTTAGTAGTGTGTTTTATCACATAACTGAATTATCTTTATTACAATATCTTATATTTATAGATATACATGTAGCTTAACACACAAATACACATTGTTCTACAAACTAATAGCAAATTTTTACATCAGTACTTTGGTAATGTGAAACACATATTTTCAGTTATATTGTAACGTACTATTTTTACAGTACGAGTAATAATGCAACGATTCAGCCGGATTTGTAAATCGACTTTTCTATGAATAATGAAACAGTGTTTGCCAACAAACATGTGAAATGCTACATGCTTTGACAAATTTCGAAACGCTCAACACCAGGAATAATCCGTGCTCCTTTTCTGAAGTTCTGATTTTGCTTGATGATAATGGCGCCAAGAATTTGATTATTACCATCCATAACTATTTTATCAAGTCTGAGCCTTGATTTTCGATTAAAATAATAGTACATGAGAGAGACGATTTCTAGTTATTAGTTGTCAACAAGGCTTATTGAACTCTTTGTTCATGATAATTATTTATTATACGAGTGGTAGAAGTGTCATTTTATTTTGCGAGTAGGTAAGTTGCGACATAAGTCCGACAGGCCGAGTAGTGCAGTCAAATTACATGTCTCTGTTATCCAATTGTAAATTTATTTACGATATAAGTGCCGTCAAGCATGTGATTACAATACTAGATTGAAAAATTGCCAAACGATGCCGAAAGGTCGAGTTTGGTAACCAATTGAAAACTGTAATCAGATGTTACGACACGATTATCATACAGCGTTTTATCCACTTTGTAAAAATTCGTTAGTTTTAAGGTGAAATTTCGTTCTACGCATTCAATTGGGATTCACATTTTTCTCCCTTGTGGCGACACTGTTCTCAACAAGGAGAACAATTGAAACAGACATGGTGAATACATTTCGACATGAGTGAATACAGTTCTGATTTGGAAATAGAAATAGCAGCAACTGATTCTTCATAAACATTCAACAAATCAAGGAAGAAATATGAGCGTGAGTATTTAATTTTAAAGGATTGGCGTTCATTCCATATCGGAAAAGGTTTTGATTGCTTACTTTTCTGGCAAGTCAGAGAAGGTGAAACCAAGAAGTCTTTGCCCCCACTATATGTTAAAAAGTACAGTATCACTTGATGACAACATAGATATCAAATGTAAACGTAAGCTTTCGTGGCTCGAGTCCATGACTTTGTGGCTGTCCGGGAGACGCCGCGTCGTTGGCTGAGAGGCAGACGTTTCGCCTGTCATGTCGCAGGCTTCCTCAGGGCACTGACACCGCGGTGCTGCGCGTCCGGTATTATTTAGTTTATACCGGACAGCCAAGACAACTTTGATGTCAGTAAGTTTACTCAGTTATTAGCGTTTTTAAAGGGGGAAAAGTGTGGGACAAAGAAGTCCAAAATATTTTCAAAAGAAGAGTGGCAAAAATTCGCCATTACTTTACCGCCCTAGTGTGGTAATGAAGTACATTACCACACTATTGCAGAAAAGTACTTAATTACAAAAATGGCATAATGTTTGACTTTACTTAACCAAACAGGATAAAATATTTAAGTTCCTTGTAATAATTTCTGTCTTCTTGTCCATGAATTTTATCCTAAGATTTATGTACAATAATTAATTAGGCTGAATATTAACTACAACATATGTAGGTTAAATTTATGTACAATTTTGTTTTCCAGAAAGAATTTTCCCACCTTTTTTTCTTTCCTAAAAAATGTTCATATCGCCAAACAAAATCATTCCTTCTATTTCTGAGTTCTAGCGGAGTCACACTATCCTCTCTCTCTCTCTCTCTTTCTATCTCTCTTTCTCTCTCTTTCTCTCTCTTTCTCTCTCTTTCTCTCTCTTTCTCTCTCTTTCTCTCTCTCTCTCTTTCTATCTCTCTTTCTCTCTCTTTCTCTCTCTTTCTCTCTCTTTCTCTCTCTCTCTCTTTCTCTCTCTTTCTCTCTCTTTCTCTCTTTCTCTCTCTTTCTCTCTCTTTCTCTTTCTCTCTCTCTTTCTCTCCCTCTCTCTCTCTCTCTGCTTCTTCTCCGAAAACCGGCCATTGTCTCTTTGAACTTGGAAGACCTTGAATTAGCGTGCAACAACTGGTCTCACAATTCTAAAATTTGTCTTATAAGATCGTTTGTCTTATCTGTGTACGTGTGTGCACGTGTTCTAGAGCTCAGTGGGAAATATACTCGTAGTTATTTAAATTATCGTTCTCCATGTCGCATCAGTACGTATATTCCTGTACGAAGGACGTAATGAGGGATACGAATCCAATCTATAGCTAATTTGCCATTGAAAATACATTTAATTAGATATAGTGGAGCGAATATTTTGTTAACAATTCTTGCCAAATACCCTCATTTTTTCTGTATTCATTATTCAACTTGTTAGTGGTTTAGGGTAGGGATCCCACAATTAAGAAAACATGCAAAGAATACAGTTTTCCCCGTAGCACGTCACACTCGGTTTTTAACTCTTTTTGACTGTAAAAAGGAAAATAAAATAAATCTGTCGGGTTATTTACAAAAGGGTCCCCCGGATAAGATGGTAAAACGTTCCTCTCAACCAAATTACATATGAGTGGTTACACTATGATTCTAACATAAAAATAATATTTTTGAAAGGTTTCTTAGCCTCCGTCCCACCACCCACACCCCTGTACAGCCAAAAACGTGTTTTTTTAATTTCAATTTTTTTCGACAACTTAACACTATTTTATCAGACTGAAAAAAATATGATAAATAAGAACACAACTTGGACTATCAGAAAAACATTTTTTAATATTTTCTCAGGCCCAAATTCAAACACGAAAAAATATTTTCGAAAAAAAATATCAAGAAATATTTTTACTGTTTTAAGAGCCTGGAACAGGCTTGAAAAAAATGCCAAAGGTTCCTCTTAAAACACAAATTATTGTGCATTTTTTTCAGATTTTTTCGATTGCTGGGCTCCATTTAAAAAAATAAAAACCATTTTCCCGCCTTGAAAACATCTGGACATTCAATATACTTTGAAAATGACTGCGACGGTTCTGTGCATTTATTTTAGTGTTTATTATACATTTGTATACATTGTTGTAGCACCCAATAAAGTTTTAAGTTTGGAATATACTTAAAAATTATCATTTTTAAAGCTTTCTAATCCTTTGTATGAGAACATCATACGCCGATATCAAACTCCCATCCCCCGGCATTATAGACTCGATACTGTGCGAAAGAATTCATTCCAATATTGCTGAGCGTTGAGATAAAAATTCGCAGAAAATAAAATAATCCCGTTAATTTTATCGTGAAAGATAATTTCAGTATTTTCCTTGAATTTAATTTTACATTGATATCGGCTTCTCTTTTCTGTCCATCAGTGCTACGGAAGGGGGGCACCCAAAAGTACTAATATGCAAAATTGTAAAATAGGATGATCATAAAATTGGTATTTTGAAAATACAGCCCAACAACATAACTGGGGCCTAATCAGTTCCCCTTCACTTCCCCTTGAAGTGTCCCTTATCATTTCCCATTTGTCATCTACCCGTCCCCAAAACATGTCGTCTGTTAGAATTTACTTGTTCTAAAAAAAAAGTCGTGTCCCCATGAGACAAGCAAACCTTGTTTAAAAAGCCTACGAAGCATCGCTTCCGAGTTATTTGCCATTATAATGTGTGTTGCTATCTTTTTGTATGTCATAATCTGCAAACTTCTATTTTTTCTTCTAAAATCTGTTTGATGTAGGATGGGGTGTAATTCCTTATCCACCAGTATCACACTTACAAGGTCTTGTGTCGATTGTTTCTTATAAATTGCCAAAACTATCGTCTTTCCGTAGCGTACGATTACTTATGCAAACGATTAGAAAGCTTTAAAAATGATACTTTGTAAGTATATTCCAAAATTAAAACTTTATTGGGTGCTACAACAATGTATACAAATGTATAATAAACACTAAAATAAATGCACAGAACCGTTGCAGTCATTTTCGAAGTATATTGAAAGTCCAGGTGTTTTAAAGGCGGGAAAATGGATTTTATTTTTTTTAAATGCAGCCCAGCAATCAAAAAAATCTGAAAAAAATACACAACAATTTGTGTTTTAAGAGGAACCTTTGACATTGTTTTCAAGTCTGTTCCAGGCTTCTAAGACAGTAAAAAATATTTCTTGATATTTTTTTCGAAAATATTTTTTTGTGTTTCAATTTGGGCCTGAGAAAAAATTGAAAACGGTTTTTCTGATAGTCCAAGTTGTGTTTTTATTTATCATATTTTTCAGTCTGATAAAATAGTGTTAAGTAGTCGAAAAAAGTTAAAATTAAAAAAACACGTTTTTGGCTGTATACGGATGTGGGTGGTGGGACGGAGGCTAAGAAACCTTTCAAAAATATTATTTTTATTTTAGAATTATAGTGTAATCACTCATATGTAATTTGGTTGAGGGGAACTTTTTACCATCTTATCGGGGGTACCCTTTATAACTCAAGAACGGCTGGAACAAATTTAATTATCTCTGTTTTGTTGGGTTCGTCTCCGCTCCGAATACCAGAAGAACTATTTAAAGATCAGAAAAGCGCGCTAGATGGCACTGTAGAATAAAATCTAAATATTCATGTCAATATGCTACCCGCTACACTCAGCACGCTTTTTGAATCTATATCGTTGAATAACTCCTGAACAAAGCGTTCTAGGGTCTTGAAAACTAAAATTTTGTGTCCAGAGGCCTACAAAACCGTTTCTCACATCGCAATCTGAAGGATGAAATCTTCTTGAACATTCTATTACGTTTTTGCTAGTCCGTCGTTTCTCAATATTATCCCCACTGCTCAAAGATCTGCAATATCTGCAACTAAATGTAAATGAGAGAGAGACAGAGAAGCAGAAACAGAGACTAGAGAGACAGAGTCAGACAGACTGAGAAAGAGAGAGAGACGGAGAAAGGCGGAGAAGTGGCGGAGAGACAAGGAGAGATAAAGGGGAGAGGTGAGAGAGACGGAGAAAGAAAGGGAGAGGGAACAAGAAAGGGAGAGATAAAGGTAAGAACCTCTGCTGGGCTCCGCTAGTATAAAATAAAATAAAGAAGACTACACAAGAAATGGAATTCCATTATCGAGTACTAAAACCAACAATGATTTACACTTTTATTTTTATCACGAGAAGGAGATATAACTATTTTTACATTAATTTAGAAGATAGCAAATCATTATAAAACATAATTTACATCAAAGAAGCAAAACAAAGCAAAATAAAACTTTCTCAAAATTACGTGATCTTATTTCAAAATCTATCTTTAAGGAACATATTTCATAAAAGAAAAATCTGTTTTTAATATTTTAGTTGTAAAAAGACTCCAAAATAATTGGAACTTGTGCATATTCGAAATATCAGGGTTTTCAACGAACATGATACTTGCGCCATTTTCTTAACACTATCCGGGAAGAAAATTTAATCAAAATCGATGGAACCACTTTTTGAAAAGCTTATAAATGTCCCAGAGGTTTCATGCAAAGTCCCCCCTGAATCAAAATATCGATATAAAATTCAAGCGACCGCGACATCAGCCACATCAATTGCGTAATATCGATTTTGGAGAAAATCGGCAGAACGGTTTAGCCGCTAGCATTGTTCACAAACGGACAGAAGATGGACGGATGGACGAACGGACAAATTTCCGTTTTGTCGACTTTCGATTTTTTAGTATCAAGGACACACAAAAATGGATTCTGGTTTAAATTGTGTGTTAGAGAATTTGTTTTCTAGATTTAGCAACTGAATTTATCCACTTTTTCGTTGCCGGGGCCCTGTAATGAGAGTTTTTCTGCCAAAAATTCCCCATTTTTTTTCGCACAGCATTACATAACTCTCTCTCTACTCCATAGCGAGGAAGTAAAAAGCTTTCATAAACATTCGATGTAATAGCGAAGTCGTTGGATTCCGCGGAGTCCTTTGAGTGCTCTTGGCTGTGCGGGCGAAGGCTGTGGTGCCGACGTGTCGACCATCTTGTCGACTTGCTCAGGACGGATCACCCAATAGTCAGTCAGACCATCACCGAGCAAGACCACGAGATGGCGGAAGGGCCATCGAGGAAGACCGCGAGTACGTCGCCACCACATTCTTCGACGCAAGGTTACCCGGTTAAGCAGCCAAGAGCATTCCAGACAATAAGCGCTTTCTTAAACATCCGTTGTCTAGAATTAATAATCTACTCCTTTCTCTGCCAGACGGTCAAAGGAGCGAATCGGAATTTGCGTGGTCAGGCGCAAGAGCAGGCCTCGTGACCTGAGCTTAACCTAAGAATATATGGCAAAATTGAAGTGAATTGAGCAAAGCGATCTTAGTGTGCGCGCGTTATATCGCCTCGTGCGTGCCAAGTTCAAAACCGCCATAAACGTACATATTCAAAATGAATACACGCATTTAAAGAAGGAATATTTTAGAACATTGAAGTACTACAATTTTGAACATGTTGCACACTTACTTACGAAGGTCTAATGTTTGTCTACAAATGTTCAATACCCATCGGCGACACGGACAATTTCACAGCGGTAGTCTCATTTTTCCCAAACCCAAGCGAGCATGTCCGTCATCACTGACACTGCACCACCGGTGACCCGATCTTTCTCTTCATCCAGGTCCTTTGGGAGTGGTGGTTCATAAACAAGATCCCTAATCTACCCTCACAAGAAAAAGTCACAGGGAGTTAAATCTGATGTTCGAGGTGGGCACGTGAAAACAACGCCAAATGCCTTCTGCTCCTGGTTCGCCATTTTGGCGCCAACTGAACCAAAGGCTTTCCAGAGGCTAAAAACACTGCACCTGCGATCAAGTGACAATGATTTGAAATTAGAGTACTTTTACATTCCGCCACGCACCTCCATGCTGTTCTGCGATCATTAGTTTTGAATGCATACTTGTTTGAAATACGTATATTATTTTTGAATCACCCCATATTACAGGAACAAAGCTTTGTTGAACGTCCCACTGAAACACTTAAGCGGTTTGTCGTCTACCTTCTCGTCACTCATGTGAATCTTACGGCTACAGACGATTGTTGCGTAGCTTCAAAAAGCAGGCAAAAAAAGAAAACTTCCTGTACGCTGCAAAGTGTCTTAGAAAAAACATTACAGACTTCTAGAAAGTGAAGGGGGATCCACGATGATAAATTTTTGTATGTGGAAAATTTCATATCACGACTTTAAACCTGTGTTATTTGTTCCAGATGGGTGTACAATTCATCATCTTTTGATGTTTGAAATGTACTCATAATCTCTTTGACAGCGACGTGACATGATGCGTCAAACACAGCAACAGGACACGACGTGAGCACACGAGTGAGATTAAGAGCGGCGAACCAATAACAAACGAATGTGTCACATGAGTAACTTCGTTGTATGAAATTTACCATCATACGTTAATTAGCAACTAGTGGTGCTAATACAGCACGTACTTTCTTGCTCGTACTTTCACGCAAAATTACGCGAAACACTCAAATTTTTTGAAAAATTGTACATGACCTTATTTCAATATCTATTTTAAGGAACAGATTTCATTTCGGGGGAAAATCTTTATCTTCATAATTGTAGTTGTAGGAAGACGTCGAGAAAATATTCAAATTTTGTAGTTTTCGAAAAATAAGTTTTCAATGAAAATGGGACTGGCACCATTCTCTTAAACGCCCTTCACATTATCCTACAACAAACTTTAATGAATAACTATGGAGCCGTTGTTTTGAAAATTTTGAAAATGTGCTAAAGGCTTCATGTAAAGTATCTTCTAAAATTAAAAGATCAGTATCAAATTCAAGGAACCGTGATATCAGACAGATCGATTGGTAAAAAATTGGCTAAATGATATAGCCGCTAGCTTTGTTCATTGACGAACAGATTGACGGACAAACGTTTCCTACACCACATGTTAGAGGGTTTTTTCTAAATTTAGCAACAGGATATATCAACTCTTTTTTATCAGGGTCCTGTAATAAGAGTTTTCCCCCGTTTTTCTCGCAGCATAACATAACTTTCTCTCTACTGCGTAAGTGGTAGAGAGAAAGAAAAAAAGTGATCATCTTCCATCTCCTTACAGTCTCTAGAAGCTTGTGAAGTTTATTCTGAGATGTTATTATACGTCTTCCAGATATTTGGTTACCAAAATCTGGCCACATCAATTGCCAGTTCATTGCCCGTAAATCTAGTGACTGTTTTAGATAAAACCTTCCGGCAAGTTTCGCTGTAGAGCCAGCGGCAACGCTGTTTTCGAGTTAAACTCATCCGGTTTGATTACTAGGAGTCATAAGTTGTAGAACAGCGGCTCGTGCAGTCAACCGACGCGAAAGGGGCTGTTGCGTGGATACAGCGGCGGGGGGAGGGGGCGGCGGGGGGGCTTTTAAGCGAAGCGGCGCCGCGCCGACCGGTGGGGGGGGGAGTGGAAGGGGAGAGGGGGGCGCGAGGCGTCGGGTTGCGTCTCAGGCGCCGCGACGCCACACGCTGTCGCCGCCGCCGCCGTCGCCGTCGCGACGCTCCGTCGCACGTCGCGAGGCGCCGGCGACGCGACCCACGACGCGGCTGCCCTCTGGCGGACGTTCTGCGATGGAGTTGTGCTGCCGTTGGCGTTGAGGTGGGGGACTGCTAGTTGGGGATCGTTACACTTCGATTCAAATAGTGACTTTTTACTTGCGCCTGCGTGGTAGAGATAAAGTATTTAATGCTGCGCGAAAAAAGGCGAATTTTCGGCAGAAAAACTCTTATGAAAGGGCCCTGGCACCGAAAATGTGGATAAATTCAGTTGCTAGATTAAAAAAAACTCCTCTAACACGTGGTGTAGCCAGAATCCTGTTTTGTGGGTCCTTGTACCGAAAAATCTACGACGAATGACGGCAAAACGTATTTCCGTCAGTCCATCCGTCCGTCCGTCCAGCTGTCCGTCTATCTGTCCGCCTGTGAACATTGCAAGAGGCTAAATTGTTCAGCCTATTTTATCTAAAGCCGATATTCCCCAACTGTTTCGACTGATGTTGCGGCTGCTTGAATTTGAAATAGATATTTTAATTTAGGGGCAGGAGTACTTTACATAAAGCCCCTGGGGCATTTTAGAAATAAAAAAAATCTCCATCGTTTTTGAATGTTGAATAATGTAAAGGAGAATGGTACACGTCTCATATAAGTTGAAAACTATGATTTTTCGAAAATTGCAAAAATTCAAAACAATTCTGTCTCTTCCTATCACTAGAATTGCGAAGATATAGATTTTTTCCTTAATGAAACTTGTTCCTCAAAAAATAGATTTTGAAATAAGGTCACTTTCATATTTTCGAAAAATTGAGTACCTTTCACGAACTTTTGTGTGAAAAATTGGAAGCCACGTTTTTGGTATGAAACTTCCGATTGAATAACTGCGTCACAACTGATCCTACTTCAGAAGTCACTATAATTTAATCGGAGGAATAATGTCTATCTGAGATTACCTTTATCTGTTATGTGTTATTTACACAAATTCAGTAAATGAGCAACTATTATATTATTTTTCTGCCTCCTGGATATCTTTAGTATCATTGACATTTTTTGTTCCATTAATTCATATTTTTCTCCTTTACCTCATTTACTTTTATGGTCCTTATTAATTCGAGTCTCTTCACGATTTTCTTTTCAATTGATCTTCAATTTCTTGTCAGGCTGGTCGACGTCTTGTCGGTGCTGCCTTCTTTCAGGAGTTCTGCGAAGTTGTCTCTCGGAGACTTTGTATCGCTTGACGACTTCATCGTAGTTAGAAATAGTTGCTCGTCATCTCTGATGATTTATACAAATGCAGTACATTCATAACTATTATATTCGTGTTATGGCTTATGAATGTATTGGGCATATTTTTTATCTTTATTTTGTCTTTGGTTTCCACATTTCATTCGTTATCATTCTAAAGTTAATTTTTTCTCATTTAATTTTCATAAACTTTCTTATCTCTCTTCAAGGATCCAGTTTCTAATGTGATTTCAATCTCTCTTATTTAGTCTTCTTATGTATGATTTTTATCTCCTTTTTTATCGATTTGATTTTCCTCTCCTTCGCTTTAGCAGAATTGTTCAATCCTTCCAATTTCTTTTTGAAGATGCCATCTTGTACAAAAGTAATATTTTTCTATGTCTTTTCTGAGCTTATTCTGTCTTTGTGTCAAATTCTTCGACAAACTTATTTCTTACCACTTTCTTCTTATATACGATGTGATATTTTTCTCACAAAATTTCTTTGATACGTCTAATACATTTGATTTGCTTCAAATACTTCTAACGACGATAAATGGACGCGAAATGGAAAGTATTACTTGGTATAAATAGCGAGGCATAAAACATTTACGAATGCATTTCCTTCAGAGTGGTCCTACACTTTTCTGAAGACATGAAAACTGACTCTCGCTCTACGGCCATTCTCTGTCGTGAAAGTTGAAAGCGTTACGAGAAGCAATAAAAGACGTTACTAGGGACAGTGAAGAATCGAATTTTGAGAAAGCTTATGAGAACTTTTTTTAGAGCTGTATGCAGGAAAAAAATTGTCACATATATAGAATAAATATATGTCATTTGGTGCCATTTGCTCTTTGATGGTCTTTGAAATCGTTTGATGCAGATCAACAGACATTCGATTAGTTTCAGGAAAGCAAGAAAATTGGTATTCATTACTCCAATTATTGACTGGCTGCAGACAATTTATAGTCTCACTTTCACTACAATCATTTCAAAACAACTCCAATACAATATTATTCTCACCGCAATTTTATTTCCTTTCAATATTAGATTTAGCGGTAAATCTAAGTTCTATGAAATTGAATTCTGAATTATTCTAATTGCGTTTTATTGTTTGATCATATCTCAGGAATTGGTGCTAACGAAACTTGATTGCTTCGCCGAAGAGACGGATTAATACGTTTCAAATTTTCTTGTGATAGTTTACTTTTAACATAAAAGAATTCATTTTTAGATCGGCGCCTAAACTATTCATGTTTTTATGTGAGTTGTGACGCAGGTTCAGATGTCAATCAATACAGAAATGGTTGGAAATACCTGGTTCAAATTCTGGATATTTAACTAGAATCTTAGCGACCTTCGTGTTGTTCGTAAGGAACGTAGCATTTCATTCTCATGGAATATTCGTCTTTTCAGGCCTCTCTTGATCGGACAATCCACAATGACTATTGATGAGATTTATTTTACCAATGAAGGATGTGTCAACTTAACTATTCTGTAGAAACGCAACTAATTTAATAATAGATTGATAGTTACTTTTGCGAGGAGTTTTTTTTCCATTCAAATACAATTAATAAGTCGTAATAGTCAGAGTAGTTCATTGAGTCTAATTAATTTCATATTCACATACAATTTACCTCTTAATTCTTAGGGGCTCATTATAATTGAATTTGCAAGTCTGTTAATATAGGTACGTAAACTGGGGGTAACTCGGATCGAATTCGGAAATCAATGGATTTGATTGGTTATGTAGTTGCGTCTAAACCGACAACCGAGGTGTCCTCAAACCAATTCCATGCTATGCTGGCAAATGTCTTGAAGTTCACGCCACGGTCTGACCCAAGACGCCGAGATTGCTAAACTGGTAGCCCGGTATCAATCTGATGCAGAAGGATTGCGTATTCGAATCGAATGGTTCGAGTCCCGATGGTGGCAGAATTTTCGACACTAGGTTGTCACTCAAGTGGAGTTCAGCTGCTGTCTAGAGGAGAATTCTAGCGGATGACTGCTCCGATGGGTAGTTTTCCGTGGTTTCTCCGATCAATACCAGGCGAATGCCGGAGCAGTGTTCTAACAAATGGCCTTTCAACCGTGCGTGATCTTTCCTTCCCATTCCTTGTCCTATACTATTTCTTACTTACACACGCTTATACCACTACGCATGCCGGGAAACCGTTGGGGAGCTTAGAGGTTTTACCGGCTGGGGCGTTGCCCTGCTGGTGCGAGATACCTGGTTGGGATTGATTAATTATTTACTAGAGATTCCACGCGCGTCAACTGCTAATGTCATTAGTCCCGTAAGTGTAGTTGATGCTTTTTGCTCGGGAGGTGGTAGTGATCTTGTCCGACTGGATGGCGAAATCCGACGCCGACCTACCGTCGGCTAGTGAGGTTTCCCTTCAACCTGATATCTCCATCACTCTGGTCAGGACAAGCTCTAAGCTTCCGACCGGTCTCCCGGCGTGTGTGGTAGGGTAGTGCTTGTAAGTATAAGCGAGTGTAAGTGGTGAGGAAAGGACAAGGAATGGGAAGGAGTGATCGCGCGGTCCGTGGCCAGTTCGTAGGTTACTGCCCCGGCATTTGCTAGGTATTGATCGGAGAAACCACGGAACGCCACCCATCTGAGTAGCCGGTCGCTAGAACTCTCCTACAGAGAGAGCGACAGAACTCAATCTGTCTACCACCGCTTCCGGCGCCGGATCTTACCATCCAGCGGAGGAATATCACCGCCATCTTCCGCGAGAAACATGTACTACACTTACGGTACTAATGATCTTAGCTGTTGAAATGCCCGTAATCACTAATCAGCCAACCAATTCAACCTGCACCCATCCTCCCTGTCCAGCTCAGGTGAAGTAGGGGCATATGTGAGACACGCAGGTAGGCGCCAGATATGTAAGCATGTTGCTTCGTTGGTGTAGAAGTTATACTTCGTTTTTTTCTTGGCGCGTGGGTGTGTGCCATCAAAATGGGATATCTCACGGTATTTCGCGTCGTTCTCGGTTGTGCCGCTAGCAGTCGCATGATCGCCAGCACTGCTCGATTCAGTCGCGATCATGCGACTCCTAGCGGCATAACCGAGAACGACGCGAAATATCGTGAGACAATCCCCCCCCAAGCGCCAAAAAAGAAAAAACGAAGTAGAGCGTATTCGACTGTTATACCAGAGTTCTCGGGTTTAAATCCGATAAAAGCCGTGTTTTTATGGGCGAAAAAATCCTTCGCACGCGTTCCTTTCGAGGGAAGAAGAGCAAGCTGTCCAATGTTGTAGATTTACTAAATGTAAAAGATCCTTACTCCTATAAGAAGCCTCTGAGATAATTTTAAAATGAGTAATATGTAGGTAATTTAAAAAAATATTAAAACAAAGGTTTCTCGTAAACGACTCTAAATTTCGTATTTAAATGTTTGTATGGGTTGTGCTAAATTCACGTTACAAGATGACGCAATCGTCGTTTTGCCTTATCTTTTTGTTTTTTTCAAATCACAATCTATGACGTTGTTAATATTTACAATAAGGGCGTTTTTATACATTATTTCATTTGTCAGTAGAAGTGTTTCTAATGATTTCATTCAGCTATAATATTCTTAAAGACATATTTCCGTTCTACCATTAGGGACCCTAAAAAATTAGATGGCCATTGAGAATATGATGGGGCGTAACCGAAAATCTAGCCCAGATTAAAGGGATTATTAAACGTAGTAGTATGAGGAAGTCTATGTCATTCTGTTTCCTCTGTCTTTCTTTCGGTAAGGAGTTGACGTTATTTCATTTAAGACTTTTATTATTATCAACTTTCTTAGCAATAGTTTCTTCTTTCATCGCTTCTTTTCATCGCTTCACAAAGTATAGAAAAAATTGGAAACGTTGTCATGCTTAATTGTTCCGAGAAAATTCTGACGTTCTTTTGCACTTAGGCCTGCCCGTAAACACGTTACAATCTTAGTATCCGTCGATGATGAATTCGACTCAATTACTTAAAAAGTGTCCACATATTCCGTAACCATTCCGGCGAATCAGTGGATGTCAGATCAAACCCAACGAGAACTAGATATCAAAGAAAGATTATTCCATTCATATCCTTTAAATATGCATTGGGCATACCAACTGCTCGGGAAGACATTGTTTTAATATGAGGTTGGTCAGTCGTAGATTTATTGAGGAATATTGCATTGGATTCAAACTTGTTTTCTAAACAAACATGAACAAAATTGCGAGAAACAAATAATGTCAGCAATGTGTGGGATATTAAAAAATTGAAAGAATTGTGTTCGTGTTATTACTGTTATTTTTTTGCGTTTCAAACTCACTTTCATCTTAGTATGCGGCATGGTAATGGTAATGTATTGGGAGGATTGAAATGAAATGCACATTGATGTCATATTTACGTCCATTTTTATTAACATATCGTGTGAAGTAAGCAGCTGACGATTGCTTATTCACATCCTCTGATTGTACAATCTGTAAATGTGGTATTTGGACATTTTCCTTAGTAAGACAATAGCCTAAGAGCTTCAAAAACGTGTTGTAGGTGGTATTTACCTCAATGTTTTGAAACCTGGCGTTTATAGACATTTCTAAAAAGTTACGACATTACAAGAAACAAGGGAAAAGGTGTAAAACTCACGCATATTAAAAGAACAGAGAACTCACATTAAGACACGCAAAACGCTCTGGAATTGTCGAAATAACCCAACATTATAAAGATTACTCTTTCAACCAACTAGCAAGAAAAAGTCAACCGCTATCTGGCAAAAATCGGATTAATCCGATCTTAAAATGTCAACTACATAGTACAAGTAATTGCCATTTTATAGTAGGATTAATCCTATTTTTGCCAGCTAGAGGTTTTCCCACACGTGGACTCCCACGCCTAGGAGTAAGACAGATATGTGGCGAGCATGACGTATTCCCATTTCCGTTCTAGCTGCCTGAGTTATTTCTTTCATTATTCATCTATATAAATTGAGAGAATTTTGTATTAGAAAACTACAGCTCAATTTTTTTAGCCCGATCGGGAATCCAACTCAGGATTGCACCTCGGAAAATTAGCACGCTCTCCATGAGTCACTCGATTATTAATTTAAATAAATGCCGGTGATCTAAGTACCAGTCGGGTAAGTACCACTAGCAGAGAGGTACAAGATACCGTACATAATGTAAAACTGTTCATAAAAGACGTTATCAACTTGCATTACTTTCTTCGGGGACTGGGAACGGTCTGCGTTAAAAGTGGAGCTGGGATACATCTCTTGAACGGTGGTCTGTAAGCTGCCGCAGTCGAACGACCTTCGTAAAGTAGCACTAGCTGCCGTTATCGTGCCCATTGCTTTCGCCGTTACCGCCACCGCCTCCATCACCGATTGCGTCACCGCCACCACGTTAACGACTTGCACGCCCACGATAGCGCCCAGCCACCCGCCCAGCCGCCCTTGGCGGCGCGAATTGAACTCTGCGAGGGACAGCTGCTCCGAAAGAAATGAAAGAAGGAAGACGTAGAGACGGAATTAAAAAGGAAGAAATGGAATAAACAGAAAGAACTCACATAAAGAAAGGAGCAAAAACAACAGGGAAGTGTGCAAAATTAAGCTCATTACGGAATGGGTAGCAGACCGAAGAAAGGAATGGAACAATCATATTAAGAGAATGGAGGAGAAACGAACCGTGAGGATTGCTAGAGATGAAAGGCCGAGGAGAAGGAGGGAAGTTGGCAGACCAACGATAAGATGAAAATACCCGTTATAATTCTTGTAAGGGAACATGTTTTATTTTTTTTAAGAAGATGGAGAAGAAGAAAAAGAACCTACCTGAAAACTTCAGAGATACCATCAAAAGAAAAAAAACAACCTAATTTTTTTAAATTTCAATCTCAGAAAAATATAAATTCATTGTTTTTTCAGAAACTATTAAAAAAGAAAAGTCCCCCAAAGTACCAATCGCATACATTTTTCAAACCAAGAACGCCAAATCTCCCAATCTCCCGGAGAAGAGTAATTTTTACTTTGTACTTATAAAATATAGTTTTTCGTTTCGTTTAGTCAGCTTGCTTAGCTGAATTCACACGCAGTCTGAAGGAGAATTCTAGCGGTCGGCTGCTTTGATCGGTAGTTTTCTGTGATTTCTCCGGTCGATAAGAGGCGAATGCCGCAGAATTACCCTAACAAACGGACTGCACTCGATCTCTTGTTCCTTATCCTATCCTTCATTCTTATTCACACACTCTTACTCTCCCACGCGTTACACTACCACATATGACTAACACTACCACATATGACTAGCACTGCCACATATGCGGCGTTATTTGTGAACAAATAACGCCATGGATTGCATAACTCCAAGTACATTATTGGCTTGTAAGATAATGAAGTCCTGGCTACACCAGAAGTCCAGTTAGGCCGCAAAAGTCCGACTGGGCGATTAGTTAAAAAAACAAATTGTTCTTCATCTTATTTTTCCTCTTTACCTATTTCCTTCTTTAAACTACTTTATAGTTTATTTTTCGTCTATTTTTATCTGACAGAGAGAATAAAAAACATGCACGACGTTATTATAGGGTTTTATTGTGTTTCTCTTTATTCTGTTCTACATTCTAAATGCTAGATTAATTTCCATTAAATGTGGGTTGTTGTGGCATTTGTGTTGGTCTCCAGTGTGATGCCAAGAATTGTCAATCTCTAGCAAAGCTTTTTATGTCCACGATATATAATATATAATGTGAACTGGTACATGTTATCTAATTAATTATTATGTACTTAATGTCTTAAAAGGTATGGGAAATGCCACTCGTTCGTCGTATGGTGACATGAGACGAAAATATGAGCAGATCTTACGACACATGAGAAGTTTGTGTTAGGGGCTTAGAAACATTTATCTTCGCAGTACAATGTATTAAAAACTCTTTCATAATAAAACTTTTTACTAAGTTCATTTGAATCACACTAGTTTGCTCTTGTTTGAAAGCCTTTCATAAAGCAAGACTGATTATAATGGTTACAACCAGAAGTACTTCTGTTACTCTGTGACATATTCAGCACTTTTTCATAACTGCACTCAACTTAAGACAATTCAGTGACCGCAACACTGGTTATTCCGTTTTTATTTCGTGTATCTAATCATTTGTTTTCAATTGATCCACAACATCGATGTCTTCAACTACATCCCTAAGAAATGTATATACAAGCAGGAGGAGTATTTTGTGACGTATTGAATACTAATGGATTGTAACGGCGCTGATTTTGTTGTCCTAGTTTCTGATTTCCCTTTGTATTCAAATATCTCATAATAAATATTACAACGGTCTAGTTTCAGTGAGTATTTGGCAGTTACTTGTGTTTTGCAGAACCATCAAATCTCTGGGACTATGTCACAACATAACCTGCCAAATATTAGTGGAGGTTGCGTTACATGACCCTCATGAGCAAACGACATGTGTTTAACTGTTCTTTGGCTCGACAGTCCGCCACGGACCCCTTGCTGACCAGCGGTGACCCAGCCTCTCGGCTAAGGGATGAGGAGTTTGCGTGGTTAGCACGAAGACATCCCTTCACCGTATATACTGGTCTTCACAACCTTAGGGTGGGCTTTCTCATTGTCATACAGGAGTGTTGTCAAGGTCGAGCGGAAGTCCGTGACGCGAGTGCCACGACGAAATCGCCTCTCCACGTAGTTCATTACCCTGCCTCCAGAGACAACGCCATCTCTATTGTAAAACGGCGGGGTTACTAATAGTTCCCTTTCCCGACGCTAGTTGCGCAGAGACATTTGTGGCGTGCTACGGTGCCACGACGCGTGCCAATTCCACCAGTCGAAGACCTTGACACCACTGTCATACAGAAATAGATACTGGGAATGAAAGCGCACAGGTATGATTTGCCACGGCCACGAATCGAACACAGCGTTGCGCCGTGGAAAGCGAGCACGTTAACCAACGAGCCACCGAGGGAGTGTGTGTTACATTAAATTTCTTACATGTACATTGTCAAACATGATTATATTTGATCCCGTACATTCGCCGTTACATTCACTCGTATCTTCGTCCCTTGAAGTTTGTATAATTACGAGACATGCTCATATTTAAGTACAAGAGAACAGACAGACTGGCACCCCTTTCATAGGTATGGATGGAAGGGATTTTAGACAGGGGTCGACATCAGCTCAGCTACTTGTTGCTGTCAAAAATAGGCAAAGCGTCGAACGCGAATGCAGCATTTCCAAGTGTTCGACATTTAGCTACTATGTTCTAATTACCTATTAGAATTCTGTAAAGTGGACCTCAGCTTATTCAAGAAATGGTTATGTGAAGGTAATAAACGAAAAAATGTAATTTATCTAAAAGAAATAAGAGATAGACAAATTCGGAGTGAGGTTTAAACTATGGAAGTATCAGATATTGTATTTGAGGACACAACTGGCCCACAAAAATCTTTTCGTTAAAATAACTAGATAAAAACAAAATACCCTGAGTGTCGTCTTCTTAAAAGTAATTACATCTAAATGATATGTTTAATGCGATCGCATAAATGAAAAAAATACTTATTCTTACGCGTGCGTGTAATTGTTTTTTCCTTAAGACATGTCTTAAGTGAACTTGTCTTAAGTGAAGTGGCAAAACTGGACGACGCAATGGAAAATAGTTATTAATGACGCGAGCGGTAAAAGAAACATTTTATTTTGCAAGAAGTAAAGGTGGTGTCACTGGGCAATAGGCCGAGTGACGCAATCGTGCGAACAAAATAAAATCACTTTTACCACGTGTGTCATATACTATTTTTTAGACAGTCTTACAGACTTTCCTTTTATTTTAATTCTAGTACACAGATCAATAACTTACGTTTTATATTCTACTAAGATCAATACGAGCTCATGCGGTGAATATTTTCTTTTCTTTGTTTCATTCACAGTTTTATCTGAACGATGAAGCATTGCCTCACTTATTGTACTAGAAGTACAAATTGGAATTTTAGCACATTGTGTAATTGCCTCAAAGAAATCTCTTTTACTAGATGCTATCTAGAAATATGTTGTTAATCATCTCTAGTAAAAGCGATCAATTTAGAACATGCAAAACGAGCTAAAAGTTCACTTTTTTGCAAGAGTCCTATAAGTGAGATGGTAATTAAGTATTCAGATAAATCTATGAGTCCAACAAAGAAAACAAATTTATTTCGCCTGATTAGCTACTACCGATCTTAATGTATAATTAAGTGATTTGTATGCTTAAATTATAATAAAATGAAAGTCATTAGTGATATCTAAAAAGTGGTGTGTAGGAACGTTTGCCAATGTTCTACTTTTCTGGGGTACGCAAACTGTTGACAATGAGGAAAACGAGTAGATTTTTTCAATTAACATCGAATTTTGTTCCGATATGCTGACATTGCGTTTTCTCCTCAGGTAGAGAAATCTCTAAAAGAAGTATCTATCACTAATTAATTTTATGTTTGTCAGCAAAGTGTCTCAGAGATCTGTTGTTCGCCACAACGGCTGAATTGAGCACAGAGTTGCTGACTCAGCAGGAACACTAACCGGGAGATCTTATGGCTCATGTCGAGACGGTGGTGGAATTCCGAGACTAGTTAGATCGAATTCACCAGCTGTTTGGGGAAGATTTCTAGCGGTGCTCTGATGGGTACTTTTTCGTGGTTTCGCCGATCAACACCAGGTGAATGCCAGAGCAGTACCCTAACAAACAGGCCACGGACCGCATGCTATCTTTTCTTCCTCTTCTTTGCCTATTCTCACCCCCTTACTTGCACACATTTTCACTTCCATGCACTTCACTACCACACATGTCGGGAGCTTAGAGCTTGTCCCCGCTGAGGCGGGTCCCGCTGTAGGGAGATACTTGGTTGGGGAAAACCCTGCTAGTCGACGATAGGTCATCGCCGGATCTCGCCATCCAGCGAGGGAAGATCACCGCCATCTCCTGATGATAAAACATGCACTACACTTACGTCGCTAATGAGCTCATTAATTGACCCGCCTGGAATCACTAACAATCAATCAATCAATTGGGCTAATGCTCACAGCTACAAACGAGCCTGGAAACACCAAAAAATCATTTTACTCAAAACAATATCCAGAAAACGGTGTTAAAACGAATCGTTTATTATTATCTCTTATGTCGTGTTTTTTAAAAAAATTTTTAAATTTTACATTTAAAGACAATAAAACGTTCAGCCGTGAGGCTCTTCAGTTGATTGGCCTAGCTAGTTTGCATCAGAAAATTGTGAAGGGGGTAACTGTTTGTTACCTCCCTGATAGTTATTACGTATGTTGTACTTCAACCAAGGTTATTGCGAGGGAATTATGTTAGAGAAATGACAGGAAAAAAGAAAATACGATGGGAGGGACAGGTAATTGCTAGAAATGTTCTTACTTTATCTAATGTCAGAGAGATATTGAAGGAAAATAGGGAATGGGAGTCTGTTTCTTAGGCGGGAGAGTGGGGGCTGATCGGTTCCTATTTCGTGACTGCTCCTTGTACGTGATTTAAATTATTGAAAAAATTATGTGCCAGCTTTGTAATAAAGGAAGTAATTGGTTCTATTGCAATATCGTTGTGGAGGGTCTTATTGCTGACAAACCAAGGGGCATTTACTGTTATTCTTAAAATTATTATATGGTGTAGTGGTGAAGTGCGCTCAACTGTTTTCTCAATTGCGAATCAATAGTAATACTTAATGGATTGAAAAATATTCATAGTTCTCTATTCCATGTTAATCCCAATATTCCAATGCATTAAGAATCAAAGAATTTGCATTAAGATATTCAGCTATCCGGAGATGGCTTAATATTCAATGAGAGGCTACAAAAATGTAAATGTATGAATGGAAATTAATGATGCAGACCAATGAATGTGTAATGTACGTAAAGTAATCAGCATATATATGATAAACTGGAAGACATAAATTTCCAGCTCATTTAAGTACATTTAAAAATCCAAGTTTTGAATGTCTTGTTTGTCTGAAACTTCAATGAAATTATTTTTGCACTATGTTTATAATGCGTTAACTTCCACCATGAAAATATTTCATAGAGTAACAATAATTTTTCAAAAGATTCGAATACACCGATAATGAAATGCTTTTAACAATTTGACCATACCATCAACTATCAGGAACATATTAGTATTGAATATTGTAGTCGTATAGAGAAGTCTAAAATGTTTAATTTTTGTAATTTTCGGAAACAGAATTTCAGTGAAATTCAAATTGGTGCCATTTTTAATATAAGTGTACTTTGATCTTTTCGAAAAAAATAAGAAACACTCTAGATACATTTTCGATTAAATTTTGAACATGTTGTTGAGGCTTCTTGTGAAGTTCCTTCAAAAATCAAAATATCCGTTTAAAAATCAAGAGGCATCGACCTCAGCCAGATCCATCCGGAACTCTCAGTTTTGGCCAAATTCCTGAGAACGAGCTAGTGATGTTTTCACTGAGACGGACCAAGAAATTAGCAAAAATTACTTCAGTACCAAAGACCAACAAAACGAGAGTTGTGAATGCACACAATTTATTCAAGAAAGAAATTTTTTGCTTACTGATTCGGTATCACAGATTCAGAATAGGAGTTTTTCTGTCGAAAAATCGACTCTTTTCACTACAGCATTAGAATTTCTTCTCTACATTTCATAAGTATTATTCGCGAAGTCCAAAAATAAACTTCTAATTTTCTATTTATATATTCTAGGGATTACTGATGATTATGTATCACAAAAGACGTTGGTTTAACCGGGTATTGGTTCACGGCTGCATGATATTTTGTGTAATTTGAATTATCTCATCAAAAGACATTTATAAACTTAGCTGTCCGACGCTTGTCGGAAATTTTCACCGTAGAAGGAGAGACGTTGTGTGTGAGAATGGACTATCAGCCATTTAGTGGACCTAAGGATAGGAACGGGAACAAGATATGCAGTGAATGGTCGTGTACAGTCCCCGGTCCGTTGTTGAAGGTATTAGGTATGGAACGTTTCATCACATACGAGTCTCTTGATTCTCAATTTGATGGAGGATGACGATGGATTTGATGAAATGAATAAGGGAGTAGCCTAGTTTTCAGGTGTCAAAACTTCTGTAGGTGAAAAATCGAACCAAAGACTTTCATGCCTACTCAATGATAATTGTAATGGTGTATATAATTGTCACCTTTTCCATCACCTTGTTGGATGAGATTACGCTCGGAGAAAATGTTCCGAAGTCGCAAAGAAATCCAAATTGTGACCATGTTACTGAGTAACAAAGGATTTTCATAATTGAATTTGTTCAAAGAACAACGGTGACAATTATAATACAAAGGTGACAATTATAAATACATACGAGCAGAGTCAATTGCGCTAGTGGAAACGGTTTGGTTGTCTCGGTTGTATAGTGGTCAGAGCAGTTGGGGGTACACAAGAAGGCGCTGGTTCGAATCCCTGTTTGGGCAACCAATTCTTTGAATAAATTTAATTCTAATGATTTGAAGAGAAAGGTGATGCTTTCTTTGTTGTACACCCTGCAATCAAAATATATATTCAATCGCAACCGAAAGTGGTGTTTATCGCAGATATTTGGATAACTTTGTTTTATGAAATGTTTTAAGTGTTACTTTTTTACCTCAGGAATACATTATTGCACGCTAATAAAATTTCGCCATTTTAAAGCGATAAATACATTCTATCGTAATGTGTTGCATCTGACTTCGTATTTCCACGATTATCTTTCTCTGACGATTTGGAATCGAAAGCTATTTCCAAATTTATTTTCGCAGAAAAGGCGTCATCATGAACAAAAGTTGTCTCACTATACAAATCCGATAGTTTTTTGGATTCATTCTATTTGGTTTCATAGGGTCATCTAAGTAACAGTTGTTTGAATGTGAAGATACTTAGACACCTCGTATACCAACTATCCTGTAGCCATCTCTCAATATCCTTTTCTGATAGGTCCAGGAAAGTGATGTAGGAAGCAACACAATGAAATCTAAGGAACTCCTAAGTATTTATTTCACAACTTCGTTGCAATACGATTAGATAGATGTAGATGTATATTTCTCTTTTATTGTCCGCGGAGAATGAATTTAAACCAAGCAGAATACAATGCTCTAGGTGGAAAAGCTAAACCTGTGAACAAATAACTCTCCTGAAGCGAAAATCTGAAAACATATTGCATAACATGGTATGCAAATTGCAGTAAATGTTGCAAGTAAACATGACATTCTTAATATATTATCAAAGTGAAGAATATATATAGGGCAACTGCATTCCTTGATATGAAACAAAACTCTTGAAGATTGTACAAGATTATCGTAGAGAGTATTGCCACGTATTGATTGCATAGGCTTCCGCGGCCGGAGTTTGCATTCTCTATGCCAGTGTTGTCAAGGTCGATGCCACGAGCGTGAGTCTGTGGCACAAGTGCCCACGACGAAATCGCCTCTCCACGCAGTTCATAACCCCTCGCCGTAAGAAACAACGCTATCTCTATTGTAAAACGGCGGGTTTACTAATAGTTTCCTTTTCCGCTAGTTGCGCAGAGAAGCTCGTGGCATGCCACGACACGTGCCACAGCCACCAGTAGAAGACCTTGACACCACTGGTCCATGCTATCCGCGACGAGGCGCGTCTCTGTCATGGTGGCGAACATTTCGGACAGCGTATTTTGACCTTCCTCAAACTTCTGTAGTACGCTCTGAGAAAGACATGTTGGCCAAAACGTCAGTCACCACGACAGACACGCAGCTTGTCCCGAATAGCCTGGACTGTATTGCCACATATTGGTATAAAATTTGGGAAATGTCTAAAATCAATGAGAATTAACTTACAGCAATGGAAATGGGCTATTGGCCCATTTCCATACAGTGGATTGACATTGTTAGACAAAGTAAATATGGTGAAAGATGAAAAGCACAAGTGAGTCTCAACGATATGGATTCCACCGAAATTACGAGACTCAAAACGGTCTGATCACTTAATGAGATTGGGTGAAGAGCAATGGATTCAAAAGTTCTGGAATGGGCAATCTCCTTCAAAAAGAAGATAAGTGTTATATCCACGAAAAACACAGAAGTCAACGAGAACATAGTTTTTATTCAACATAGACAATTTTCCATACAAACAGTACTTTCTTCGGTAACCACAAGAATATCCAGAAACAAAGCCAAGTTACCGTTGTATCAGAAGATCTACCAAGTGAAGCACAGTTCTACAGTAAGTCACAAGAAAATCCAATATACACTCGGCCGGGTCAACACTATCGCTCAATCGTAATCACCTCTATTAACACAGGCAACTCCACACGAATTCTGTCTGTCTCTCCGGTGTCGGTGCCCGTTTTTATTTCCCCTGGCGGCGTAGCCTCGCTTCTTGACCGCAGCTCCACCTGGCTGGCTATTCGTTTCTCATTGGCCCGCTCTCTCGCTGGTTCGCCCGGAATACTCTCGTCACTGCCGCTGCGCGCTGCTTTTTTTTTGTTAACAGCTTTATTTTCTGTCTGTTCAATCCATTGATTTTACAGAGCTTTTAATTATTTAGTACTAGAACAGGGTTAGGGCATAGGCAGGCGGGGAGTTCATTTATTTGAAGCTCCCTCTCACTTTGTTGTGATTTAGTGTTTGAATTTTTGCGCGCTGCTGATTAGGCGCGTTATTTGAAGTTTCGCATATTGACGCAACAATAAGGATGACCCAGAAGTCTCTCTGTCTCTGTTTGTCTCGTACTATCTCTCTGTCTGCTCCTGTGTTGCTAGGTCTCACCGCGACCACCCGCTAACGAACGGCTACTAATGGGGAGTGGGGGTCAGCGTACTTTCTTTCTATCTTTGTTTAGAAAAATACTTTTATTATTAGTTTATTTAACTCCTAGTGATACTTTCGTCTTTCTCCGCTTTTCAGATGT
The DNA here is from genome assembly GCA_031308135.1 of Acheta domesticus. Taxonomy (NCBI): domain Eukaryota; kingdom Metazoa; phylum Arthropoda; class Insecta; order Orthoptera; family Gryllidae; genus Acheta; species Acheta domesticus. The sequence continues at coordinate 63,116,358 of JAHLJT010005437.1, read as the reverse complement.
TAAGAAAAAAATTCGTTACTGTTGCCATATGTAATTGCTTCGAGAAAATTCCATCATTTTCTTACATCCAGGCCTCCTTATCTTGTTTACGTTGAAATTTTATTTTAGTATCTGTCGATGTAGATAACATTTGTGTAATCAGAGAAACAGTGTAAATGTTGGACTAGTTTTTCGAAAACAAATAGTCACCACTGACATTGAAATATGCTACACGTTCTCTTATGGATGAAATTATGAGACAGTTATAAAAATAAATTATGGGAGCGAAGTATGAAGAGATAAAATTCGACTCAAGTTAACATCTAGTAAATTAGTAAATTTGAATCAATAAAATTAGGTAACCTGCCCCCGGGCACTAATATGGCGTAGTTTGTTGTCATGTGAGCTTCGCGGTTCTCTCACTAGCGCTGCTCTCGGCGGCATTCTGGGGTTGTCATAGTATGTTATGTAAACTATTTTGATAAAAATACGATATGTATTATACATTTGTTTATAAAATTTCGAATTTTAACTATGTGAAAACTGAATTTTATGAAATTTACGTTTTATGTTATTAACAGTTATTAAAAGTTTTATAAAACAACTTTACAGAAAATTTCCGTGGTACAAAAGATATTAAAAGCGTCAGAGGCAGGGTGCGAGTTATTGTCTGCGAGTCTAATTTAAAGCCATCGAACACGAACAGCCCCCAGTTTTTATCAAAAACTTCACTCTTCCATGAACTCTTTAATCGTCAATACTGACCGCAAAGCTGCATACCCACGTATCAAATCCAGACATTCCGAAGACTGAATCAAACCTCCATAATTCCCAACAACTATTAATCATATTAAAATTCAAACCACCTTCAATCTTGCTTCATTTAACTTAGCTCAATGTATATTACGTTCTTCCGAATAATAAAAGTCACTGTGGGTGGCCATTCCCAAAAAGCTGTATGTTGTGTAATTAACTTACTCGAAAAACAAAGTTTGTCGAACGAGAAGAAATAAAATGAAAAAGGGGTCCAATTTGGGTAGTGCTGCACAGATGGCGTGTTTCAACGCGGGTGTCCATGTCTCTTGGATTTGTTGGCTGGCGAGTGGAAACTGTTGCCTCTCGGTATTGGGCGGTGCCCGTGTCCCAGCTCGTGCGCTTGACCACAGCTCGCACTGCTCCTAGCGGTACCGCTTCTAATTATCTAGCCACACCGGATGACATGGCTCAGTGGCAACTCCCGTTGCCGTTGCAGACCGGGAGGGCGTAGGGTTCCAGTTCCGTCGATGCCACATTTCCGTCACGTAACCGGTTCGTACTTAAATCTGTCTAGAAAAGCGGTCGGCTGTTCTAATCGATAGTTTTCCGTGGTTTCTTCGACCAAAACCAGGAAAACTTCGCCGAAGTACCATCGACCAAAACCAGGAAAATTTCGCAGAAGTACCATCGACCAAAACCAGGAAAATTTCGCAGAAGAGTGTCAGTGTAAAATCTCTGAAATTTCGGCTCCTGTGGGGTAACGTGTAGAGTATCGGATTGTTATATTCAAGATCGAGGGTTCAAACGCGTAGTCGCGGATTTGTGAGAGCGAAAAAATCCTGCTAAGGCATTCCTTCAGAGAGGAAGTACATCCGACTGCCCCATGGCGTAGATTTACTGCATGTAAAAATTTTTAAATCCTCAAGCCTCAAATCAGTCTCTGAGGTAAATTCTAATCTCCTATTTGGTCGCTCCAGTGTTACATTCGTTTGCTGCTAAATGCGGCAAGGCCAAGTCTGATGGTCAGGTTAAAGAGCAGGCCTGATGGCCTTAGCCCTGCCAGATAAAATAAGGCATCATTGATTTTCTTTTGATTGAAATGATGAGACCAGAGAAAGTTGAGTCGTAACGCTATGGCTTGTGTATATTTCTACTGCTTCTTCTGCTGGGGCTCGCTATTGATTCCCAGTCAATCCATGTGGAATTTGTCGTGAACATGTGGATTTATTGATTGTTTTTCGAGTGCGTCAAGTACTATGGTCATTAGTCCCGCTAGTGTAGTGGATGTTCTATTCCGGGAAGTGTCGTATCTCATCTGTTGGATGGTGCAATCCGGCGCCGACTTTTAAGTAGGCTTGCAGGTGATTTCCCCGTTCAGGCGTATTGGTGGCCTTAATAAAAAGTTTCGTGAACACCATTAAATAAAATTAAGAAATCCTAATTCTAAGAAAAGATCTTACGCACTCCAAATATTATCAAAACTTATGTTCAGATGCTTAAATGCAACACATTTAAGCATTAAATATTTTAATGTAGAGATTTTGTACCGAACAGAATACAACAGATAGAGAACTAAACACCGTGAAGGTGATAAGTGTATGGAAAGTATATCAAAAAGCTAGCCTTCTTTCCAGGAGCCTTTTAGCTGTGATGACCGTGGTGTAATGGAACTTTTCCTCCTCTTTCCCTGATTTTCTTACTTCCATTTTTCCTTTGTTCCCGTTCCCTCCTCTCTTTCTCAATATCCCTTATTCCCTTTGTCTTCCAAACAAATATAGAACATAAGCATGTTGGCAGTACTTTGTGGGTAGTCCTGTCGCTGTGAAATATTAAGCTGAGATAATGGATTTGATTGTATAAAACGTGGCTTTTATAATAGCCTGTAAGGAAGTCAAACTACGGGAGCAATGATTCGTAGGATATTAATAAGTATTCCTTTGCTTTTATGTGAAATTCTGAATTGAGGAAACTGACAAGTACTTTTGGGAACAAATTCACAAACACGTCTTGAGAATTGCTAATACAAAGACAATTCTATCAAGATTGAGAATTTTAAATTTTCAAAATTTTTTTAATACTTTAGAGGAAATATCAATCTCATATATTCTCGAATAATACCTTTGTTTCCTTAAAACAATTGGATTCATTGAAAAAAGACAAAGTTCTAGTTGGATGTAACAAAAAACAAAACAAATATACACCGTTCACATGTCACGAGTATTACGAAACATAAATGCAGTGCGGTTTATTTTAGTTTTTTTCTTATGCTATTACATCACCTACAGCACAAAAGATATAAACGAATATAAAATTTACTCGCCATTTAATCGCTTCTTTTAACGTAATTTCTTTCACTATTATAATACTGGAGTTCGAATTTCTTGTTTTATGTTTCTAGAGAGAAATATTTAATTTTTTGAACTGGTATGCAATGTAATATTTTCATTTACTAAATGTTTCGGCGACGTACTACAAAACATGATTACGAAGTAATACACATTAAGCATTAATAGATTGAAAGCTATTTGCAGTTATTGTTTGTTAATAAAATATAATAATTTAGAACTTAATACAAATTGAATAAAATAGCAATGGCCATTGTATAATATAATTTAAATGATAAGATAATTTGTAAATAAGTAATAATATAATATTGACAAATTCAGGATCAGTGAGAGATCACATCAATTAAATAGATTTATTTTGTTAGAAGTTATGCTTTTGGAAAAAATAAAAGTTAGAATTTGAAGTTTGAAATGCTTAATTTAACATTTATGTTGCACATTCACACGCATCATACATACGTAGATGACTATTAATTATAATATGTGTTAGATTACTCCTATCTTTCGTTGCACGACTAATTTAGTAATTGTGAATTATAAAACTTATCGTGTAAATTACATGTCTGTAAAACATCCTTTCCTTTATCACATTTTTAAATTCTCATTTTAGTTAGATTGTGATGACCAACAATTTCCCTGCCCTAGTCAATTTTATTTTTCAATAGTTTTAATACTACAGTTGAATGTACAAACAGACTGATTCTTTTATTATAAGTAAATAGAAGTAAGAAATGTATTGTGAATTTTAGTATCATTTCAAGTACTGAAAAGTATTCATCAATTTTACAAATTCTTGTACGGTTAACATTTTCTTACGATATTTATGTGATACATTTTATACATTTTACCATACCAAACACAAACCACCCAAAATTCACATTTAACCTAATGAAAATCGAAGATGCAATATTTTTCAAAGTGCTATTGTATGCGCATACGCTCAATAATACCAAAAGTAGTGTTTCCCTCACAATAAAATGTATGACTTCAACAGAGTTTAACGTCAGCTGTGATTTTAATGTGTTAAGATCCCACAATCGCACAAGTGTTAATCACCAAAGATATTGCATATGCGTTGTTTATTGAGAAAATATGATAACAATGTCCATCATTTTTGTACAAGTGGCAATTACGTCGCATGTTTCGAGGTCGAGACACGTGGTAATATCAACTGCTACCAGAGCAAAAATGCCCGATTTCTTTCAATTAATCATATTTCCTCAATGAAGAACAAGCAGTACCATTGGAGCTCAACATCTTTGAAGGATCTTTGAAACATCTTTGTAACAAAGTTTTTCAGGTTATAAACGCATTCTAACGATTTAATTATGAACCATTTTATATTACATGCGATGTAAATAATGCGTTCATGTCACTCCATGCATTGCTAAGTGACAAACACGATAAGATAACGAGTTGAAGAGATAGTAATCTTGTGGCTTCGATAATCGAAACTTCACACTCAAACTACAAAAACAACATAAAAACTACACATTATCAGAAACAAAACGCTTTTAGGAAAATAATCAAACCAAAATACGAATGATATTGCTTGATGCTTACTTTATGATATAATTTGAAAACTAACGACATTTTTATACTCTAGAATGTACTCATTTTTGTACTCTAGTTTTTATCAAGCAACATTTACTTCTGAATTTGTTTCCTACTTCCCCTTAACTAAAACAAATAAATGTTATAAGTACAATTATTGCAAGTAAAAGTAAAAAAAAAATCATGCAATAAAGGGTTTACGTCTTCCATTGCCCACGAGTGCCCAACGCACTACGCGAGAAGCGACGATATGAAACCTCACGAAGACGGCCATGTCCTCCCGGCGGGAGATGTGTGTGTGCGCGGGTGAGTGAGTGTGCACTTCTTGTTCCCAGGCACTCCCCGAGGTGAGTGGCGCGCGGCTAGCGCTCCTCGGCGCTTCCATCTGGTAGGCAAGGACTCGGCCCAAGGTAAAACGACACGCCCCCCTTCGGAAAGTTCCTGCCACGTTGGTCGTTCGTATTTCTCGATCAGGGACTCCGGACTCTCCGAGACACGATTTTGACGATCAACATTGCCTAGTACAAACATTCTTAGTAATTAAATTACTAATTATAAATAAAATAACTGATGAAATTAATCACTCAATTTATTGAGTTATTAATTTAACTAATTAATCAATTCATTTTAATTAATTTTTAGACTTTTATTTACTGTCTGTTCGATTGTTATGCAATTTTTCAGGAGCTTTAAAAATATTTTAAAAAATAACTTTTAGACAAGACGCCGGTTGTTAGGTAAATTAGTTCCCAATTTTTAAAATGGTAATTTAATGGCTACATAGTTTAAAAATGTTAACGGAAAAGAATTGAAGATTGTTAATATGTGCAATTGAAAGGTTGTTACAACTAAAAAAATAATGCGTGCTGAAGTAAAAAGACACTGTATGAACTCATGTCACTTTAATGAGAGACGTTTGGTCCCTAAACACTCGTAAATTTTCACTCTTACCCAAGATTCAAATTTCAAAATAACATAAATATCAAGATTACAATGGTTTACAAATTTGCACGTTTATTTAGTGTACGTTTTGGACGATGTAATTTCCCCAAAATTATGTTAAAATATAATCGTGTTTTTTTGCTTATGCACGCGTCTTCAATTTGAAAGAACTTAAAAATGATAAAAATAAAATTTAAAAAATACTTAGGCATCCTTTTTAGAAATATACTTGCAAAATTTCTATTACTTTTAAGGGATATACGTTGAATTGAACAATTCGAATTGCTTCAAAATTTCAATGTTTAAATCAAATAAAACAAAAACAAACATTTTAGTTTCAGAATCCTCTGTAACAAGTATAAAACATTTAAAAAAATTGTTTCTGTGTTTACAATGTCTTTATATGAAATTTTGGCACAAAAAGTTCCAGAACAATAATTTTTTTAGGTTTTTCCGGTAATGTTTCGCAGTTATAGTTATTAAAAGTTGCGTTTGGTAATATGAACATTTTGTTGTAAAATCGTGCATAAATTCGTGTTCTATTCTGAAGATAACCAATCTTAATAATACATAGAAATCACCAGGATACATTGCAAAAGGTGAGTGTTTGTAAAAAGTTATTTTCATTTTATATTTTTATTTTGCATATTCCAGATTTTCGTCGTTTCAGAATTTCGCTAACAGTTCATAAAATAAATAATAATTTAACGAAAAAATCATATGAATTATGATACATAGGCTCCCAAGATTAATAAAGTAGTACTACACTATTTAACATAAAGATTCAAAATCAGATCACATGAGATCTATACGACCATTAATTGTTGATAAATTATTTTGATATTTTTTTTATAAATTACTAAGAATAATTTGACTTTCGTCGCAGATTTTGATCGTAAATATTGTGTCTCTATTCCCGGACGACCTGTAGAAGTAGAAGTATGCTCCATGTAGAAGGAAAACTCCTCGACGTATATTGAAAGATCTTCAGTTCTGGAATCCTCAGTAACTTTCTTCGAAGATTTGGATCCGCTTGGACAAATGTGTAGTCATTCCTTGTCCTTTGTGATGACCCTTATCTTTCATTCTGATTCATGGAAATCGAAATGAACTCTACAAGTAGTAGAAGTGTTATTGACTTCTGCATGAGTAATATCTTGTTTTCTTATTTTCTTTGATGTACAGGTAACATGATCTTTTTCTCTATAGTTCTATTGCGTTAAAGTTTGAATCATGCATGAAAAGTATGATTCTTATTATTATTCCCACATTTAGTAAATACAGTTCAACGTTTGTAATTTAGTTCCAAGTATACTGTAGATAGAAGAAAACAGTATTCTTACTACATATGATATTGAATTATTTTTATGCTCTTTTTCATGTTCTTTTTCAGTTTTTGGAAACGTTTAGATAAAACATGTATTTAATAGGTTGGCATTCATTGAAACGTGCCAGTAAGAGTGTATCATTGAGTATATCATTAGATAGAATAACTCACATTTTTAACAGAACTTATTTCATGTTTGATTTGTTGGAAATAAATCAAAGGAGAACCAATAAGTCAAGAACTATCCTCTCATCTAAAAACTTTTGTAATTCGAAAATACTGAAAGAGTAGTAATTTTTAATGAGAACTTTGAAATGTTTTACTCAAAAAACTAAATATTCAAAAAACTAAAACTTGAATGTCTCTCGGACCACTTCATTTATTTGATTCTTATTGAAGTATTTCGTGCTAGACAAACGTGATTAGAGTTTTCACAATTCAAAGGATTACAAAAGAAGTATAAAGTGCACTATTTATCTGGAATCTTCACAAGGAAATATTGTTTTTTCTAGTAAATAATATCTTGAGAAAACATCCAAATAACCTTAATAAAATAATTTGTAATTGCTCAAACTTCTTTAATATGAAGCTTGTTTGAAAAATATGGCTCCATTACTGTAACGTATCTATTTTTTTACCTATTTACAGAATTATTTTTGAACTTGATAGCTATATTTGTTCTTTACGTAATTTAAAATCACTTTTCGACAGTTTCCATCCTTTCTCACGCTTTTGCACCAACAGGTGATTAGCCCGACAAATATTGTAAAGGAAGGTGTCCACACTAGGGTTGAATGACGTATTCACCTCATCGCAGTACGGAATTGATGTCTCTGAAGTTGCTCTTTCATCTTTGGAAAGAGATAAAAGTTGCGAAGTGCAGTTCGGGGCTGGACGTCGAATACTGTAAAACCTGCTTGAACTCTAGTCGCTACTTTTGAAACAGTGGAAACTCTGAAGGCTACATGAAATCTTCAAAGAAGTTCCACAACAGGTTGTGCCTTGTCCGAAAAGATTTGTATCTTTTTCTGTAGCAAGACAACGCGCATTGTTACACGTATCATGGCACACATAAACATTTAAATGTTTTTATGTTCTTGACTGTCCTTGGATGTCCATTTAAATGTTTTGAAGACAGCTATTAGTAAAAGCGATTATCTTCAGAGCATGCGCAACATTTATAGCACTAAAGATAAACGTGAGTCTGTGATCAAATGTTCAGCTAAAACTGTGAATGCAAGAAACAAAACGAAATACTTTTGTCTGTTCAGCTGAAACTGCTTTGAATATAACATGGCACCTAATTAAATGTTTTGGATGATTGAATTTAAAAAAAGGAAATTAATGTGGCTGATAAAAAACTAGTGTATGGCACATGGTACAAGACATTTTATTTTGGTCCTAGGATTCCGACGCAAGGCCTACATCTTTTATTCTTTCTAACTATGCTGTGCAAAACATTTCGAAGCGTACGCGAAACATCTGTCATGTTTCACTATTGTCTTTCCTCTTGACGACGACTTTGTTATTATTTGCATAGCAACAGAGACATGATATTGACTCCAATCAATTTTTACTTCGGTGATTGTCATTTGGCTTAAAGTGACATTTTATTTGGCGAGTAGAAAAGGTTGCAAGATGACGCCACTAGGCCGATTCTGATTTTCTTTTCATTTTATGTTAATTGGGAATCATTTTATATTAGGATCAATTGTAGCCGATCTGTTGAAAATGTGGTTTTCTTTGTTGCAAACACGCGAGTATGTCCGGAAAGAACTGTTTTTCTGGTGTATGACTAAAAAATACGTTTTTAAACAACCCTAGTGAAAGTGGTTACCAGCGTCTGTCTTTAATAAATAATATTACAACTGAATACACAGCGCGTTTCGCTCATGGCGTTTTAGAAAATAGCGCACATGTACGTTACACGTGCGTGAGATAATTCACGCTCTTTTTACGTGACTTACTATTCTTTTTCAGGCCTTATGTTTAGCTGAATGTTTTCTGAGACAATTTAAAAAAACTTTAGCTGCAAATAACATTTGCTTTTCGTCAGTAAGTCAGAGAAAATTTACTTGATTGGTGAGCAGTTGACCAGGTGATATTCACATCAATAGTCACATGCTTTTTATTGTATTGACCTTTAATATCGACATTTTTTTAAAATTCAATGCAACTTAATAGCTTTAAAATTTGAAAAGTCATTTTACAAACCTGAACTCTAGATATACTATTATTTTGAAACAGATCCCAGTAATGGTCGAAATAAATAATTGTTGAAAAAATTGTAGTAATTTGTCTATTTTTGCAGTAGAAGAAGAAAAGGTGACATTTTCTAAAGCTAAGTTGTCTATTATTGTCAATAGCTCATTTCAGCACATGATTCAAAATTGTTTGACACGTTCTCCCGACCGATGGTAAGTTCGAGCGTGTCCATCAGAATCGTATCGAAAGCAGTGTGAGAATTCCTACACTCTAGCGAGATTTGAGTTATTTTTAAAATTAATACATTAATATTAAATGTTTGGCAGTCATGTTCTCAAACACAAAGTGGTAATTACCTTGTACGTAGTATCAATCCCCTTTACTTAATAGAAGATTGAACATCATCAGGAAGGATATTTGGTCGATATATTGTCGATCGAACGTACAAGGGTGTTATGCAATCAGTATTAAACAAGAACCCTTATAAATCGTTCGATGTGAACCCTTATAAATCGTAGATCGTCTTATTTCTTACTAACATAATCCAATGAAGACAACGCATCATTTTCTCTCTTCAGGCAACGCGTCCTCCCAAACGGTTTTGTGTTCCAAAACAAGACCACAGGAGGATACGCCTGGTCGAGTTATCACAATAAACAAACAGAAATATAATTAAAAAGGATTTTCATTCGTTAACTCGTTTATGTAGAAGAAAAATTCATATGTCTTTATATCAATTTTCCCATTGAAATTTTGCTTCAGGAGGCTTAGGATCTGCGTCGAAATTCTCTGGTATGAGAATACGGTCCATTTTAGCATTGAGTGTTAAAAATTGTAGTAAATACACAGTAGATAACTTTAAATTAGGTGTTATTGGACTTATTTCTTAACTTATGTACGATATAATAATATGTAACAAACGTTATGTATCCATGGTAACATAACAAATGGTGTTATGATAATGTTGACTAAGTCTGGAGAACTTTGTTGTTGACTACTGTCACGTGTTCGGCCGAATACGAGTATATTCTGTTCGCAGCCTCAGATAAAGGTGATAAGCGGCTGAATCCTCTAACCTCGCATAACCCATTCTATATTGTCCAAGAAAATACCTCCGAGAATCAAAACGCATCTGTAAGTCCCTGGAGTCACGAAAAATTGATCGGGACGGGATAATTCAAGTAAAAATAATATGAGAAGTACTCAGATAAAATATTGTGTATTAAATGTGGGTAAAGAGTGATTTCCCTCGTGAAGTTTGACAAATGTTTTACTCCCGGGAAATCAGTGAGGTATTTCACTTTTCCCATAAATAAATTTTAGTGCTGGTTAGAGAAAATGTCTGCTCACCCTGAATTTATTGTGAGGCATAAAAACTTTTCATGAAGACAGTTTTACATAGAACTGAGTTTCTTGCACTTAAAAAATGAAATACATTTTGTCAGTAATTTATTTTTAAAAACTATTGTCGTATTTCGTGATGCTCAATGTGATGCATCATTTTATGATATTTCAATTGTATTAGAACGTTCAGTTGCAAAACAATTACGAAAATATCAAAGAATGTCAGTTTTTACAATATATATTATTGTCAATATCAAAATTTATATATAAAATCTTTATTATTATTTAATTGTGCTTTAAGCTCATTTACTTTCTGTGCCAGAGAATTGAATCTGTTTCTATTCAACTCTTTAATGCGTCTCAACTAACGCGGAATTTAATTTGAAAGATTTTGGTATCTTTACTAATTGTGTAGAACGTTACGTTTTTTACGCTAATCTATAAGTCATCTGCGTCATTTGCCCCTCAACTTCCATTTGCCTACTCAGAAGTAAACGCCGATGGAAAAGGCGATTATTTGGTTATTACCTCTGTAATTGAAAAGTTGTAGGCTATTTAATACTTCTATTCTCCAACTGCCCTAGTTGTTGGCAGCTTTCGACAGTACTCAAGGAGTCTTTCGTCGTCATAGAGAAATTACCTTGGGAATGAAAGACCGTGAGCGGCTGCAACCATTGTTGCAGATTATACTCATGCGTTGGATTTGAAGTAATCAGAGACGGCAGACAGGAAAATCAGAACACTGGCCTATTCTCATTGAGGCAATGACGTTGTTTAACGCTGCTACCTAGCTGTCAGTCTCCGTCGGAACGCGAACCTAGGACGTCCAAGTTTGCAAATTCACAGTTGCATATTTGCAAGCACATGCGCGAACGTTCTCGGTACCCTCAAGGTCGTTACTGTCATAGTGCAGCCGAAGTATCTGTTGTTTGCTACTGGACTGCTGCGAGTGAAACCGTACGACCACCACACGACAGTACATCCGAAAAACCCGCGAATATTGTACACGAAATCGCCCGAATATTTCCATAATTCTACAGCTCAATTTCTGAAACGTTTGCTATAAGCATGCTCAAGAACATCTAGTTGTATTGCCGATGGTTTTGGTATCGCAGATAGTCTTGACCCTTCGACTAATTTGGGGAAAATGGAACCGTCAGAACCAAACAAAAGAGATTATCGGCCGACAGCCGTTGATTCCGGACGGAGGAGGTTGAGGATCGGTTGATTCCGGATCGGAAGAGGTTGTTTGCTTTCAGTTTGAAAATTTCTAGACGTGTTTGAAGGAAAGGGACGAAAACACATGTTTATACGCGAGAAGTAATCCCCTTGGATCGCCGCACATGCTCTAGAAATCTGTAACATTTATTCCGAGGCACCCTGTAGTGCAACATGTTCCGCAGCTGTTTTATTCGTTATAAGAGCAACCCTCGTCTCGCACAGCGCTTGTCGATATCTCGATCTGATGGAATTGGCAGGGGCCCTTGCACGTGTATAGGAGAGCTCTGTGGCACGTAGGTGTTGACGGCTCTCAGATCGGCTGAGTTCAGGCAGGCATTGGCAGATATGTCGACATGCAGCCGACGATGAAGTATTGGGTGGAAGAACAAGAAAAAGCAGTAATTTACATTACAAGGCAAGAAAGTGGATACATTCATGACTAGACAGGAGTTCTCGGACAATGCTGAGTCTAGGAATCCCGTCGTGTCATAGAAAGTTACTTTTGCTGAGTCGGGTACAATATTTATTCGAACCTCATTTTTATGACAATTCGTCTATGTGATGTACTCAATTAACGATGACGAGAAGATACTATGTATTCTTCCATTTGGGGATTGCCACTATTTTATTTTCTAACATTTTCAGTACTAGAATGGAATGTACAACAATTTATCGGTACGTTTCCCGATCGGTGATGAAAAAAATTGAAATTCCTTGTCCGAATAGTGGGCAAGTATGCCTCACTTCGTAGATGGTCTCGAATAAAACAAATTTTTCTCCAAAATACTTAATCATGCATTATCTAGAGCATTATTAGAGACGCTAAAACTCTTGTTAATTTTTGCATCTAATTAATTAATTTTTTTGTAAATGTTGTTGTGTCGAACTTTGGACTAATCTACGGTTTTTAATACATACGGTTAGGTGATTTGAAGTAAAACCGCTCGAGTAGTGACCAGCAAAGGCAAAAATGCTGAATAAACTCAAAATGAATTCCCAAAGGGTACACACACTGCTAAAGAACAGCATATTAAATACTCTCATACAACACTGGTTACATTTAATTATTTAACGAAAAAATTATGAACTCTGCAATACCATATTATGTTGTATTCATAAAGAACAGCAATTCTTTACACACCAAGTACGCGTACTCGAAAAATGTGGCTGTTCCATAACACTACTGAATAGCAAATATTTATTGGCTCGCGGCTTCTTCCTTAGAGTCTTGCTGTCGCATGACCTCAACCAAGTCGTAAGCAATGCCGCATTGATTAGGAGAATTCAGTCATTGTGCGCAGTTTGAGGTGGAATAATACAAATATTTGCATTTTCCGTCGAAATCGTGACTTCATTGTTTTTGGATTGTTTCCGAGTTTCTTGGTATCTAACGAAACCATAGAAACATCACACATGGCCCAAATCTGCGTGGTATTTGTTTAATTTATGTTCTGTTTTCACGTTGGAAATTGTGAATATAAATGCAATTGTGTTTTTACGCAAGAAGATTAGGAATATAGATCTTGAACATTGTTTCACAACCACACGCACGACCACTCACGTCACGGATTCTTTTGAGAGAAACATCACATTTCTGGAGTATTTTCATTCCGTCAGAGAGAGATCTTATGACTGTCCGTTATTACAAAACACTACGATTGTTTGCAGTAGTTATTAATCGCACTCCTTCTGACATTCTCATTTATCATAAGAATTTGTGAACACTGCTGTAGCGCTTGGTGTCTTTGCAATTATTTTACTGCGCGTTCACATGTTGCGGTCGCACATTTTGACTGATTATTTCGTGTTTCATGGCCTGTGAACTACTACGGTCATTAGTCCCATAAATGTAGTACACGTTTTATCAGGAGAAGTGGTGGTGTTCCTCGTTCGCCAAATGGTGATCGCACATTTTGTGAATATGTGTGATCCGATTGCACACTTTAATAATTCCTATCTTACGCTACTTTATTTTTGCAACTCTTGCTTATGGAGAACTTTCATTCATGCAGAAAGTTTGCATAATGTGGTTTTGTCCATTATTTTCTTTTTAATTTTTGACATGATTAATTCTAATATGATTTTATTTTTCTACAATTCCTGCGCCACATCACTGCGCGCCAGGATTTTTCTAATACCCATTCTCCTGAAGCAATTGCACACTGAACAAAGCGTGTGTTGTGACGTGACACGGCTAGTTCATATTTGTGCCGCGCGCCGGGGGGTTGGTTGAAAATGTATGTTACGTCACTTCGTTTGTGCTACTCTCGCCTATGGAGTGCTTGCTGAATTGAAAACACTGCGCAATGCATTTTCGGCCATTAAAAATGTCATGTCCACTTCGCTTGTTTCTAATACGACTTTATTCCAGACTACAATGAATTTATTCCAGACTACAAAACTACCATGCCTGCCTTTTTTTCTACTAAGAGTATCCTGACGGTTGCTACAAGCATGCTATGAGAAATAAATGTTGAATTGCTACGATGAATGCTATGGTGAATTGCTGTGAGGAAGCGTATCGTCATACAAATTAGCATACCTCGTAACTCCAGACTGTACAGTTGTGCGTGCAATAAACATAGCTGGGAAGCAGAATTTTAGTTTCCTTTCTCTTTGAAGTTATAAATATTGGGAAAATCAATTTTTTAAGATGCTTGAATTGTTATTTACTTTCATTTATTACTCTTCATTCATAGTTAAATTTTATCATGAAGTAAACAGAAAATAGAGGAGGGAATATGGAATTACGAGGTTTTCTAATTAGCACGACGGTATGTTACGTTGTGACACGGCTAGTTCGAATTTCCGCCGCGCGCCGCGCGGTTGCGGCCCACCGTGCGAGCGATCGGGTGTCCGCGCCGGCGCGGTGAAGCGAGCGGGGATTCCCCGAAGCCTCGTTCCGTAACTGCAGCGTCCTCTTACGGCCCCTGGTCGCCAGGACGGCACCCGTCGGCGGCGGTTCGTGGAAGCGCCTGACGAGGGCGGTTCGTGGGAGCGGGTGAATTGAGAGGCCACACCAGCGTTGCCAGATGTTTAAATGTACATCGCAGTACCGACCTTGAAAGAAACTGGAACATTCACTAAAATTCCTAGTACCAATATTATCTGATTTTGATTCTTACATTGTTCATATTATAACTTTTATGTTTTTAACACGCGCCGGAAATTCGTTCAACTTAACTCGACGTCTATTATATATCTAAAATAATACCTAAAATAAATATTATATACTTCGAAATTGTGGTTGATTATCCCTTACCTCCAATTACCGATATCTATTTGTTTATGTCGATAAACTAAATGGAAGACTTAAGACGTTCTATTCTTTCCCACTATAGAATGTGCTAGAAAAAAACATCTTATGCACCCTTAATGCTTATAGGCCAGTGACTCCACTAATATCATAGATATTTGTAATATTGGTGTTATAATTAAACTATTGAATAAAAAAAATATTAAACGAATTTTAAATCGTACATCATCAATTAGCATTTACTTACAATTCTAGTTTTTAAGCGTACTAGGATGTCTTCATCCTGGTATCTTTAATTAAATTCTGGCAAAAGTACCAGGATCCTGGTACGTCTGGCAAAACTGGGCCCCACCCGACTCGTACCCATCAAAGGGCGTGCTACCATGGCCCGCTCCGCAAAGCACCATTTGTCCTGATTAGCTCGAGTGATTTATTGATGGATTGATGATTACGGGCGCGTCAACTGCTACAGTCATTAGAGTAGTCAATGTCATAAAGCGGGAAGTGGCTGCGTTCTACTCCCACTGAATGGTGATGTCCGCGCTTGCCTGCACATCACCTTAGGGGGGAGGTCCCTTTGTAAACTGCGATTGTTCTAACTTTGCCTCTCAAGGAACCTCTTCACGATGAGGTCACGGTATTTCACGTCTTTCTCAGTCGTGCCGCTAGATATCGCATGATCGCGACCGTATCAAGCAGTGCTTGCGATCATGCGCCTTCTAGCGGCAGGGCCGAGAAAGACGCGAAATGCCGTATGATATTCCATCGTGACCATAGGGGCTTGAGAGGCAGAGTTAGAAAAATCGCAGTATAGGTAACTCCCCGAAGAGAGGTCCCTCCGCAGATGGGACACGCTGCAAGCAGCCATCTAGTTTTTCGACATGCGTGAAAGTTTAAAGCATGTAAGGATAGGGAAGGAAACATCGCACGCGGTCCTTGGTCCTTTTTGAAAGTACTATTCCGACATTTGCCTGGTATCGGCAAACTGAGAGACTCCGGAAAAAAAATCGATCGGAGCAGCTGGCCGCTAAAATTGTCCTCGAACAGCGGCTGATTTTGACCTAGTTGTGAAGACACTGTCAAAAAGCAAAAAGGATGTATCAGAAAATGTAAGGTTTAATTATTTGTGAGATTAATGAAATAGTAGCAATTCATACCATGCCCGAAACGCACAATTACATCATCGAAGGTGAACTTCGTACGGATTTGTAAAGATTTAGGAGTGAGTTCTCCGTCTTCGGTCCGCCTCCACGCCTTTCACACCAAGAAATATCGCAGTGGGTCGGCCGAAACATTGGCAACTGTGCCTGTGTCGCAGCTGCTCCTGGTTAGCCAAGCATCGTAATGTTTTTTGGAAGTTGACAGAGGCTGTGAGCTCTCTGTTCCGTTTCCAACTCATCCCCGCTCCCTCACTACCTGGATTATCTCGCCTCCTTCTCCGATTCATCAAGATTCGCCTCACCTCATCCGATTTCCACACACACTAAATCAGTGCTGTCAAGGTCTATGCTACGAGCGGAAGTCCGTGCCACGACGCGTGCCACCACCACCAGTAGAAGATCTTGACACCACTACACCAAGAGAATGTCGGAATACGTTAACAAACGAACCATGAACCGCGGGCAGATCGGGCGGTGGCAGTCTATGCGACACTCGCTAAGGCAAATTGAGGCTGCGTTGAATTTCGCTGTCTTGATGAGAATTGTAGCGGCCGGCTGCTCTAATCTGTTCTGTGGATTCTCTGATCAACACCAGGCGAATGCCAGAGGAATTCCCTAACAAACGAACCACTTTCCTTCCTCTTTCTTGGGCCTCATCCCTTACTTATCCACACTTCCATTTGCACACACTAAACTACAACACATGCCAGGAGACCGGCCGAGAACGTAGAGCTTGTCTCGGTTGGGGCGGTGCCACGCTGGTGGGAGATACCTGGTTAGAGACAATCCCGCTACAGTGCGATTTTTCTAATTTTGCCCCTCGAGGCCCGTCTTCACGATTCAATATGTCACCGCATTTCGCGTCTTTCTCGGTCCTGCCGCTAGATGTCGCATGATCGCGACTGTATCAGGCAATGTTTGCGATCATGTGACATCTAGCGGCACGAGCGAGAAAGACGAGAAATGCCATGTGATATTCCATCGTGGTCATAGGGGCTTGAGGGGCAAAGTTATAAAAATCGCACTATAGCCGACGGAAAGGTCAGCAATGGATCTCACCATCCAGCGGAGAAACAGAGGGAAAAATGCACTGCACTTACGGGAGTAATGACCGTAGCAGTCGACGCGCCTGTAATCTCCAATGAATCAATAAGTGAATCCCTCTCTCTGAATCTGAATCAGTGAAATTGTCTCTGATTCAATCAGTGAAAGCCGAAGTCACTGATATCTTCAGTCGAAATGGGTAGTTTCGCCGACAATCAGCGAATAAGCGAACCTTTTCACAAAGACCGCCAGCATTTCACTGGTCGTCAGTGGTAAAAGTGCCGCGCCACCATCGCTCACTGATCGTTCAGTCGTCGTCACAGATTTCACTGATTTGTGAACAGTGAAGTTCCACTCATTCTAAAAGTGGACCCGATTTTCACTGATTTGTTCAGTTCAGTTCACTGATTGTCAGTGGCAGGGTTCTAACTGACACCATCAGTGGACAGTCACTGTCAATCAGCGGTTTTTCACTGATTCAGGCTGAGAGAGCGGGGCTAGTCCATCCCGCTGCCCGCTTCTCCGCCCCGCCCCGTGCGCCCTTCTCCAGCCTCCTTCGTGCGCCGTGCGTGGCGTCGAGACACGCTCGATAATCCGGATCTGCCCATGCGTCAGCCAGCGCACAGGGGCGGCCCAGTGCTCCCTCGCCGGCCCGCAACGCCTCCGCCACACCATGCGAGGCGTGGACGCTCTCGCGCCAAGTCAACTAAAAAAGTTTTTTTTTTTCAAAATGTCAATGGTGTGACGTACAAAACATTGGCGGGTTAACCCTCCAACGGGCGCGCTGTCGTAAATTTTACAACAGCAGTTTTCTTGAATTTGCTATCAACTCATTGTTGCCAAAGACTTCTAAGTTCTTGATATTCCTCGCAGATGTCTTTAATTATGCTTATCTTCAGCCATTGTTTAGTTTGTACGCGAGATTCAGTTTCTGTAACGCTTTGTTCGATGTGAGGTGTAGTGTCGTAAATTTTACGTTGCGTGCCTGCTGGTGTTATAAAGTTGTCAAATTTTGTGGAAAACGTCCAGGGAAAGTATTCATGTGACTGAAATTCAGCGTATTCTTCAAGAACTGTCGGATGACCAAGATGATCATGAATTGGATAGTGATAGTGACCTGATTGTTGAAAATATAGAAGAAAATCAGCATGATAGTGCATCGGAACAAGAGCTTTCATTTATTTTTCATTGTTTCTTTATTTTCATTGTGTTGTGTCTATTTAATCCTTATATAACATAAGTAATATATAGAATATATGTTCTATATCATTCAAAGATATTACACAGCCATATAAGATCGCGTAGTTCTACAATTTCTTGATTTTATTCTAGAGTCAACGAATGTCGTAAAATTTACGACACGCGCCTGCTGGTGAGAAACTTTTGCGCGCACCCGCTCGAGGGTTAAACAGTGACAGCGAACGTCAAGAAATGACGTAGAACTTGAACATACGCGGTTGTTAGGGTGTTGCTATGGTGCGCGCTCGGCTTGTTTAGAACAATTGAGCAGCTACTGCGGAGCCGTAAATGCCGGATCTTGTGGCGATTGTTAAGTTGGGGTATATAGATAATCATTACGCGAGAAAATGAAATTAATTAATTCTTGTAGAAGTATTAATTGGAAAAACTTTAACTGTTGAAGAAGAGCGCAGCAGATGACCCCAGAAGACGTCGCGGAAGCCTAGGTTTGGTTCTAAGAAGTGCCATTCCACCACAACAAAGAGCGCTCTCGTATGGTAGCTATAAGCTGAGTAATTGGTCATGATCAAATATTACGTTTTGAAAAGAAAGTTATTAAAAAACGATTGTTCTCAGGAAGTAACGAGGGAAGTACTGGATCACTAATAAATATGTTATCTGTTTACATGAAATCCAATTATTATTGTGCAATCTAGCACGTTAGCAGTGCAAATAGGTATAGAATTACTTTCAGATTTCGCGCTTTTCCGTACGGAGGGCGGATCCAGTGGAAATTTTGCTGAACGCAGGAAAGTGAATTGTTACTGAACAGGAACCCACAAATAGGCTGAGCTAGCACGATGTTAGTAAAATATTTCAATGTTTGTTTTTTTTAGTTTAATGAAACTTTGAAAATAAAAGGTAAAAATATTGAAGTAATATAGAGTAAACCCTTAGTAAAACGAATTATAAGGAACTGAAATAATCGGAGTTCGTGTTATAAAAATTCATATTAACCGAGTATTAGCAATGTCCGTATTACTGTAATCCCTTATTGGGACAAATGGTTTGCTCGTATTACGCGATTTCACGCTAACGAGAGTTTACTGTATAAGGAAATATTGAAAATAAGAGGTAAAACAAAAGAAGAAAACATTGAGAATACACCAAGTAATAACAACGGTTATTGCGCCAAACATGAAGACTCCGTGAACAAAAGAGTACCATCAATTTTGTCAGTTCACTAAATATCTCGGAGGAAAGACTAAGGCCATTCAAATATGAACCGGTATTTTGTATGATAGCGTTATTGGTAATACATGAGGTAATACAATGAAGTCCCTTATTTTTACCAAAGTTTCCTTCAACGGAAATACATTTTCTCCATCGCGTAGGAAATTTTCTGATTATTTTACGGAAGAAAGAAGAGGCTGCTGCAGGAGCAAACTACGACGTACTGTTTGACCATAGCGTCGTCTCCAAACCATTCTCCACCAAATGCTTTCTATATTGTACCAAACATATGTTAGTCACAAGGGAACAAGACCGAGTCCGAACAGGAACGCAAACGGGGAACGACCCGCTACGTCATTGCCACAGTACGTGTGGGACGGGGGCTCCCAAACGAAGTCAACTCCCAAAAAATATTTTTTCAAAACGGTCAATGGTTTGTTTATAGCTAATACTATGTATACAATATAGAGCACTTTGAACCTTTCCCATACTTCTAATGGGAGACAATTGCTCACTAGTGAACCTAGTGACCTGGAAAATGGGCGTGTACTTCAAATTTCAGTGCATATACAATGACTTTCGAATCACTCTGCGAAACGTAAGTAAAAATAATCGTAAGAAAACTAAAATTATTTTTTATACACTTCGTACTTGATAAAAAAAATGATGTAGAGTCGCTGGCTTCAATTGTCTCCCTTTATACCTGCGAGTGCTCTGTGTTGTCTCTATAGTATTTAAATTAAATTAAATATTTAATGAAGTATTCAAATTAAAGGGCCAATACCAAGAAACAACTACGATTTGTTGTGAGAACATTACAATTTTCTGTTAACAGAAGAGTATGAACTTAATATCTTTGCCCGGAAAAATACTAAGTCCTACATGTAAAAATCACAATAGCATAAGATGTCCCAAAAGCCGAAGCGCAGGTCACTGTTTCACCAAAAGAATATTAGCAAGGCCCAATTCAGTTCACAAGAGGCAAGCACAATCATAATACAATTCCAGACTACTCTACAATTCCAACTTTGTCGTGATGCCCGCCGCCTTTCGTAGACCGCTGGTGATATTGAGTCTAGACTTCCGCGATAGCTCATCGTTCCAGTGCCAAACTAATTGCTTTTGTAGTGAACTGCCCCCCCTTATAAAACACGCGTTACCTTGCCACCCGCACAACTACTCGTAATTTAAATACATGTTACTCGTAGTTTAAATGTACCACTTCTACATTTTACATAAGTGTAGCCTGGACATTCTAAAGGAGCCAAGTGCCACTTAAAAAACATTAACACGGGCCCAAATGGCTCAGGAGATCAGCTCGTGTCGCTCCAGTGCCGCTGACCAGGGTGTCCTAGGGTTGAGTCGCGGCAGTAGCAGGATTTTCGACACCATCTACAGAGCTAGATTGAATTAAGTCGGCTGCCTGGAGGAGAGTTCTAGAGGCCAGTAATTTTCTTTTGCTCCTTCGACCAATAACAGGCAAACGCTAGAGCAGTTTTGTAACAAACGGGACACGCCCTATATTTCCTCTGTTTGTTTTGTGTGTTTCCCTATCCTCGCCTCCCTCCTACTCGCACTTACACGTACCAGCACTGCACTGCAACTCATGTAAGGAGATCAATCGAGGGCTTACACTTTGACCCGAGGAGAGCGGTGCTCCAGTGGTCGGAAATACATGGATAGGGAAACACCGAAAATCGACTGGTGAATCGGCACCGAACCTCAACATCTAGCGAGGAAAGATCGCCGCCACCTCCGGGGCACTTGCAGAACTAATGACCATCGCAGCTTACGAGTCCAAAAACGTTAATGAATAAAGCAAATTATCTATCATCTATCTATCATCTATCTATCATCTATCCATTATATATCTATTATCTATCTATCATATATCTATCATCTATCTATCATCTATCAGTCTATCATCTATCTATCATCTACCTGTCTATCATTTATCATTTTATCATCTATACATCTATCATCTATCTATCATCTATCTCTCTATCTATCGTCTATCTATCTATCACCGATCTATCATCTTTCAATCTATCATCTATATATCTATCATCTATCTGTCTATCATCTATCAATCTATCATCTATCTATCTCACCACTGTGCGACTCTCGCATGTTACACTGAAGGGCCGAAAGTGCGGCGATGTGTCGCTCCCACTGTAAAACGCTGCGACCTGCCTTTTACAAGGCGTTGCTCGGCAACCATCGCTCCACGCCGGAGGCGGAGTGAGTGTCCCGAGGCGATCCGCAGGTGACACGGCGGCGGGCGATTCGCAGCGATGCCGGAGCACTATTCTAAAATACCGGCCACGGTCCGCGCGCTTTCCTTCCTCTTCTTTGTCCTGTTCTCACCCCTTTCTTACGCACACTTACACTCGCATGCACTACACTACCATACATGCTGGGAGACCGGTCGGGAGCTTAGAGCTTTTCCCGGCTGGGGCATGATGTGAGATGTCTGGGAAAACCCCGCTAGCCGATGGGTAGGTCGGCGCCGTATGTCACTGTATAGCTGAGAAAGACCACCGCCAAATCTTTAACACTTACGGGACTAATGACCGAAGCACTTGACACGTTCGATAACACTTATCACTCAATCAATCAATTCATCCACCTCACCACTGTGCGAGCATTGCACTAATCCGTCGCATGCGACATCAAAGTGCGACGTGGTATCACTCCCGCCATAAAACGCAGTGAGCTGCCACTTACAGTCGCATCGCCCGGCAACCGACGACACTCCCGGGGGGGCGCGGGGGGGCGGGAGGGGCGGAATGTCACTAGGCGATCCGGGGCAACGATGAAGCAGAACCCTAAAAACCGGTCACGGGCCGCGCGCGTACTTTGACCTTGTCCTATCCTCACCTCTTACTTACACAAACGTACGCTTACTTGCACTACCACACGTGCCTGGAGAACAGAAAGGAGCTTAGAGCTTGTCCCAGCTGGGGCGGTGCCCCGCTGGTGGGAGATACCTGGTTGGAGAAAACCCCGCTAGCCGACATGGAGGTCGGTGCCGTATCTCACCATTCAGCAGAAGGAAAAGACCCCCGCGCCCTCCGGGACATTTCCAGGACTAAAGACAGTAGTAGCTGACTTGCTCAAAACAGAATCAATCAATCTCACCACTGTACGACTCTCGCATGGGACGCCGAATGGCCGAAAACGCGGCCGCGTGCCTCTCCCGCCATAGAACGCATCTACCTGCCACCTACATCCGCATCGCCCAGCAACCGACAACACTACGGGGAAGGGCTCAGTATTGTTAGCGGTTGCTCTGCGGGCTGCCCGGCGGTTGCCTCGGATTGTCGCGGGGCGATATGGCGGGCTGTGCGGGGCGATGCCTTGGCAGTACCCTAAAGCCGTGCCATGGAATGCGTGAGCAGAAGTGTATCTTCCTTATGTCATACATAACAGGTGCCATGGTCGCCACTCGCAAAGGGCGCTATTTAGAGTATCCCCGCTAAAACAAATAACAACAACAACGCTTATTTGAACTATCCTGGCAGGGGCGCATATTTTATGCTTGCCATGGACGCCTGAATACGTAGACACGCCTCTGCGCGTGAGGTCTTTCCTCCCCCTTCCTTGTCCTTCTTCACCCCCTTTCTTGCACGCACTTACACTCACATGCACTAACTACCTCGCATGTTGGGAGACCGATGCCACCGGCGTGGCTGGGGCTGTGCCACGTTAGTGGGATGTACCTGGATAAGGAAAATCCTCACACGCTGAAGTGAGCATCGGAACCGGATCACACCATTCAGCCGGAGTAGTTCAACTGCCCCCCTTCCTAGGCAAAAAAATCACTACATTACGGGATTAGTAACCTTAATAATTGTCGCTCCCGAAAAACTAATTACTCAATAAATCTTATCACTGTACAACGATCGTATGTGACACCAAACCGCGGTATGGTGCCTCTCCCGCCTAGAAATGCAGTGACCTACCACTTATACTTGGGTTTTTATTTCTTGGCGCGTGGGAGCGTGTCTTCAGAATGGAATATCTCACGGTATTTCGTGTCGTTCTCGATCGTGCCGCTAGGAATCGCATGACCGTCCGCACTGCTCGATACGTTCGCGACCATGCTAGTCCCAGCGCCAAGACTGAGAACGACGCGAAATATCGTGAGATATTCCATAACCTTCCAGACAGAAGACACGTCCCCACGCGCCAAGAATTCAAAACCCAAGTACACAGCCCAGGAACTGTAGACACACTCCAAAGACGATGGCTTGGGGGGGGCGAGGAGTGTCGCGAGTCGATCCGCGGGGCCATACGATGGCGGGCGTGGTGGAGAGATACCCTAATAAACAGGTCTCGGATCACAAGCGATCTTTCCTTTCTCTTCCTTCTCCTATCCTCACCCCTTACTTACACTTGCATGCACTACATTACAACACATGCCGAGTGCTTAGAGCTTCTCCCGGCTGCGGTGGTGCCGCGCTGGTGAGAGAGACCTGGTTGGGGAAACCCCGCTTGTCGACGTGTAGGTCGGCTCCGGATCCCACCATCCAGACGGGGTACAACAGCCCCTCTTCCCGCAATAAATGCATGCGCGGCGGGATATGCTATACTTACGGGACAGACGAGAGTACTATACTTAAGGTACAAACAAGCATAGCTGTTGACGCACCCGGAAACACCAATCAACCAACCAACCAACCTCACCACTACGCGACTATCGCGTTCGTCCGTCGCATGCGACACTAAAGCGCTCGACTCGGTGTCGCTCCCGCCATAAAACCCTCGCAGCTACCACTTACAGCCGCCTCGCCCGGCAACCGACGACGACGATACCGCCTCTCTGCGGGCGCGAGTGTCGCGAGGCGATCCGCGGCGGGCGATGCATTGTTCATGTCACCGCCGGCCCCCCCGGGGCCCGCCCCGCCGACGCTCGTCGCCCGCCCGGCCCCCCTGGGGGGACAGGCGCGCGAACGACCCAGAGGGACCGCCCGCCCACCCAAACGCCCGCCCCGCCCCGCCCCGCCCGCCGACCCACCCGCCCCGCCCGCCAACCCACCCGCCCACCCGCCCGCCCGCCCGCCCGCCCGCCCGCCCGCCCGCCCGCCCGCCCGCCCGCCCGCCCGCCCGCCCGCCCGCCCGCCCGCCCGCCCGCCCGCCCGCCCGCCCGCCCGCCCGCCCGCCCGCCCGCCCGCCCGCCCGCTCGCCCGCCCGCCCGCCCGCTCGCCCGCTCGCCCGCCCGAACGCCCGCCCGCCCGAACGCCCGCCCGCGACCGCCCGCCCGCGACCGCCCGCGACCGCCCGCCCGCGACCGCCCCGCCCCGCCCCACCCGCGACCGCCCCGCCCCGCCCCACCCGCGACCGCCCTGCCCCTTCTGGACGACATGGACAGAGCCCGCTCCGGGACGACGGCGACGGACGCGCCGAATTTCTTGGGCGTGGCCGGCGGAGGGGGGGAGAGAGGCCGCCCCAGGGGAATAATGCAGGAGGAGGCGGGCGTCGCGCCGCCGCCGGACGTGTTCAAAGGTGGAATAAATTTCGCCCCGCGCCGCGCCGCCGGATGAAAGGAGGTGGACGGCTTTTGTTACGAGACACTTCGGTTTTGTTTTGTTTTTTCTTTCTATCTCTCTCTCTGTGGCTTGGTTGCTTTTACTTTCGTGTCCGGTGTCGTTTGTCGCAGTTTTCACTCCATTCGTTTCTTGCATTGATCGTTGCTTCCACTTTTCTCTTGAAATCGTTGTGGTACTCCTTATTTTTCACGTCATTTGATAGTTTTTTTATTATTTCCCGGTCTTTCGTCTCGAATTTCTGGTACGGCCCCTTCTCTGATTCTTTATTTGGTGAATTCTGCGTATCTTTCTTTTTTTTTCATTTTCCCACTTCTTACATTAATTTTGTTTGTTTTCAACTGCTTCCTTATATTGATCGTAGGAATTGAAAATATTATTGATCTCTTATCCTGATAATGTTTGCTAATATATTTATTTATTTATCATATGCATTAAACATTTACCACAATAAATGTAGGCAGCTCAAATTCCCAACCAGGTGAGTTTAGCTCATTACCACTGTCCCTGAAGCGACACTAGGGTTCCAGTGGGACTTTTGACACTAGCTGGATCAAATTCTACAAATGTCTGGAGAATACTTCTACCAGATTGTTGCTCTGTTCGGTAATTTTCCATAATTTCTCCGATCATTATATTACAGAAGTGGTAACCTAAAAAACCGGCCATGGACCGCGCGCTATCTTTTCTTCTTTCTTGACTTATCCTCTTCTTTCACTCTTACAAACGCTTACCCTTACATGCACCACCCTATCACACATGTTGGGAGAGCAGTTGGTAACTAGAATTTGACCCTACTGGGGCGATGTCCCATTCGTGGAGATACCTGGTGCGGAAGGGTGACGCGTACGTCGGGCCTGCATCTCACCGTCTCGGAATAAACATTTACACGCTAACGGTCATAGCAGTTGACGTGCAGTCCTATCCGTCAGTCAACAGGATCGTATCAATCACGACGTCTTCAAGAAGGAGACTTGATGGTGGTAGGGGAATGTGTGAAAAGCGTCGACAGCTATTTGGACGCAGGAATAATGAAAATATAACAAACTCAGAACAAATTGTATAAATTTATTATGTGGGTGATATTCCTAATTCTTTAAAAGGAAAGTGTAAGAAAGTGAGAGGAGAAGGTTAACAAGACACGTCAGGAAACGAAACAAGAACGAGTAGATATTGGTTAATTAGTGAGGGGAAAATGTGTATTCTTTGAAATGGAAGAGGAATATTAGTAACAAATATTACGGAGATGTCAGATGTTTTTAGAATGGAACAATCTGGGTAAAATGAAATATTCAGGATAAAGTGACGATCATATTACAGGACAAAAGTGCAAGGGTAGGCATTGTAGAGAAATACTGGAAAGTGCATAGTATGTAGCCTGTTATTTTGTATTTTTGCATAGTTGTAAAATAAAATGTTTATTTAAAATATTCATTATTCATATCACATTAGCAGTTTTCGGTTTTGCTTATTTGAAGGAGAATATCCATCACTTTTATGAACCATGTCCAACAAAAAAGTGCACTACAGACATGGGCAGGGACTCGCCCGTATAATTTGCCTTCACTACAGATGAGAAAAAAATATGCTTTAAGCTTTTCCCCGAAATAGCACGGTTCCTTTAACATTTTTAATGATTTTGTAGTTATGATACGGACTGTACTTTACGACAACCTATGATTACCCAGTGGTAGGCTTTCCGCCGATCAGATTAGTTTGCATATCTTCTACGGTCATATTAACTCGGAAGTTTAACGTTTTCAACAGTAGAAGCAAGACAGGATTAACGTTGATTTGCTTGCTACTGACACCAGAGCTCAAACAAAGTAATACAGGTGTACCTGTATACCTGGAATGACGGTGAGTTGTGCACTTTCGGAGAGTAAATATTTTGGAAATATTCGTTTAAATAGTTTTTTTTACCAGAACGAATGTGTGTATTTTTATTACTAATTAACGAACCATCTCTCCAATTGTGATATTAACCGGAAAACTCATAAACTACGGCTTTAATGCCATTCCTGTTATCTTCGTCTATTTTCATTCTGCGTTCATTTCGTAGGCATTTTCTATGAAGTTCATAAAAGAGATATAATTATTTACCAATATGGGTAAATACTAAATCAGTACTTATTTTGTAAACGCAAATTACTTTCTAAGGAGAGTCAAACGCTTGGAATAGTAAAGCTCAGAATACTCGTTTATTAGATTCAAATTTCTAGAATTTAAAATCGCTTTTTGTCGTTGTTCGCATCAAGAAATATGTGCCTTGTTTTCGTGAAACCTGGATGATTATAGATGGTGACGCCTTATGGTATTCTAACGTTGCTACAATTTCTAAATTAAAAGCTGCATCAATTACTGATGTGTTTTTTTTAATTATCAGCAAGATTCCTGACCTATTTTTTCAACTAAACAAAACTTGCAATAACGACACCCTAGTCAGACATACACAAACCAAGTGAATGTCTGGACTATGTTCTTTCACGATGTTTTTCATTGACAGCTTTGAATTGTTTCACTACTCAGTTCAACTATCAAAACGAAATAATGTGACAAATGCCACTGAAACGTAACGAACAGGAAGTCTATTAAAGTTATCCGGACTTCCTGCGCCAGTCTGTATATACAATCCGAAGAAAGTTGTTCCTTCACCTTTAAGAATCCTGAATTATATTCAACGTGTCCTCGCAATATTTAAAGCACAGCGCACAAGAGGAAGGCAAGTTTTTTTTCAGGAAGAAGCCGTATTTCACGGAGAGAGCGACAAGCTGTCAGGCGAGTGAAAGGGAATGTTATATCGTGAGGCAGAAATAGATGAGGTCTACACACGGACCATCGCAGCGTCTTTTCATTAGATTTCTTTTCAAAAACCGCAGGGTGAAGTTGACCGGAGGATGTATGTGGTAGGAATGCGGAAACCGAGCTCCGTAGACCGATAAGTGCTAGGTTCCAGTATTTTAATTTACTTTTATAAGTACGATGTTTCCTTGCCTTTCAACGTTTTGAGTAACATAAATAGAGGGATTGGTTCAGTTACAATATCAGTGACGAAAGTCACAAGTCTCCCACTTTTCTTGTTTATGATAATATTTCTATTGTTGTTAGAACTGTTGCTCTGTTGTTATTTTTCCAATCCCTTCATGTATATGAACAAGACATAATATCGCCTGTTTCGTCGCCCGAGATAATACCTTCTTTCTCCGCTAGGTGAAAGGAGCGTAGTAGAAATTTGCGTGGTCAGACGGAAGAGCGGGCCTGATGGCCCGAGTCTCGCCACGTAAAATAAGGCATTAACTAAACTAACTAACTAAACATAAACAGTAACGAGATAAGCCATACTTTGTCCAAAATCGAGGTGCTAACCTTTAAAGGATAAAGGAAGAGTTCCTGTGAGTAGGGTGGCTTAGCTTACACCACCTCTGGCCCTCAGTATAAATACCAGGGGCCTGTTATAGCAAAAGAGCATCATCTGTGGAGAGACATATTAAAAAGAATAAAATTAATAAAATCATCAAATAGTATTTTTTCTTTCCGTTGGAGCTTTATCTCAATTCAAAACATAATATAACATCCGCGAACTTGCTAATTCCAGAGTCTTTCGCATAACAGAGATTAATTCATTCATATGAGATACGAAAGTTACGCCAGAAAGACCACATAGAATTACGTTCTGTTCTCTGCATCACAAACAATTCTTCAGATTAAATCTACTTACATAATATTTTTATATCTAGGGCGTTAATGTCATGTTTTGTCCAGAGGGCGACTTCCAAACTCGATGGCTTCTAATTCGTGGAGTTGGAAGCACCTAAGGGGCAAATCATCACTTAACGCCCCGTAGAGCAATCAAAGCTTTGTGGTTTACTAGTTCGTTTCTGAACCAAATTTATATTACACTTATTTATTTATTTTTCTGTTTTTTGGTTAATAATTCGAAATTTTTAAAAACATGAGTATTCAAAAGGTCCGCAATAGTGTGTACCATTACGTGGTTTGTTCCACATCCGTACACACACAGTATTGAACTAGAATTGAATGAACTAGTGCAGTAATAAACAGTAATGAACTAGTAAAGAATACCTTAACTTTTTAGTGACAGATGTCGTACCTTCCACCTCTCTGGTACAATAATCAGTTAAAGATAAAACTCCACAGCAAGCATTGACATTCCAAACATATTTTCTTTGGCGCGAAACAAACTATTTGCAGTTGAAGACGAGAACACCAGCTCTTGTTTCTTCTCAAAAACTCTAAAGAAATTACTGAGGCAAGTGCAGATCCTTTAAAGGAAAGACTTTGAGCTCCTAAACAAGTTCGTGAACTTAGCGACGAACGCAAAATTATTAAGAAAGTTGCAAACGTATGCGAGTTGGAAGAGGGGTCAAGATTCCGATGTATCCTTTAAGTAATGCTTTGGATCGGGCTTTGCTTGCGCTGGAACGTGTATTTTAACGGTACGAATAATAAGAACGAAAAGAGATAATAATCCTCTAAACCCCTTAGAAACGTGTGGTAAAAAAGTAATATCTAAGGATCTCAATTTCATTATCTTATGTAATTATATTTTCTTCAGCTTTTCTCAGATCTTCGAGTCAAAGTTAATTTTTAATTTTTTTAAGTCTTCAAAAAATTTGCTTTTTTAATTACTATTTAGACTGACACAATTGATAAGAAGAAATTCATTATAATAAAGCAAGATTCGTCACTTCAGGCGAACGAAGTCATTATGCTTCCCAGTTCAAGAAATTAACCAGTCACGCATTACATTGAAATGTAAGTTTGATTCAAACAGTAAAATTTTCAACCAATGAAGTAAAACGTTTATAGAACTGATTTTGTGTCAGATCAAATAATAAAACTAATGTTGCTAAAACAGCACGTACTTTCTCGCTCTTATTTTCACAAAAAATTACGCGAAAAGTTCTCACACTCAAAGAGAAAAATCTCTATCTTCTTAATTGTAGTTGTAGGAAGACGCCGAACAACTGTTGAACTTTTGCAGTTTTCGAAAAATCAGGATTGTCAACCAAATTGAGACCTGCACCGTTTTCTTAAACGTGCTTCACACTATCCAACAATAAAATTTAATGAAAAACGATGGAACCATTTTTTTTTAAATTATGTCCTAGAGGCTTCTTGTAAAGTACCTCTCAAAATCAGATCGATTGGGGAATATCAATTTTGGAGAAAATCGGATGAACGGTTTAGCCGCTAGCGTTGTTCACAGACGAACAGAAGGGCAGACGTTAGGCCGTCATTCAATTTTTCGGTAACAAGGACCAACTCAACATAGCTACATCACGTGTAAGAGGATTTTTCTAAATTTAGCATCTGGATTTATCCACTTTTTCGTTACCAGAGCCCTGTAGTAAGAATTTTTCTGCCGGAAACACCATTTTTCCGCACAGTATTTCATAACTTTCTTTCTACTGCGTAGCAAGAAAGTTGAAACAAATAGACAGACAAAATTACAGTTTGCAGCATCATCGGCGCATTCACTCGCTCACAATTTTTATCGCAGAGCCGAAATCTTGTATAGTGATAATTTTTCTTCATAAAGGCATTTATACGTAATCTTTAACATAAAATTCCAATAATTTATAAAAAAACATAGCAAATCCTAAGTTATTTTACAAAGGATCATCACATGTACAAATGGATATTAGGTTCCAGTCCCAATGGTTGGATAATTTACTTCCTCTTTTAATTATATTTTACTATTTTCGAGGAAATTAGTTATCTTATAGCCGTGTATTTCGGAGAATTTTAAGAGAACGTCTGTTTGGGTTTTGAGAATTGTGCAGAAATGAATGTGTTCAGTTGCCTCTGAAAGTGCCAGGTATTTTCATCATCATCATCATCATCGACAGCAAGGATTAGACCATTTGATCTGTTCCGTCTCATTGCTCATGCCATCTCTTTAAGGGTCTTCCTACACCTCCTTTTCCTTTTGGAAATTGCATATTGAAGGATTATTTTACTTAGCTTTTATTGTGGCATTCTCAGGACATGATCTTTCCATTTTTTTTCGATATTTCTTTATAATTTCTACAAATGTCTCAATGCTTAATTCTTCTCGGATATCTACACTTTTTTGTGGTCTAATAGTGAATATCCTGCCACAAAACGAAGAAATCTCATTTCTGCAGATTCAATTCTTCGCAGCTGATCTGACGTTAATGTTCAGCTCTCGCTTCCATCAAGCAGTAATGGCAAGGCAATAACTTTGTAAAATCTAAGCAGAGTTTCTTTTTGCACATTATGCTTTAGAGTTCGTTGTAATGTTCCACAGAAGTATGTGAAGTTGTTCAATTTTATTTCCACATCTCTTGATTTAATATAATTAAAATGATATCCGAGATATTTAAATTCACTCATTTGTTCAATTATTTGGCAATCATTTGGCTATCTTAGCTCTTAAAAGTTCAAGTCCCTTAAATGACATCACTTTTGTTTTATTTTGTGAGATTTTCATTCCATATTCATTAGCAATCTGACTTAGCTTGCGAGTTTCTGAGCTTGACTGAGTTTCATGTTCAGATTTTCCTAAGATAAGCTGGTCGTCGGCAAAAAGTAATGTTGGGATCTCGACATTATCAATCTTAAAAACCTCATTTAAAGTCATCAACCATTTTTTAATGATCACGTTCATATATATATATATATATATATATATATATATATATTAAAAAGCGTTGACGAGAGTGGGCATCCCTGTCTAACTCCCTGGTTTATACAATCTGATTCTGTTCCATTTCTTAGCATTCGGATCTTGATTTTATTATTCCTGTATAATGATTGAATTACTGTAATAAAATGAGAAGGGAGTCCAATATTTTTCAAGGTTTCCCATAATAATCTTCTTTTAAGGCTGTCAAATGCTTTTACGTAATCAATAAAGACGTAGTATGTTGGTAGTTTAAATTCTCTTCACTTTTCAGTAAGTTGTGTCAATACAAAAATACAATCTGAACATGATCTACCTTTTCTAAAACCGTGTTGTGTTTCAGATATTTGAGTTTCAACAATAGGCACTAACCTTTGGTTTATAATTTTTGCGTGGTTTTTGTAACAAGAATTTAGAAGGCTTTATACCTCTATAATTTGGACATTCAGATTTGTCGCCTTTTTTATATAGTGGGTAAATTAGGGCTTCATTCCTTTCTTATGGCACATATTCACTGGACCAGCAGATATTAATAAAGTTTAGAAGTCTCTGCATAAATTGATTCGATGCATATCCGATCAATTCCATGTTAAGATTATCAGTACCAGATGAATTTTTATTTTTTTTTGTTGTGTTAATTGCTGCTTTCAACTCATCCATAGAGATCAGATCTATAGAATTACATATATCTATTTTAATTCTTATCTCTTCTTCTTCTTCTTCTTCTTCTTCTTCAGAGGTCCATAACGATTTAAAATAATTTAACCATTTACTTTCTGAAATTATATTCAATTGAACTGTATCTCTTTCTTGATTATTTAAATATTTTATAACTTTATATGCTTTACTTTGGTTTCCAAATAATTCGTGTTCAATTTCGCTAACATATCTTTTCCAACTTTCTCGTTTGAGTAAGAACTTCTCTTTTAACTAGAGCTGATTTTCTTTTATATTCCATTCTACGATTCATATCCCCGGAAGATGAGAGAGTCTTTAAGTATGCTTTCTTTTTTTCTTTAAATAGTTGTTTGATATTATCATTCCAGAATCTTAGCCCTCTTTTCGAAAATTTCTTTTTCCTTACTTCTATTTCTTCTACTGCTGCCTGTGTTATAATTTCCTTAATATTTGCCCATTCTTCATTTATATTGTTGCCAGGTATTGTCTTTAAAGTTATTCTCCTGAGCGGCCAGAAATAGAATGTATTGAAAAAAGCCGTGCGTCATACCTAGCTTCAAAGAGAATCAAAATATGCGTTGCAAACGGTAATTAGGTCGTTGCCGTTATAAAAATTAAGTCCAGTGAAAAAGTGTACCTTTTATTTTAATATTATTTTTTTCCCTTCAGTTTGTTTTAAGTCCATATCCGTAACCCGTCTTTTTTTATAGATTTCTCCCTTTACCTTTGATTACTTGTTCTCTGACTAAAAAGGTACGCCCCTCACTATACTCTCTCATTTTCGTCTCCCTCCCTCTGCCCGTTCTATATTCTCTTTCATATTTTACATTTCCTCCCAGTACCAATGTATAGAAAGTAAAATTATTGGAATCACTTCAACAATACGATCTCGTTTGCCTTTGTATTGTATCTATTTACATCTGCGAATAAACTCTACCGTTTTCTGTTACTGAATTTCTATTTTGCTACTCTCGATTTGTAAAAAAAATGATTAATTCACAATTTTGAAGAAAATATTTATAGCTATAAAAATGAGGGGAAATGTACTCATCCCATCATTTTTCCTGTTTCCTTGTGGCAACGTATTTTTGTATATTAAATCATTTTAATGACTAGTAAAACACAATTTCATTTATGGTTTACTAGTTCATTGCTGTGTGTTTACAGACATGAAACAAAACATGTAATGGTATACTTAATATCCTTGCGGGTCTTTCTGGTTCTTTATGCCCTAGGGCCTTTTGAATACTTTACGGCCCGCTCTAATACCAACACAACACATAGAACTTAGTTATGAATTCGATTTTTTAAAAGTTAAGATGTAAGCAAATACAATAAATAAATGGCATAATGCTCAAATAAATAAAATAAATTGTTATAAACCTTATTTTGCTAATTGGATACGAAAATTGAAATTTTGGAATGATTTCGTGAATTTATAATTGCCATCATTCACTCGCATTTCACTGTTATGTATCACCTTTTGTAGTGACATAATTATCAGTAGAGGTATTCGTAATAGTAATACGATACATAAGGCATATCGGCTAACATCCTCGAAATGTTATTTTTTGGTGTTACGACTTATTGTAAATAACGTTTTACAACAGACGCTAATAACCTAAAAGCACCGTTTCATCAGCGCAATTTACACAGTTATTCACGCTGGTAATTCTCAAATACACCATAAAGAGTTTCATGTATTTCTCAAGATTTTAATGGAAACTACTGTCCTCAGTTTTGTTAGCTTTTGCAAGAATTTCAGCAGGAACTTCACAATATTCTTTCATTTTGTGAGAACAAATCAGTCCAATAACGATTATGCAATAGAAATTAGATATACACTCTGTTTTGTTTATCTGACGTCATATTGACAAATAACTGTTACAATGCGTCTTTTTCACATTAGACGCAAGGAATATTATAAAATGTTTCGAATTTTCGTTTTATTCAGCAACGAACTAGTAAACCATAAAGTTTTGTATGCACCACGGGCGTTACTAGATGTTTTTGCCCCTCAGGCGACTTCCAACCCCTCGGGTTGCGCTAAAACATCTAGCTAAAACATCTACGTAACGCCCTTGGTACATAAATAACTATTCTTTAGTAATAAATTTCAGTTTATTTTTTCATTTCAAAACTTTCTTAATTTTTGCAGAATGTTTTCAAACTGCGGTTG
Organism: Acheta domesticus; assembly: GCA_031308135.1. Classification (NCBI taxonomy): domain Eukaryota; kingdom Metazoa; phylum Arthropoda; class Insecta; order Orthoptera; family Gryllidae; genus Acheta; species Acheta domesticus. The sequence continues at coordinate 63,081,737 of JAHLJT010005437.1, read as the reverse complement.
TCTAGGGGTCTGCGAAGCTATTTTAGAGGAAACCATGAAGGGGCCAACAGGTAAAAGTTTGGGATATTTGCGATTGTTGCCACATGTCATGAAGGAATCGAATTTAGTTTATCGGGTATTCGTTCTGATCATTGAGGAACCCTGTGTTCTCGGAATCCAACAGCCTGTGTATCGAAGATTAGGTTCACTGTGTTCCCAGAAATCGCGCAAGATAGTCCGAGGGTTCGAATCTCGATGGTGGTGTCACGATTTTGGACGCTTTCTACGTCGTTATCTGGAGGATATTTCGACCTGCGGTTCTAATCGGTGGTTTCTCCGATGAACGCCACGCGAATGCCGGAGTAGTACCCTACCAAACGGGCCACGGACCGCGCGCAATCATTCCTTCTTCCTTTTCCTATGCTCACCCTTTACTTAAACACATTTATACTTATATGCACTACACTGCCACACATACCGGGTGACCAGTCGGGAGCTTAGAGCTTGTCGCCGCTGGGCGGTGCCTCGTTGGCGGGAGATACCTGATTGGAGAAAATTTTCGCAAGCCGACGTAGATTGACACCGGATCTGGCCATCGAGCAAGGAAATACTGCCACCACCTCCGTCATAAAACGTGCACCATACCTACGGGACTAATGTTCTTAGCAGTTGACGCGCCCGGCATCACTAATCAATCAATCAATCAATCAATCAAGAAATCGCGCGTTTGTGCACGCAGTCCGAACGGGCATCTCCCAATCCTCTGTCGCGGAACCACGGAGCTCTGTCTCACCTCTTCTAGTTGGTACCCCCTATCGGTTGTATTTGTATTACTATATACTTTTCTCGCTTACATTTCTTTTTTTGTAGGGTAGGGTTCTTCGTAAAAATCTGCATTTCTGGTTTATTTTCTGACCGATAAGGGATTTAGATGAACCTGACAGTGCTTTTTCAATTCATCTTCTGTAGGTTTTCCATGATCACCCACGTGATACATCCCTAGCGCGTATCATCGCTAGGGATGTTTAATCACCTCGCCCTCCGCAGATCTCGTGTTGCGAAGCGTGCGATTGCAGGAACCTGCGCTTGATATCGGCTTCCTGCACAAACGTGCAAAAACGATTGACACCCCTTCTAACCCCAGTCACTCGAACTGCGAAACCGCATCGCGCGCTGCAAAAACTACTGGATTTAACTGGCAAATATTGTTGCACTGGCATCACAATTGATAGCTAATCGGTCGTTTTGTATTATTGTGAATTCATTTTATCCGAAAAAATCCGTTTTGGGAGGATATTTTCAAACCATATGTCTGCAAGAAAAGTCTCAATCTTGGGGACGTTGAAACTTTGCGATACAATTTCGGATATGGAGGAAATTGTTTAATAGAAAATATTTTCGCTATATCTGTCACATTAAACGTTTTCCCCTGGTATCTACTTTCTCTCGTTCCATTTACCTCCTCTGTTTATAACTCTTTCCGTTACTGAATTTTGTCTTCTTGTCACAATCTGTTTATGCGTTTCTCTCTCTTTCTCTCACTCTCCCTCTTTCTCCCTCTCTCTCCCTCTCTCTCTCCTCTCGCCCTCTCTCTCTGTCTCTCCCTCTCTCCCTCTCCCTCCTCTCCCTGTCTCTCCCTCTCTCTCCCCTCTCCCTCTCTCTCTCTCTGTCTCTCCCTCTCTCCTCCCCCTCTCTCCCTCTCCCTCTCTCTCCCTGTCTCTCCCTCTCTCTCCCTCTCTCTCTCCCTTTCTCTCCCTCTCTCTCCCTCTCATCTTTCGACTTAAGACTTAATTTACATCCACCTCTTCATTATTCTTCGTTTAATCATATTCTTGAATCTCAATATTACACAATCTCATCTTGTCCAGTTACTTTTCTAATTAGGGAATCATTTCCGCCATTGCTTCTACATATCTGTTTTTTTGTCTCCTTTCTTTTGCGGTTTTCTTTCACTTAGGTCTTAGTCACTCTGGACTTTCCTCATGGTCATTCTGTTCCTCTCTCCCTACCTCTATCTTGCTCTCTCTCTTTTTCTCTGTAGGTACTCAATAAAATATTGTATGTTTTCTCTGCCTAATTTTCCTACTTTCCCCCTTTTGTTGTCGCATTCCCTCATACTTTATTCCTTCATTCTGCTATTTCACTCGCTTTGTCTTCCTTTCTCCATCCTCTCCCTATTTCCCTTT